>CAHIKZ030004034.1:522500-600000 GCA_903632075.3 Acanthosepion pharaonis | reverse complement strand
GATAACCCTAGACATGGGCAGCGGATCAACTCTACACTCGTAAATTAAATAAAGGTTTCAGTTCGTAATTCCCTGCAGGTTACTGCGATCAAAATCACCCTGATGAAGGCCGTTGTGCCCTCCGGCCGAAACGTTAATCTGTTAACAACAACAAAGATATTTCGCATGCAAATAGCGTCACATCTATTTGAGTTCACTATCTGTGGTTCAATTGGCAGCTATCCACTGCCTTATAGGAGATTATATATGTCACACAGCGGTCTTGTCTTCATTTTCTTTTCTTTTTTTCCAGGAAAATTTTTTTCTCTAACTCTGAATACGTTGTTTATTGTATGAAAGTCATTTTTCGTTGTCCGTAAGCGCTCTCGGACTTCTGTGTCACATTTTCTATTGTCCGTTACCGAAAACGGCGGGCGCATTGAAATAAAATACAAAATCCTCCCAAATGCCATGCAAATTCTAAGAAACGGAAAAAGTTCATTAGAGTTCGATAAAGTGAAAATCGTCACGGAGTCCTTATGGGTGATTAATTATTTTACACCCCAAAATCCTTTTCACACAGGCGAAACGTTGCAAAGCTTTCACTGCGCTATCGCTTTTTCCATAGAAAGTGCTCAGACGAACTACATTCCTTAGTTCCACCAGTTCTAATATTCACGGCTAAGACCTGCCATGCCACGCCCATTCTAGCGAGCCACCCTCGTTCCATTCGTATTCCATTGGTGAGATGTAAGTTCCTCTCGATCGGTTTCTTCCCAAGAACTGCTGCATTGTGAAACCGACTTCCAAGAGGATGCTTCCCTGGTCCTTACAATCCTAACTTATTCATTTTTAGGGTTAACTGTCATCAACCCATCATATCCCCATAAACACTAATCATCTACCTGGAGTAGCCCTTGGGCATTGTCTAGGGCGACAAAAAAACTTGTTTGTTTCCAAGGAGACTTTCCGAATCATTCCAATATCTTTCCAATGTAAAACAAGATTTGTTTCTAATATTTCAAGCGGCCCTTTTAAAAATCCCTTTGTGTTATCTATGAAACAAATATAATGATTTTTGCGTTTTCATTGCTGTCTCTCTATCTCTCTCTTTCTCTCTGTCATATCATTCTCAAAATGAAATTGAGTTCATTACTTCCTGTGCTTTGAACAAAGCAACATTTTTCATATGCTATTTCCGGGCTGCAACAAGCACCGATTCATTAACATTCTAATGTTTAATTGTGTGTCTCATGAAGCTGATTGCCCGATGGAGTTTGCATTCATTACATGACTTTCTACCAGCACTGCGAAGATTGATCTACTGAGGTCCTCCAGAATTTCACCCTTGTCGTATATTTCATTTATTCTTTCAGTAACCTAATCAGTCCCTATATCTACCTAACGCTGTTAGTATTTATATAGCAACCTTATCTAGTCTTGCTGTTTAGTTCCTCTTTATCTTGTCTAGTTCTGATATAACTTTGTATTTTCATACCACAGTTTTGTTTTTTTTAGGGTAAGTCTCTCTCCCCTTAGTATGAAAGTTCTATCCTATGTGTCTATGGATTCTATATAGTATCATTTTTTTTCTTTTTCGATTACGATGTTTCTTTTCTGGATTTTATACATTCTGCTAAAGACGAGGTTTTCGCTCCTGTTATTTATTCTATATCAGTACATATGTCCTTGCTCTGCATTTTCCAGTCTCTGCACAATTATTTATTGATCTCTCACCTTTGCTTGCTTGCACTTTTGATGTTTCTTTAACATCGTATATGCTGCATTATTTTTGTTTGGACTGCTGTTTCTTTTTTCCATTAGATGGAGTATATAATATTTCATCTATTTCTTTTTGTTCTCATGTCTTTCCTTGCCAATATATTTATTTTCTTTTATTTTGCCATTAATGTTTTCCTTAGGGTGTTTCTCTTTGAATTCTTAACCTCTTATAAACAGATTAGGAATGTTTTATAAGAATCTTCGATAAATTAAATATTAATGTTTGATCAAATGGCATGAAAACTTTTTTTTTTTTGGTTAAGCTGCACGTGATCAAGCCTTAATCGATGTTATTTCTCGTAATGTAATTTCTCATATTTAAAACTAAGTGCCAAACACAGAATAGACAGAAAGCGAATGAAATGAAAAAAAAAATTTAAAAGAGAATACAGGCATTGTTCACTTAACAACCGGGTTCTAGTCCAACGACATGGTGGCTAAACGATCTGGTAGCAAAGTGTGAAGTGTTACTTGACCACTATTTCAGGTATAATGACTGGCCGCTCCTTTTCGGATATACTTGGTGTATACGCTCAGGAACATTTGTTCAACACACACAGAGCCCAGCTGTGGTTTATAATGCAACTGAGCTGAGCAGACTTTGGTTACATTATCCGGAAGAGAGTACATTACTTGGCGTGATGGACGGTCTGAATAAGCCCAAACCATTAGTCAAGATGGCGTCTTTCTATCCTCGTCGGTTCCAAAATAATTCTGTCTACTCAATTTCACTGACAAGGCTTGGGTCAAACCATAGTTCAGTTTTCGAGCATTTTCCAAAGGTACCTGAAATGTCCTGACAAATCGATCATGGTAATATTCGAACCTGGGTTTGATGGTCACAAAGCGACTGCTCTAACTCCTCAGCCATATTATTTCAGTCATACTACGCATGCAATGAGTTTCACCGAACTTTATATCACTTTAATATCACTTTTGCAGCATTTGTAACATTTCTAATTTATTACTGAACATTTACACTGCACAGCAGTGTACTGGACAGCAAATGTTTTGTATAAATTCGAAAACCAGTGCTATATTCAGTATTTTACTTCGGTTTACATGTTATAAATAAAGCAGATACCGTATTTACTAGGGTATAGTGCGAGTTTTTATGCTCAGTTTTTTTTTGTTTGTTTTGTTTTTTTACGCAACAAATAGGGTGTCTTACTACACACTTTTTTCAAGCATGAATTTTCGTTGACCGGTTAAACTATAACAAGGGTTGCTGAACCACGATTCGCGAGCCACATGCGATTCTTGAACCTTTAATATGCGAATCGTGGAAATGTGTTGGCCGAGTTGCTTTTTCCCGCACAATTAATGGAAAAGGTAAATAAGAAAAAAAAGTTCAAGCTTTATAATTATTTACTGGGAATGAATTGGATTAAGTCGTAAAATTGAATGTTCATAGTAAAAATATTTAAGAATTTAAATCTTAATTTTAATGCTATTTTAATAAGGGACATTGTTTTTTTAGTACCGAGGGAAGAAAGGTTGGGAAAGTGTTTATGGTGTTTACAGAAATCTCCGGTCAGCAAGGATTACAGAGGAATCTCAGAAGACTAAGGTTAAGAGAAAGGGATTGACAATTTGTGTGCGCCGGTTTATGGGGAGCTGCTATATGTGAATGTAACACATTTGTTCATGTCTTGTGGTTCTCAAACCTCTGAACTTTGTCGTATGTGGCTCCTACATTAAACAAGTTTGGTTACCCCTGAACTATTCAAAGGTAAATTATTATGGCGGGGGTTAAAATTCATGCTAAAAATTTCAGATGTCGCACGATCGATAAATTCGTCTTATACACGAGTTCATACGCTTAATTTTTATTCATTCATTTTTATTCAATTTTATTCGTTTTGAATAAAGATAAAACAAATATGATTAGAGTTTTCATACAACGGACAATACCGACTGGCTGGATTTATTTTTTATTGGTGAGGCTCTACAGTTGGTCATCAGTCTAGGAGTACATTATTTACACTATTCGGACTATTGTTCTCATCTTTATCGCCATATTTATTACAATGTTTCGGCCGTTGTACTCTCCGGCCTTCTTCAGGTGGTTAGAATGTCGAACCCTTTATTTCGCTTACTGGGGTAGACTCTTCTAGTTCCAGGTGCCATGTTTGATGGATGTCAGTCATCAGTCATCTCCTGTTAATTTCCCTCTGAAATTTCTCCACTGCCTTAACCGGGTATTGAACTCACACTCTTCGGATGCTGTCACTAGATCTAACCAACGTTTTTATCCACTGTGCCATATGTCGTTGAATTAACAGGAGATAACTGATAACTGACATCCATTAAACATGACACGTGGAACTAGAACAGTCTACCCCAGTGAGCAAAATAAAGGGTTCAGTACGACATTCCAACAACCTAAAGAAGGCCGGAGCGTACAACGGCCGAAACGTTTAAATAGCTATGGCAACAAAGATGAGGACAATAGCCCGAATAATGTAAATAGTGTACATAGTACCTCATCTCAGAAATATAGACAGTCTAGGAGTCGTTCAACAGATAAATCCTTAAGTGAATATTCGCTTTAATAAGCATATGTATAATAATAAAAATAGTTTATATGGGAATACCAAAACCATCTCATGTACGCGTATGACCAAATAGATCTAAATTTCACCAAAATCAAGCCGGTTCTAACAATGATAATATATACAGAACACATTTTCAATGTTTAAATGCAATGTTATCGTTCACGTCTGTTCGAAATATTTATTTAAATATAATTACCTGACTTGCCCTGAAAGAATGTTTTAAAATTATGCTGTTCCACATTTTCCTACATCCTACATATATTCATATATTGCTACCGATATATTCTACGCGAGAATTAGTGATGAGAAATATATACTTATGTTACTTTACTATGAGGACATTTTACATTGCCGCTTCTTTTGTTCAGAAATTCGTCATATATCCCGGTGGTAACAATTTTCAAAATCCTTCAGTGTTAGCTTTATTTTTTTCTTGCATTTCCTATTTTTAAATACAAACACGCCACGAAGATAATGCATTATCCCGTATATCATTTTAGTAATGAAAATGTGTCATCAATGTTCTAGAATCCACGAATGTATATTTCGTTAATGCCTCTGCGTATCTGAGCGCTATTTTACATGTGTGTTAGCGTCGGCGGTCTGCATCGCTCCCTGATACTAAATTCATGCAATATTCAAACGCCATTCTTTTATTTTTATTTTTCGATTCAGACAAAAAAAAAAAAAAATAAAGATTAAACCCAGGAATTAAAACGTGTGAAGATGCCTGTTACTCTTCGGTCACGACCATAATTATTTTTTTTTCTGGTGGAAATGTTATTTCCATTTTATTTCTCTATGGTATCTTTTTTTAAAATTTGACTGAAGAGTTCGACTCTTGGAACGCCTGCTCTAATGAATTAAGCGTGTACCTTAGTTTTTTGAGTTGGTACACATCTACTTATCTCTTAGTTGAGTCTCTATCTAAGGACAGAGACACAACTTGGACAGAGTGCCCTCAGGGGCTTTTCTATCAAAGGACAGAGGGGCAACTGAGAAAATTATACTGAGAGGGAACAGCTGCCCGAGGCCGCGCCTTCTCATTGCACTAGAAAGAAGGATCGGTGCACGTAGCGAGGCCAGCGCAACCGACGGTTTCGGAGGATCGGGAATTTTTGTTCCTTGCCCGGGTATACGCGCTCGGGCTCCCAACATTAAACCGACCTTGTGTCACAACCTGATCTCGTTGGGGTGGTAAGTAAATATCTACTCTTTTTGAGTAAGTTCACGTTAACTTATCTTTTCTCAGTTGCGTCTCTGTCTTTGGACAGAGTGTGCTCAGGGGTTTTTCTGTCAAAGGACAGATCGGCAACTGGGAAAATAATACTGAAGTGGTACCCAGCCTTGGGGGACAGTTGCCCGAGTCCGAGCCCACCCATTCATGAGAGGAAGGGATCGGTTGCGGGGGGGCTGAACTGAATTTTTGTTCCAGTCTTGGCCGTACGCGCTCGGGTCCCCACCTAAAAAAAGACCTTGTGTCACATCCCGTCCTAGATAGAGTCAATACCGCCTGCTCTAATGGATTTATTTATTTGTTCGTTAGTCTTTCACATGATCTTTGCTCTTTTTTTATTCGATACTTGTTACTGTTCTGATTTCATGTTTGTAAACTTTCAGTGAGAACATGTCATGCGCATGATGATAAACTACGTCCGGCAGCAAGGCTTCTGATCAGGAGGTTTTGAGGAGGGTGAAACCACCTCTTAATTGCTGTTCTTCCCAGGTTCACTCTGATCCGTTGTGGTAGCACCTGTTTTGGTCCCAGCTATGGGCAAATGGATAGAATTAGAATGAAAGCGTACTGACTCTGTTTCGTTTGCTTTTGTTTGGTTAACGGCATATCGACTCCTTTTGTGAACTAGAACAGTCTACCCCAGCGAGCGAAACAAAGGATTCATTTCGACATTCTAACCACCTGAAGAAGTATAACGGCCGAAACGTTGTGATAAATATGGCAACAAAGATGGGGACAATAGTTCAAATAATGTAAATAGAAAATCTGTTATTTTTAAATTTTGAAAATATTATATAGACTCTCCGGAGAATATGTTTTTTCACTGTAATTTCATTATCTTTTACAGAGTATAATTGTTAGCCCCACACCCGATCACTTTTGAATTCTGAACGGTCCTTATTCTAGACCCGTTACCAAGTAAAGCTAAAGAACATAGTTTCCCTTGTTAGGTGATGGATGGATTCAAACCATTTCAAGATATCTGTGTGAAGGCGAAGGTAGCAACTGGAATTCGAACTTGACAAGTCCATCCCACTCTCCTCGCCGATGACATTTGCACTACAAGCAGCGCCATATTGTTTGAGAAATTGACAAAATACTCTACACAGAAATATTCCATTTTTATCTCAATTTTCCCTTGCTTCGTTATTATTTCAAATTTTCAATTTTGCAGATTTTTGAAAAATAAACAAAATAAAATTGCCGCTGGCTAAATACTGGTACGGGATAATATCTTGCTATTCCTTCGATATTTTAGTCTTGGTAATTATTTATTAATAGAATAGTCTATGGATTCTTGAATAGCAAAATAACTTGCGATAAGAGATTGTAGAAAGTTATAAATATTTTGTATGTTTATCCGTAATACAAATGTATTGACAAATCTATTTTTATTTCATTTCTTTTATTTTATTTTTCGGTTTTATTTTGAGTGTAGTCGACGAAACCTACTTTAAAGTATGCAACAAAGTAAATTCTAATTCTTTCAATAAAATTAGTCCTTTCTCTTCTGATGGACTGCAAAATACCACTTTATTTGCTATACTGTTACACATCACTTGCGATCTAGGAAATACTTATTGTATATGCCATGACCTTTTTATATTATAGATAAATGCTTTTACTTATTAATTGTTTATATATTATATTAAAATTATAATTTATACATTTTTCAGAGGAAGTTAAGAAGTTTACAACGAAGCAGTCATTTAAAAACTTAAACAACTCACTTCTGACATTTTTATGGTGTATTAAACGCTTGATAATTTGCTATAATTAATTTCATTTATAAAGTTAGTAATTTATTTATATTTTCCAATTTATTTTAGCCGACGTGGTCATTGTCTTGTCTTTAATCGTGACAACAGAGCATTTTCTCACTGTTCTTGTTGGTTAGATGATAAAAGCTTCCAAATCTGTTTCATCAGAGTATCTCTTTTTTTCTTCTTTTCCAAATAGCTTATTAGAAACAGATTCATCGTTTTTGTTCCGTAATCTTAATGAGATCAAAATAAATTAAAAGAAGTTAGCTATCGGAAATGTTTATTTTCCTCATCGAATTCAAAAGAACAAGAGCATTTATATTTGCTGTAAAAGCAACCTCTAGGGAAAATATGTTATAGATATTCAATAAACTTATCTTATACTGGGACAAGATTAAGAATAGTAAGTGACGAAGGGAGACTAGAAAATAGAAGCCATAAAATGGTCGGTATTGTCTAACTTGCTAGAAATTGCGGACATAGTGCAGTTTTAAAAAATCGTGAATTTTGAAGAATGGCCAAAAATGTGGGCCAAAAAATGTTTTTTAAGGAAGACCTTTTCTGGATTCGTTTTTAAAAAAATGTCAAGTGATTTACTTCGAAGTCAGTGAACATTAGACGGTACTGAAAATGCATTTTGATGGTTAGATTTCATGAACGTTTTGATAACATCTCGAATCTTGCTAAACCTGTCACCTAGTTAGCAAGAATTAACTGGAAGTTTCTCAGTTCAACTAAGAATCTCTTCCCCATCTTAACTAAAATAGAAATAAGTTGAAATTTCCTGGTTTGCAATTTTAATTTTCTTATGAATATTAATTCTTCAGTTAATGATTGAATAAGCTCTTGACGAGTTCTACGAATATGAGATATCTGTGCAAATTCCCTAGTTGCATTGTTAAATATTCGAATTTGACAACTTTTAGAATTTATTATTCTAACAACAATATATAGGAATGCAGATCCTTATTTAAAACAGTAAAAGAGTGCAAATGAAAGGATTTGACATCGGAACGGTTTTTCATTTCACAAAAGTAAACTTTAAATAGATTCTTCTTATCGTCTCCTCTCATTTTTTCTTTCATTTTCTCGCCTGAAACCGAGTAGCGTCTCTGATATATCTTTTACGTCTTTCCTCGCAACCAAAACGGATTAGTCTATTATTTATTACGTATAGTGATTTTCCAAGCGTAGCTCAGATGTGGCACAAAACCGAAAGTAGGGGGCACCCAATGAGGATCGAATTCACTACTCAGTCGTAATTGTTCTAGCGAGAACTAGTGATTTTCTTTTTCTTTTCGATGATAGTGATTTTCTAAGCGCTGATTAGATGTGGCACAAGGCCGGAAGTATTGAGCACCCAGTGAGGATCGAACTCAGTACACAGTCGTAATTGTTCTAGCGAGCCCAGCTTGCTAACCATTACACCTCCCCTAGGCGTCCTATTTATTACATATAAGCAGGACGTAATGTACGTGTTAAGTAAAGAAGAAAAAGAAAGAAGTGTGGGGAATAATATTTTTAATACATTTTCATTTTATTTATTTAAAAAAAATGTCTTAGTAGATTGTTTTCTTTTATTAGATTACTTCAGAATATTCTGTGGTGCGGGGAATACAACTTGTGAATTATATTGTGTTGACGCGATAATTCTGATTGACCTCCCCGAGTTTCACTTAAAGCAGTTTTTTTTTTTTTTTTTTTTTTTATCTACACCTTCTGGTGAGGGCTTCATATTTTATCTCCTTTTTTTTTCTTGTGTGATTTTTTACATATTTCTTATATTCTCGCTACTTGTAGTCGATGTAAATTCGCTTTTAGGAGGGGTGTCATTTTTTTCTTCTCATTTTTTGAGATTTCTTTAGAACAACGATCTTTTTCGTTGTTCACAGAATATTATTGGTTATTGCGGACAAGTTACATTTTTTTTTTCGTAACCACAATAATCCAGAATGCTTAAGGTTGTCAAGAATAATGATGAGTCCATTGAAATATTAATAAGGTATCTTTACGTGGACCAGTCGTTGCAAACTGAATACGTCGACCAATACTGTTATATTCTGAATGGTGCCAATTTCTTGATAAGTACTTGAAACCTTGTAATATATTTAGTAAGAATTAGTAAGTTTTTATAATAAATGGTAAATCTAAGTTATTTATCGACGAATTATATTTTATGGATTTTTAATTTTTTTCATTAGGTTGCATCGAGGTACAAACTTAATCGTGTTACTATTCTTGTTTACGTTAATTTTTTTCAAGACTAATTTTATTTCTTTATTGACAACATGGTTTGGGAAAACTCTTATAGATAAGTGTTTGTTTTATATTGCTCAATTCTTTATAAAATGGTTAGTTGATCTCGTTTAGCGGCATATCAACCTCTATAGGTTATTTAATGCCAAAATCTGAATATTTTGAACGCAATTTTATGTCTTCAGCTACAGATTAAATGTATTGTTAGTCATTTTGCTGTAAAATTGTTTTGCTGGTCATTCTACTATGAATAGTTATAGTTGACATTTTTGAATAAAAATATATTGCTGGTATTTTAATATTTTCATATTATTGTGTTTTTGTTTGAGGCTTTACTAATTGTCCATAACATATGCTATCACCCCGAGTCAAAGTGGATCTTAGAACAGCACCAATTATGAAGTGGTTTCATACTCCTCAAAACCTCATACCTCCCGATTAGAGGCCTTGCTGCTGGATGTAGTTTATCGTCAAACCCAAAACCTCTTTATAAAATGAGGTGACCGAAGAAGAAATCATTTTAGCACGGTTAATCATATTCCCTTATAACTCGCTTTTATAATTAAAAGGACTTGAAATTGTCGTTGTGCTTTTTATGAAGTAACAAAATCATCACTATTAGTGCAGTGTAACCCGGATACAAGAGACCCGGATATAAGAGAAAACCGAATATAAGAGAGATTTTCTCTGGTCCCAAATTAGAGCCTGTGTTAATGTATATAAATTAGACCAAACCCGAATAAAAGAGAAACCTGGATATAAGAGACTTCTTCTCCGGTCCCGACAACTCTCTTATATCCGGGTTACACTGTATCAACAGGAGTGCAAGAAAATGGATTCTGTTATTAATGCCGAGTTCATAAGTGAAATTGAAGACAAAGCTATTCTCAGACATTTTCTTAAGTTTGTTTTTTTTTTTTATTTTGTCTAACTTTCTTCTTAATTTGAAAATCTCATCAGTATATCAAGCATATATGGAGGAGAGGGGATGTGATTAAAGGCATTGTTTCCAACATTTATCATGTAGAAATTATATAAAATGGGACCAAGAGGCGAGCCCATGCCTACTTCGTCATTCTTTGTGCAAATGTTGCCGTAATGAACTTAAAAAGACAATAGTGTCGTACAAGATTGTAGAAGTTTGCGTATAATCGTTAGTCGGTTATTAGCAGTTGGAAGCGTGGGATGTTTATATATTCTTTTATTAGTATGTCTATTGTTGCCTTGGTAGAGAATTATTAATTAGTACAGTGTAACCCGGATATAACAGAGTTGTCGGGACCGGAGAAGAAGTCTCTTATATCCGGGTTTCTCTTATATCCGGGTTTGATCTAATTTATATACATTAACACAGGCTCTAATTTGGGACCAGAGAAAATCTCTCTTATATGCGGGTTTCTCTTATATCCGGGTCTCTTATATCCGGGTTACACTGTAACTAAAAAACTATCTTGAGCATAGTCACTTTTTACGCTGACGGAAAATAAAAATTGCAACTCCATGAAGGATGATGCTGATTGTGACATGCGCAGAGTATGTACATTCCAGCGCCTCTGAACTGGCAGCGATGGATGTTGCATATAGATTCTATACAGTGAAGAAGTCCGGAGCAAACAGGAGTCATGTAATTACTTTCTTCAATAGGATACTCGTGATAGGGGTCGGATTATGGAGCTTCAAGGAGTAAAATTACGAAGATTTACTGTTCATATTGGGTGTGAAGCCTTATTAGGACAATGTCGGCGAAATAAACGCTAGGATACCAGGTTATAATAGCCGCTTAGTACAGACGCTCATTACTCGTACTACAACACATTAATAACGCGCGTGGATCATTTATGGGATCGATTATCATTCTGTAATGATCAGTAATAAGTTCGGCTTTTGTTTTCGTTAAAATGATTTCTCGTATGCATATGCACTATATATATAAACCAATGTTCATGTAATACAAGGCCTAAAAGCCACAAGAGATATTGTTGCTAAATGAGTTTCTTGTAAGGACGTTAAGGAAGAATGGCTAAGAATTGCATATTATAAGGATATGTAGTATAGATAACAGTTGAATCTCAACATGGAGTGATTAAGATTGTAGTAGTCGGGGAAGCATCCTCTCGGGAGTCTGTTCCATAAAGTGACAATTCTGGGGAAGAAGGTGACTGAGTGGAACTACTTTCTTATCAATGGAATACGAAAGGAATGAGGCTGATTCGAACCTGTGTATGGGGTTTGATGGTTTCTAGCTGTTAAAGTCTGAATTGGTGAGTATTAGGAATGTCGCTAATCTGAACATTTGCCATGGAAATAGCGATATAGTAGCGAGTCTAACCACGTGTTTTTCGTGGAAAAGGGTGAAAAAGAATATATTCGTCAACGAGACACAGGTTGCAAACCTAACATCATAGTGTGTTCTGACACAAGTTACAGCCCTTTCGTGTTTGTGGAGGGAAATTTTATAAAACAAAAAAAGAAACCAAAAAAAAATAAAAGAACGTTTGTTTAGAAGATTGTTCAGACTCTTATTTGGCCATTTTTATAAGAGGCAATGGACTTCCTATTTCCTGCAGGATAATACACGCCCATGAAATGCCCGTGCAAGACAGAAAAATAAGCGATAGTCGGCATGATCACCAGACTGTTCCCCATTGAATATGCGTGGAATTTAATGGGACGATGCCTGATTCGTTCAGTAAGCTGACGGGCACTTATCGATGCACTGCATCAATAACTGCGCAAAGTTATCTACGTACGCTAATACTGAAAAACACGAGACCCAATCTATCAAATGTAAAATTACATTTTATTCAAATCTGGACTTCGTCAATCCCTATCAGCTAATGGGTATACGGCTCTGGGACCTGCTCCAAACGTGGAATCTACATCTTGTCAGAACATGGGTAATTTTTTTGCTTTTTTGCTTTTTGTATTGACTTGTTTTCTAAAGCTTATCAATTTTTTTTTCGGTTATTTATCTCCGAGACATATTTTGGAATTGTAAGAATAATTTCTTCTTTTCTACGGCTTATTAACCTTCTGTAGGTTGTTTAAAGCCGGAACATATTTTGGAATTTTAAGAAAAAATTTTTCTTTTTTACGGCTTATCAACCTTCTGTGGGTTATTTAAAGCCGGAACATATTTTGGAATTTTAAGAAAAATTTCTTCTTTTTTACGGCTTATTAACCTTCTGTAGGTTGTTTAAAGCCGGAACATATTTTGGAATTTTAAGAACAATTTCTTCTTTTTTACGGCTTATCAAACTCCTGTAGGTTATTTAAAGCCGTAACATATTTGGAATTATAAGATTAACTCTTTTTTAGTGACTGATAAGTTCAATGCGGAATAGGCATACGCGGTCGCAATAGTTGCTGCTGAATGTCCGGCCCGAGTTTGATGGCATAGCATTGCAATACTTCCCGCTTTGCCTCTTGTCCCTGATATTGGCCCTACAGGTATTTTTAAAGGAGACAGCATGGTTGGTGGTGAGATGTCAAACATCACAGTTCTCAGCTAGGGTCGAACATAGGCAATGGTTGATGTGACAGGCACCAGAGGATATTTTCAGGCAATCTTTAAATCGCCGCGATTGCCAGTGGACAGCTCGCTCTATAATAAAATTTTCTTGTACGTATAGCGCTAAGTAAATTGCAACGAATATTTTGGTTACCACGATTTTATTATTCCATCATTGTGTATTTAATTATGTTTAGAACATTACTGGTTAACTAGTTTATAAAATAACTTTTGATTTGCGACTGAAATGAAACTATTTGTCATCGCGTTGCATTGTAGATCAAGAAAGAGTTCCCTTTGAACTTCGTCCGATTGACAACACTTAATAATGCGCTATCAGTGCCAACCACGAGGATTAGTCATTTTTAGACAATTCCGGAGTAAATGTGGATATTTGTTTGGCTTTTCCAGCGAGCGACCATTTTATCTGCATAAAGAAATCTGGTAAATAGTGGATGTATTCTCTGTTTATTTCGAGAAACGTTTATGGACCGCATATCGTATCTAATTTATGGCCTCGATTGATCTCCTTTTAATACAGGGAATACATTTGTTGCACACAACAAAAAATATTGTCGAAAAAATATTTTCATTGATCCCAATATATATTAATGGCAGGACACTTCGGCACGAAGCCGATTATCGATCTTCACAGTTTCTTTTCGTTTATTATTTGTGATTTGTTTTGGAATATAGTGAAGTGGATTCTCTTTGCCTTTTGCCACGTTTTGAATTCAGAGATTTATTTCTCCTTGACTGCTTGCCAAACAAGGCTAGAGAACCCTGTCTAACATGATATTTAGCTTTTAGCTGGGTGTGGGGGGAATTTTTGGATCCATACCATTCTCAAGAGTATTTCTGAGAAAGTGAAGCCCCATTCTTACAGTCTCCTTAAACTATAGCTAGGGGTAGAAGTAATCGATTCATAACATTCTCAAGGACATTTCTGTAAATGCGAAAACCTATTCAACATGGTACTTAACCCATAGCTGGGGGTAGAAGTAATGGATTCATATGAGAATAGTAACGTTGACATCTTGTTCACTGGACAGGAGAAGGGGAGGGGTAGAGATGATTTTTCAAGAGAGGAACAAAGAAAAAAGAAAAGGGTAAAAGAAGGAAAAACTAGAAAGGAAAGGTGAACCAGAGGACATACTACTACTCAACTACTATCGCTTCTCCTAGACACATATACCTCTCTGCTTCTCTTCCTAATTTGTGGATCTTAAAACGCAACTTCCGTTAACCTTGTTTTTCGGTTGATTCCGGGAAGAATTTTTGAATGCATTCATTGTTATGAAATCGCCAGGCCTGACGAAGCGAAATCCAATTATCGCTTTTGCGAAATAAAATATTACCATGGCTTTCTGAAGTCTCCAATTTGTTAACTAATTATTGCTTGACCTGTTTATTACATTGAGCTCTCGGGATATACAGTAGCGGCCATAATATAAGGAACGGAAACAACATTTGTTCCATTTAATCTTTATTTAAAAAAAAAACATATATTTTTAAAATTTTTGTAACTTTGTATAATATTTATGCGTTACACCCTAATCTTTATTCGGTAAAAATTTCATTGCTAATCATGCATTACTTTTTATGTTATACACATATTTATGTCTTTGTTGTTTCCGTTCCTTATATTATGGCTGCTACTGTATATCCTCCCTTGAATTATCCATACGGATTACCAATTAAGTTTATTATATATATATATATATATATATATATATATATATATATATGTGTGTGTGTGTGTGTGTGTGTGTGTGTGTGTGTGTGTATGCAGTAAAATGAAGGTTTGAGTGGTAAAGCGTTACGTTCATTTTACATGAAGCAACGTATTCTTCGACTTTTCTTTTTCTTCTATTTTCTTCTTATCTTCTCCTTTTTCCTTCTTTTTTCTTCTTTATCTCCTTCTTTTTATTTTCTTCTTTATTTCGTCTTCTTTCTTCTTTTTCTTTGACTTTTCTTTTCATCTTCTTTTACTTCTTTTCTTCTATTTCTTAGCAGTAGCAACAGTAGTAGTATTACAAGATGCCACTAATTAGTGGCTTTGTACCATACAAGGTTAGACTAAGTAAATTGCATATATCATATATAATTCGGATTTGTCTCACTTTGAATTAATCCTAACCAGATTCGTCTCGTACCTTATTGCAACTTTATATTAGTGCGATTTTCACTGACCGCCTTAGTTTAGACTTGTTGGCTATAAATGGACGCATATTATATAGTAATATCTTGAACGTCTCGACACTGAAAGGTCGTTAGCAAACTTCTCTTAGGAATTTTTATTACTGTCCCGTGTTCAATTGTATCCTTGTGTCAGACAAAGTTAAGCATAACATATATCAATAAAATATACCGAGTTTGAAGGTCAGCTGACCATAGACTAAACACTGAATAGAATTTGATGCAAGCATCACTGTTCTATAGACGTCATTTATTCATTGTCGCACACCCCGTTTCTCATTTCCTTCGCCTCAGATACACACTCACGCGCCATTACTTTCTATCTATTCATTTCGTATTCTACATTTCAGTTTCTCTTGTTCCATTTCTCTAGACGGCCACGGGTGAGCAAATTCGATGACAGGCAATTTTGGAGGGGAATAAATCTGTATCTGCTGTTGTTGTTTTTTTTTTTCGGTGTTCTCTAATCGCAGTGTTCTACGAATGCGCATTTAACAAATCCCAATAACTTTAAGGCATCTTCTTTGCAAGTAGAGACTGACTCGATATTGTTAGCCACGACCACTGTGTCATCAGCTTTTCTAATCCAGGAATGTTTGGTCGACATCTCATTGCCATCAGATTCTCAGATTTCAATCGTGATATCAACTGAAAATAAAATTGCAAAGTTGACACCTTTTTTTTCTGTTTTCATTTTACTTTTGCATACTTATAAAGCGCAAAAAGAAAAAAAAAATATAGTCAAAAGGGTAAGAATATTGTGCAGGAAGTGAAATAAAGAAATAAAAAAATATGATTTCCTGTTTTTCTATCTCCTTTCGACAATGGGAAATTGGTTTGATTTTTGTTTTAAAGAATGCATGAGACAAAGTTCCTGCCTTCGGATTAAAAACTAGTTATACGCTTCCGTTCTTTTTTTCTTTTTTCGATTAATGTTCTTTGGAATTTCCATTCTTGAAAACCAATCTAAGCGAAAGAAAAACTGCACTGATTGAAAGGCGATAAGGCAGGGAAATCGTGTTAGTAGATAAGAGCGGAGATGTGAAAGTTCTGAAACAAAAGAAATACTCAAGTACTGTTAGATACAAAGGAGGATTATTCATACACACATATGTAAATATATATGTATATATTGACAGATACCGGTATATATATATATATATATATATATATATATATATATATATATGATAAAATATAGAATTATGTTTTGCCATATTTATAGGGTAAAAGTCCTCAATATCCGGCAAACTGCGTGTGTAAATATAAGAAGTGTGGATTACATGAAAGCAACCGCCAGGCCTTACTCAGTTCAAACATAAAACAATCTGTCGCCACTCGCTCTTGACAGCAGTGAGTACATGTTATATATATATATATATATATATATATATATATATATATATATATATATATATATATATATATATATATATATATATATAAGTATAAGATTGGAGTATACGGAATAAATTCCCAAACCAAAAAAAATACTATTCTTAAAAGAGTGCTCAATACAGGAGATAGGGCAAATGTAATTTATTCGAAAATTATAACATATTTATAACATATTCATATTATCATTAAAATATTAATGGAAAATATGATTTATTCGAAAATTATAACATATTTATAACATATTAATGGCAAATATGATTTATTCGAAAATTATAACATATTTATAACATATTCATATTATCATTAACATATTAATGGCAAATATGATTTATTCGAAAATTGTAACATATTTATAACATATGTGTGGTATAACTTTCAAATAAATTATATATATATATATATATATATATATATATATATATATATATATATATATATATATATATATACATGTTAACTACAGCAGTCGTAACTATCTTGCCCAACTAGGAGAAGGAAGAACTCTGATTTCAAAACCGGCTGCTTCCCGCTATCCTGTTCAAGAAACAACACTTCTACTGCGGCTGCAGTACTCGTGGTGCCCCTACGGATTACGGGATAAAAAAAATCTATAAAACTTAACATTTTATTCGGTTTAAGTTATAAAACCTAACAATTAATTAGGTCTAATTTTGAAAACCAAATATTTAACTAGGTCTAGGCTATAAAACCTAATATTTAACTAGGTCTTGTATATGAAACCTTACATTTAAGTAGATATTGCATGTGAAACCTCATATTAAAATACTTCTAGGCTATAAAATCCAACATTTC
The DNA here is from genome assembly GCA_903632075.3 of Acanthosepion pharaonis. Taxonomy (NCBI): domain Eukaryota; kingdom Metazoa; phylum Mollusca; class Cephalopoda; order Sepiida; family Sepiidae; genus Acanthosepion; species Acanthosepion pharaonis. Next base: position 582,504 of record CAHIKZ030004034.1, on the reverse strand, counting down.
ACTTAGTGTACACCCGTGTGAAAATTAATTTAAACAAAACGATTAATTCCGTTATTATTTATTTATTTTTTTGTATTTTTACAATAAAACATGACCCAGTGCCCATGTTAAGATTTCGTATGTCCATTCCACGAAGTCGTTCCTTGGAGATTGACCACAGATTCTCGATGGGATTTAAAGCAGGCGAGTTTCCGGGCCAGCCTATAATACTTTGATTTGCTCCCTAGTAATGCTTGCCAGTCTGTCCGTGCTGTGTTACAATTTTCGTATGTTTCCTTGGAGTAACTTCCATCGCAGACAATGACTGGAGGACAACTAATCGGCAGTCAAGACAATAGTGTTTGGGCGCGATAAAAATCTGAAAGCAATCACAGATGACGTAGTATTATCAAGGCCAAACAATATTCATGATACACCCTGAAAATAGATTCACATTACTGCACACCTCTTCAAATGACCTAATCCTAGGAAAAAATAGAAATCTATTATAGCCCGTCACTCCAGTAGGTTTACAACTGACAGAATGTTGATAGAAAGGAAAATAAAGCAGTTGTTTGAATTAATTTGCAAAAGGGTGCTTACTAGTCGTTTAAATGGTGCGGCCGGGCGCACTGATGTGCCCTGGAAGATGTCTAGGTGTGTCCTGGCGTTCCAGATAAATATCTGTCTAGATATAAGAAATTATAGATTTATTATATTTCTGGACAAGTCTCGTTCTTATTTATTTGAATTAGACTTTTATGCTCACAACACAATTAACTGCAAAAAGAGAGGAACTCTTAAATGTATTGACAAATAAATGAACTATCAAATATTATCCGAAACATTGAAGAAATTGCTAAGACTCATGAGGCTCATGTTCCTCATAAACACAAGAAACAATAAACTTAAGGTATGTTTCATTTTACATGTTCATTGTATTATTTATTTTCTGTAATATTTGACTTCATTATAACATATTTTTCCGAAAATTCTGTATAGGGCGCCTACAATTATTGATAGGATTTCAAGTCTGCCGCGACTTCAAAAAGTTTGAGAAGCACTGGCGTAGATTATAAAGCCTAACAATTATCATTTTTTCGACTAGATAATCTCACATTATCTAGGTCTGAGATAATCATCCAGTTTTATATAAAATGTATTGGCCATTCAACCATGCTTTATTCTGTGATCTTACAATATATATATATATATATATATATATATATATATATATATGAAAAAAATATATTATATATATATATAAATAGTATAACCTAAATATATATATATATATATATATATATATATATATATATATATATATATATATATATAGTCGATATTAAATTTGTCAAATTTTCTCAATTACAAGCGGCCCTTTAAGTAAACGCAATTTTACTTTCCTTCGTCCCATCTCTCTCCCCCACCTCTTCTTTCCCTCCCTCTCATTCTAACATTAAATTGTCTATGGTGTGTGTATGTCACCACGAAATGTATCTTTATGCATTAGACATCCGTCAACATTCATTCTTTTCTCTTATTTAAACCCCTTCCACTTACCTCTCCTAAAATTCTCTTTGTTAAGGTTTAATCTCCCTGCTCCTCATACTTACACTCTCTCTAAATTCTGTTTTTATTTCCGGAGTTGGGTTTTTTCTGTTTTCTTTTTGAATTCGTAGGTCTGATGAATTGGATCGTATTTACGATTCCAATGGAATAAATTATGACCATGGAATATTAGTGTTTAAGCCTTTTTATTATATATATATATATATATATATATATATATATATATATGTGTGTGTGTGTGCGTGCGTGTGTGTTATACTATTTTTTACAACTATTGCTATCCTAAAAATATTTTGGCAACTACCCATTTCATAGTGGGTCAAAGTCTTCGGCTATATCAAATATAGATGGAAAAATATGTCTTGAGACGAATAATTGATTCTTTCGTGTTTCTCCTTGACTAGTTAGGTGTTTATTTATTGAATGATTTTAGTATTTGTCTTTGTTAAATTTTCATCATTGTAAGTCCAAAGTTTTAGCAAACCGTCGAATCTATTGAGAGAACCGCCATCTTTAACTCGCGAGACGAGTAAAGTATTCGTCATCCTACATTCTGTGTGTATTCACGAGCATCTATAGATTTAGAAATCTTGAGGTTGTTGAGACGACGTTATACCATAGGTAAAAACAACTGGGACTCGTACATAAGATCTATCGCTAAGGATGCTGGAAAAATGTCACTTGTACCGTTCGACAAAGTATCATGCAATCCTCGTACGGTCTTCTACCTTTACAAAAGGAATATCAGACCTAAAATTGAGTACTATTGCCATATATGAACAGGAGCTTCTCAGTCTACACTTTCCAGTCTTGACAGAGACCAAAACCGTCTACGGGTCCTTGTGGGTGACAATTTATTTCCCGCCCTTTTCTCACAGATGAAACGTCGCAAGCCTATCAATGATCAATCGCTATTTTTCATGAAAGGTGTTCAAACGAATTACCTTCCTTAATTCCACCATTTTTAACCTCCACGGCTAAGACCGACTTTGGTACTCCCATTGTAGCCACCTTCCAAATTCCACTTCATTTACCATTCATATTCGACTCCCAAGAGGACGTTTGCCCAATCACTACAATCTTAGCCTGTTCAAATCCAGGGTTAAGCGTTATCTTCTACGCATCTCATCATAAACTCTGTCTTTTAATCTGCGACTCTCTACCTCGAGTGGCTCCCAGGCCTTGCACAATATGAACATCATTGTAAAAAAAAAAAGAAAAGAAAAAAAGAAAAAGAAAATAAAAAATAACAAAAAACAAAACACAATTTGAAATCTGGGAAAGATGTAACTTTTTGCTGTCCCATCGTTACAGTGGGCTGCAGTGCAGTGTTTACAAAGTAATCGTGGACATTAAAACCATAGATCGATATGCTTGCCAGATAAAAGATAGCTTCTGTTCCAATTCATCATCCAAATGAACAAACTGCGAATGATAGTGTTGCGCAGGAGCAGTTTGTCAAAGTTCGAGCAATTCCTAATAAAGGATTTATTTTCAATATCTCCCAAAATAGAGAATAACTTCCCCGTTCGTAGATTTCGTGTAGGCTGAGATGCAGTTGCGTATCTAGCAACGATTTTTCTTCGTTTTAGATTCTGCTGATAAATCCAGTTTTCATCACCAATGCCTCGCTTGTCCACAAATGACTTTTTTTTCTGTGTGTCGACCAAGAAAAAGACAAATATTTAAACACCGACTGAAGTGTCTTTCTTTAAGATGAAGTGGAATCTATTTTCCTAGCTCCAGAGTTGTCCAGAAAGTTGATAAACAAAATACAAGCTGAGGGTCGCTGACAAGTTCGAGTTCTGGTGCAAGTTCGATAGAAGCAAAAACTTTTCGGCAAGCGGGTTGTTTAAACAAAAAAGAGCCGAATAAAGTGCAAATAAACTACTAAGTTTATCTCTGCACATATATACTATTGCAAAAAACATTAACTGAGAGTATTTATCCGAACTATATAGAGTGATTTACTAAGCGTATCTTGGATATGGTGCAAGGCTGTTCTTAGTACCCCTTGCTAGAAATTTATATAGCTTTTTCTGAAATGAACCCAAGGCAGATCTTCATCCAATCAAAATTTTATAAGTTTTCCATTTGTCAAATTTCTTAAAAACTATGTCGGGATTCTATATCCTATTTAAACACATATTGTCGGCACGGAACACGTATCAATGGACCTAAAAACGTATAAATCTGATGAGGATTTGCTTTGGGTTCATTTCAGAAAGCATTTAATTCGATAGAGAAATGCTGAGAAAATAAATTAACAAATTTCGACATGAAGTAAGAATTAAAAAAAGATATAAAATAAATATTAAGTGATTTTTTTAAAAGTCACTGATTTTCTTTCTTTTTAATCACGAGAAACGCACGCTTCGGGGGAAAAAAGGTACTAATAATGCATAATTTAAGCATACGCACAAATAGAAATATTACATTCTTTCATTTTTGGGATCTGATGAAGCCTAGAATAGCGAAACGCGTAATCAAATCTAGTTTCAATGAAACGTCAAATATATATATATATATATATATATATATATATATATATATACATATATATACACATATACACACACGCACACACACATGTATATATTTAGGCAGCAATCCTTCATTAATGCATGTTTCATTAAAAACGACAGAAGAGGCACTACAATTAAACTTTTATTTAATTTTTCTTGTGTTCGAACAAGTGCTTTCTTTTCGGACACAAAGTGTGTAGAAACTGTCCAAGTGTTCTGTAATTCCGAGTGATTTCGGCTATACTTTTAGATGTTATCAAGGATGATTTTATTTTCTCTATTTAGTTGATTCTGTGCGTTATGTGTATGTTTATTTAGTGTTATAGAGATCTTTTATTTTCCGAACACAACACATTGTGGCTTTTTTTCGTAATTAATATTGTTAAGTGTCGGTTTTTTCTTTTTTTTTTATTATTAGAGCTTCCACCATTTTTAATCTTTTTTTTTTACAGGTGGATGAGGATATTATGATTAATTTCTGCTAGTATGTTTCGGATGAAGTCTGGTAAGTTTTTAATGAAACCTGCATACATACATACATACATACATACATACATATATATATATATATATATATATATATATATATGTATGTATGTATGTACTACGAAATAGTCTGATATACGCAAAATTATATAATTTAACCTATATCAAGGCGGACATAATTTTTTTTCAAAATCTTGCTGAATTATAACAAAAAGCAATAATTATTGCATTAAAAAATTAAAGTTTCACGTTACTTAAGGAGGAATGACTCAGAGGTTCGTTATGCTGCATACTCCAGTAGAATTTTATTAATTATTACCGAAACAGTTAACTAATAATTCATTATAAATTATTCTAATTAACAATTAATTATGATTATAATTCCGCCACGTTCGATTTATCAAGGAGGCGATTTCTTGATAATATCGGTTTGAGGAAACGATCCTTTAGTACGGCATCTGAAATCCTTACCCCTTGAGTTGAGCAAGCGTTGGGAGTGAAGTTGGCTAGACGAACTGTTCGATGTTTGTCACTATTGATGATTCAAGCGCCCTGGCCTTGTTCAACTACCAATCCCACCAGATGATGTGATCTATCCCAGTAAGTATAGGTTCACTCAGCATAGTTGATCTATAAATCTGTGTGGTTGTTGGAGAAACATAATTGCGGCCGTGCAGGCCTCTACGCCACATATTAACTAGCCTTTCTAGCAGATGGGAATTACTTATACTCCTCTACGTATTAGTTTACACTTATCCGACGATAAGCACCGGAACCACAGACGACCCGGCGCAGACTGGCGTATGTAATATTGATTATATGGGCCTGTCGCAATAAAGATTGCTACCACCATAAAACAGTTGATAAACACACAAGTGCGATGTTTAATATAATTTTTAATAAAATAGTAACCTTTGGGTCAACTGCTTGTTGACCGAAAGACACAAGTTCCAGTGCATGTTTTTTTTTTTAACATTAGGAAATATATAGGGAGCTGATGAGGTCATTTTAGAGCATCGGTGAGAAGACGTTAATCCGGAAACAGGTTGATCCCACGGCATCATTAACTATTCCTTATTCATCAAAATTCAGCAGATGAAATTAATGCTACGAGATGTTAAATGTGTACTGCTTGGAAATTTTATACTGTATGGTGAGGTACTTAACGCTGTCTGAATCTGTGAAATACTGAGGAAAGCTATTCATGGAAAGAGACCAGGATGTTTGTGCAGAGACGTCTTCTTGTTTCATGATAATATCACTTTACACCTGACTGAATTGACACATATCTCCAGCCGTATGGATCAGATATTTAAGCGGATCGTCCCGGCTCATCTCATTCATATTATGTTTGGGCTGGAGATGCCCAATCTCAGCTTTGACAGACTGCAAACATTTTTACGCAGCCCCGTGGGTGATGAATTATTTTAAAATCTACAGCTCTTTTTCTACAGAGGAAACGTCGGAAACCTATGACTATTCTATCGGTATCTTGATAGCAACTATTAAGAGGATTTACATTCCATAGTTCCACCAGTTCAGACCTTTACATCTTGGACATGTCATGCTACGTACACAGGGTTAAATCTTGCCCTTTTCTTTTTTTTTTCGGATTCCATTTTTGATAAGGATGTGGCACTCAGACATTTTGCTGCAAACCGTTAATTTGTGCAATTGACTCCCAACAGGTTGATTCACTGATCTCTAGAATTTTCACCTCGTTAACCGCAAACTATCCCGCCTATCCTCATAATCTGCCCTTCGTTCTCTGTCTTCCGTCTATAAAATAACATTCAGTAACATGAGTAGATCATGGCCATTATAATTGGTGTAAATCTAGTTAAAATAGTATCGTTCATTTCGGTTCTCAAACGAACTTTGCCCGGGAAGCTGTTTCCCACGTAGTCGCAGAACTGCAAAGGTGTTTTCAGTCACATGATTTACCGTTTCGTGACGAGAGTAATTATGATTATAAAAGGGTGCGAATACGTCAAGCATGATGGCGTCTATACTGAAAAGTAATATAATAATGCCTATAACACAATGCCAAATCTTATGTTTTTATAACAATAAGCATGTTGCATTGGTAAAACTTTCCTCCTTACTTTACATATAATAATGTTGGATGCTGACGGTGTATTTCTGAATGATCCAAGAGGATGTTCAGCCATTATTTTAGAATCCCCATACTGGAAAATGAAGTTGTTGCAGGGATTCAAGTACTTCTACAATCACCTGATGCCACGTTCTTTGAGATGCATTTCATCTACATATCGAATATTCATAGGCTGAATAAGTAAAAAAAAAACATTAGTATGATATGTTGATAAAATACGCACAGTGATTTATAGGTCAGGTTAAAGAACAAAGAGAAAACGTTTATAAATATAACATGTTTCACTTTTGAACTAAGTTCAACAGAAAATAAAATATGGAGAAATTTCGGATTTTTTTTTATTTTTGCATTGTTTTTCATTGGTTAGTCAGACCTCACCTGTATGTGTCCTGACAAGCAGCGTTCGTGTGTATAATTCGTGTGTTTGTGTGCCACAATTATAATTGGTATATATGGGATTTGGATGATAATGTATAACCGTTTGTGTGTTTATTTATACGTTTAATATATATCTAATAACGCTGAGACTATAAATGTTAGTCTTGGATATGACCATAAAATACATCCGGCAGAAAGGCCTCTGATCAAGAGATTGGAGATTTTGAGTAGTGTGCAGCCACTTCTTAATTGTTGTAGTTCCACGTTCCACCCTGAGCCGGAGTGTTACTACCAGTTAGATTCTCTATCTATGGGAAAATAAGGAACACCGAAAGCAACACAAAAAATAAAAAAATAAAAAAATGAGAGTATAAAAAACAATTTTATAGTAAAATGAAAACCATACCTATTTATAGCAAAATTTAAAACAATACCTATGTATAATAAAATTATAAACAATACCTATTCATAGTAAAATTACCAACAATGCTTATTTATAGTGATTTTCCAAGCATAGATTTGATGTGGAACAAGGCCGAAATTAGGGGGCACCACGTGAGAATCGAACTCACTATTCAGTCGTAATCGTTCAAGCGAGACAAGCTTGCTAACCATTACACCACCTCGAGGTGCACCCAATGCCTATTTATAGTGAAATAACAAACACTGCCTATTTATAGAAAATTAGCAACAGTAACTATTTATAAAAAGTTACCAACAATGCCTATTTATAGTAAAATTACCAACAATGGCTAATTATAGTAAAAATACCAACCATTCCTATTTATGGTAAAATTACCAACAATAACTGTTTATTAAAAAAAATTACTAACAATACATATTTATAACCAAATTATCAACAATAACTATTTATAGTAAAATTACCAGAAATTCATACACAGATGTCCTTAAGGACAAATGGCACAGGGAATAAAGGCGTTGGTGAGATCTAGTGTTCAGGACCCAAAGATTTTTGAGTTCAATACCTAGTTAAGGCAGTGGATAACCTGGGGAGGTGAATTAACAGGCGATAACTAATAACTGACATACATTAGTCATGGCACGTGGAACTTGAACGGTCTACCCCAGCGAGCGAAATAAAGGGTTCACTTCGACAGTCCAAACACCTGAAAAAGGCCGGAGTGTACAACGGCCGAAACGTTGTGATAAATAAGGCAACAAAGATGAGGACAATAGTCCGAATAATGTAAACAGTGTACATAATACCTCATCTCAGAAATATAGGCAGATACTGAAGGGTGATAAATATGGCGACAAAGATGAGGACAATAATCCGAATAATGTAAACAGTGTACATAATACCTCATCTCAGAAATATAGGCAGATACTGAAGGGTGATAAATATGGCGACAAAGATGAGGACAATAGTCCGAATAATGTAAATAGTGTACATAATACCTCATCTCAGAAATATAGGCAGATACTGAAGGGTGATAAATATGGCGACAAAGATGAGGACAATAGTCCGAATAATGTAAACAGTGTACATAATACCTCATCTCAGAAATATAGGCAGATACTGAAGGGTGATAAATATGACGACAAAGATGAGGACAATAGTCCGAATAATGTAAACAGTGTACATAATACCTCATCTCAGAAATATAGGCAGATACTGAAGGGTGATAAATATGGCGACAAAGATGAGGACAATAGTCCGAATAATGTAAACAGTGTACATAATACCTCATCTCAGAAATATAGGCAGATACTGAAGGGTGATAAATATGGCGACAAAGATGAGGACAATAGTCCGAATAATGTAAACAGTGAAGATCTTAAACATTGACATGCCCAAATCAGGTGATCCATATCTATTTTTTGGCATTGTGACAATTATGATGAACTTCGGAGATTTTGTAGTATTTGGGTGGAGTTGGGAGTTATTGACTTCCCTTTCGACGACATCACTTACGTAGTAGTCCGATGGTAGGAAGTCAGATTTTTCTGTTGACGTAATCGTGGAGATTCTGACTCAACTATTCTTGAGTTGTCTTGACCTAAGGAGACGGCACAGAGTTTTGTTTGTTTGTCGGTGAACGGTTTTCCTTTGCTCATGCTATCTATCCATAGACACACGACCCTCTCCAACATCTATTTATAGTCAGCAACATCGACCCTTAATCCCTAAGGAAAGAGGTGGGCCGGTATGACATCTCCTTCATTCCTCACGACTCCCAGAATCATCGGAGTAGCTGGGATGACAGATAGTCATGCAGCGACTCTAATGACCTACAGTGGCTTTCATAACAAACGATTAAGTAACTTTCATAAAGTGAACAATCTCTAAATCACTAATCTCTGCCTTTTAAGGTAGCAGTTACACCGTACCTTTTATTTTCTGAGTTATTTTCATGGTTTCATTTAATTTATCTGAAAAGAAATGATAATCAGAACAAGTTAGCATACAAAGATGTCTCCTCAAAGAAGTGAGTAACCATCTATCTATCTATCTATCTATCTATCTATCTATCTATCTATCTATCTATCTATCTAACCAAGCTTATTCATATCTATCTATCTATCTATCTATCTATCTATCTAACCAAGCTTATTCATATCTATCTATCTATCTATCTATCTATCTATCTATCTAACCAAGCTTATTCATATCTATCTATCTATCTATCTATCTATCTATCTATCTATCTATCTATCTATCTCTATCTAACCAAGCTTATTCATATCTATCTATCTATCTATCTATCTATCTATCTATCTATCTATCTATCTATCTATCTATCTATCTAACCAAGCTTATTCATATCTATCTATCTATCTATCTATCTATCTATCTGATAAAAATATAGTTTTAAGTTATGCTATATTTATGGGTACATCAACCAATATCAGGGATAGAGCGTATGTAAATCTAAAGCATCTCAATACCCAGCAAGCATAATTACAATCTAGCCTTGTTGAATAAGATCGAATCCTTCCCAGTAGAATGAGATGGAAAGACCTATTTCTTGTAAACAAATATAACAACGGGTACAAAAATGACGATTTAAACTACCTTGGAACCAGAAGATATCCACCTACTGTAGAGGAGTTGACCGGTTTAAAAAAAATACCTTCCTGGTATCATGGACAGCTTACAATTTAAACGTACGAAAAGCAGCTTTTAAAAAAGAATTATTGGCGAAAGTAGAACTGATCAAAAAGACTAAGGAAGTATTAATAATGGGCGATGATAAATATAAAAGGAAGTCTGCAAATGAAGTCACCAAGTTCTATAAGAAAGCCCCAAGTTCTTACGTTAATTCCATCAACGATGAAGCAAAGAAAATGTCCAATAAGATGTGTATTAGCAACAAAATTCGTACTCGTTGAAAAAAAAGGAAGCATTCCTCACGGTGAAGGACCACAAAAAACTGTTTTTCTTCATTTCGACTCATTAAACCCTCTATGATGGAGCTAGGTGTTATTAGCCGAGTTATTATTCAAAATACCTTCGATTTACTAAGTGTTTCCACGCAATTCAACCAATGGCAAGGTAGTAAAGATTGCGTCAAATCTTTCAGCAACATTAAAAATAAAGAAACATTCGTCTTCATCAATTATAAGATTTGTGATTTCTATCCTTTTATTACTGAGGAAGGTATGGGTGAAACATTGGATTAGGTAAAGCAATTTCTTGAAGTTAAATCTGAGCATTTGGAGGTCATTTTCCAATGAAGAAAGTCAGTATTGTTTTGTAGTGGTGATCCTTGGATCAAAAAATTCCACAACGATAACTTCGACGTCCCTCAATGTCCATTAGGATAGTGCAGAGTTTTCCGAACTAATTGGAGTTCATATATTAAATAAATTAAACAAATTTGCTCATATTGACAACCGTGAGCTATACAGGGACGAGGTTTTCATGACCGCACCAACCAATGACGTTCTTAGGGTGAATCTCTTTAAAACATTCAAAGATTTGGGCTTTAAGATTATAGTTGAGGTAAACATCAAAATCGTCCAATTTTTGGATGTGGAATTCAACCTCTCGGAAGGCATTGTTTCCCCTTATTTGAAACCAAAGGGTTCCTTTATATATGTAAACACCGGGTCTGACCCCCCCCCCCGGTAAGTCTTATCAAATACATGGCTGGGGGGTGCAATGCATAATCTTTCGTAATTCTTCTACTAATGAGATTTTGCAGTGTATGAAAAGGCTTTGAGAGAGGGATATTATACTGGTTTGGCGTTCTTACCATTCGCCCGTGCTAATCGTAAAACCAGGATCAAAGGTGTGATATGGTTTAACCATCTCTTTGTACTGGCAGTTGATGGCCAAGACTCGTATAATATTTTTTAGAGTTTTGGATTAGCACTTCCCCCCCAAATCTCCATTAGCTTATGTGTTCAATAGAAGTACAGTTAAACTGAATACCAGTTGTACAAGTAACATGTTAAACATTGTAAAGAGACACAATGCGAAATTACTAGAGACAGAAAGAGGTGGGGGAGTAAAGACAAATCCATGCAACTGCAGGAATAAAACTAATTTTCCATTAGGTGGTGAGTGTTAAGCGGAGGGTGTTACGCGTTCTTCAGAGGTCAGCTATGGCAGTGGATTTAAGAAGACATATACTGGTTGCACCGAGGGTCCGTATAAGAAGTGGTTTTATAACAACCTCCTTTAGACTGGAGAGATACAGGAATGACAATAAGCTCGCAGATGGCGTTTGTGGGTGGAAAGTGTCGAGGACCGTGGTTTTGCGAGTGTTGTTCTAGGGACACGTGCTGTTTATTCCTGCTATAAGAAGGTCCAACTACAAGAACATGGCAGATTCAAATTGAGTCAAACCGAAGATGTAAAGAAAACAAACAAGACCGATATATATATATATATATATAAAGAAATATAGTCTTAAGGTGTGCTATATTTATGGGATAAAGTGCTCAATATCAGAGATAGAGCGTGTGTAAATATAAAAGTGAACATAGAAGTCAACACTTAGAGGCGACAGTCTGTTTCATGCTATATGCAATCGTCAGGCCACGTGTGCTGTTATTTTTCTCGGCTATTTATATATATACGGGTTAGTGGTGCATTGTGGGTATTCTATTATGGCGGTTTTTTTATTTATTTTATTGCTTTTTTTATTTATTTTTATTTTATTTTATTTTCGTTTTTATTTATTTTTTTTTGTTTTTTATTTTATTTATTTATTTATTTATTTAGTAAAATTTGTTTTTATTTCTTATTTAACAGTTTTTTAGAATTTAATTAAATACGTATAAAAATTTTTTTTATATCAAATATTTAAGAAACAAAAAAAAAAAAATAAATAAAATAAAATAAAATTAAATAAAAAATAAATAAAACGAGCAATATAACTTGACCCAAATAAATGAACAAAGCGACTTCCGGTAAAAATAACCGCCATAATAGAATACCTAAATGCACCACTAACCCGTATATATAAAATAGCCGAGAAAATAACAGCACACGTGGCCTGACGATTGCATATAGCATGAAACAGACTGTCGCCTATGTTGACTTCTATGTTCACTTTATATTATATATATATATATATATATATATATATATATATATATATATATATATATATGTGTGTGTGTGTGTGTGTGTGTGTCAACAAATATATGTATTAAAAAAACAAATTGACGAGTGACAAAGATGTTTGTTTGTGAACGTAAAGAGTTTGTATATTGGTGAAAGTTCATACGTATGTGTTTCATAGCGTTTTCCCACAAGTGGGCGAAAAGGCGGATTTCTGTGAGAGATCACATGTTTAAATGCGTTCTCTGGAATGCAAAGTAAAAAAGAGAACGAGGCAAGAAGTCGCCCAGTATTTATAGTGTAAATAGAGCGACCCCTAGTGACAATTAGGAAATTAAGGAGGAACTAACTCCGAAAAGAGAAACAAATGGCAGAAATTCGTGTATAAAGTAGAGTATTGTTAAAAAAGTGAAGCCGGGCAGAGTCCGTGGGAGCTGCTGCCGACTCTGTCAGAAGGAGAACTTCGCTATTGCTACATATTCTGACAAGGATGTATTGTTTAATGAGCGATCTGAGGCTTTATCTAAATGCAGGTATTTGAGCAAGTATTTTTTGTCCATGTACGAACCCGGATGTCCATAATTTTTCTTCTTCTTCCTTTCTTTCTGTTGTGGGACCCTCCCCTTTTTACATAAGATGGACTCGTCCAAAGTATACTTATACTGACAGAAGAAATACTTGCTGTTGTGATACATTGAGATACCTGGAGATACGTTGAGACAGGTTGAGAGATACGGAGACACACACATGGTGGTCTCAGAGAGTTATGCAAGAGGAGAGAGAGAGAGAGAGAGAGAGATGATTACGGCTTTACTTACAGAGACTAGTACATATACTTTCTACTAACACGCATTCCTGGACTACTAATCTTCACTTCAAGTCTGTTTTCTTACGTTTAATACACTTATTTTTCTATGTCAATTACTGCCGTGGTTTATTTATTTGTGCAGGATTCCATTCACGGAATCCACAACACTTTCTTCCCTACTTCTCCTTTTCTTTCACTTTCCTTCCTCCTCTTTTCACCCCGTATATTTTCTCTCCTCCTTTCACCATTATTCCTATCTTCCGGTGTTCTTACATAGAGGTGGAATTTACTAAATAGTCCATTCTTCTACTTGCTTGAGTAGGCCTTGAGGTTGAAACCCCAGTAGTAAGGTAGATTGTATTTTAGAGCTTTTGAAAATACTTTTTTTCACATATTTTTAAAGTTGGAATCTTGTATTGAGCACTTTGTTTGTGTTTGCAGCTTTTTAGGCGCGGCTGTTTTCAGTCTCCTTTTACAATATATTTTTTGTATCATATATATATATATATATATATATATATATATATATATATATATATATATATATATATTCACAGAGTGACTGTTTCGCTGTATACCCAGTTAATCACAGTAGCTTGACATCAGTCGGAGATTTTTCCCCTAAACTATCATCTCCTGGCAGAGAGCAAGGTGACTTTTTACGTATTAATTTTGGATAAACACGGCAGTGATTCAGAGTGCTCGATTCATAGAAGAGCTGTTTAGAAATTCCCGTTTACCCTCTAAAGTGCTCGACCGAATTTTGTTTATTCGAGGCGTATATATTGTCATCCATATATATATATATGACTACTTGTCTAGGTGAACGAAAATTCTTAATTCAAAACCGAAGAGAAGGCAATAGAAACCAGAATAGCTTCTGAACTGAAAAGCCATTGTAATTCAAATATAATAAATAAACGGAATGTGTGGAGGGCCATGATAATCTACCTAATGAAGTGCCGATCCAATTAAAAATAACTATGGATCCATGTGTGTGAAAGTTTGCTATTGAGAAGGATAACTGAAAACCTAACAAGGATCCCAATAGATAAAAGAGTTGATTGAATAATCCAAAGAGTGTCTTGACCCAAAGGTTTGTTAGTTCAATATCAGGCCACAGCAGATGTAGCAACAGCAGGGAGAGGTGAGTTAATAATTGAAATTAACTGAAACTGAGATACACAAAAAATGGATGTCACGTGAAATTAGAACAGTACACCCTTCGTGGACTAAATAAATGATCGGTTCGAAAGGCCAACGTATATCAGCTGAAGAAGGTCAGAGCGTACAATGGCCGAGACATCGTGAATATGAGAATAAAGATGAGGAAAACAGTCCAAACGATGTAAATAGTGTAAATAGTAACAATATCGCATCTCAGAAATATAGACACATCCTGAAGATGATTGGAGCCTACAAAAGCCGAAAGGTCGTGAATATGAGAATAAAGATGAGGACAACAGTCTGAATGACGTAAATAATGTAAATAGTTACAATACCTCATCTCAGAAATATAGACACATCCTGAAGATGATTGGAGCCTACAAAAGCCGAAACGTCGTGAATATTAGAATAAAGATGAGGACAACAGTCTGAATGACGTAAATAATGTAAATAGTTACAATACCTCATCTCAGAAATATAGACACATCCTGAAGATGATTGGAGCCTACAAAAGCCGAAACGTCGTGAATATTAGAATAAAGATGAGGACAACAGCCCGAACGATGTAAATAGTTTAAATAGTTACAATACCTCATCACAGAAATATAAACAGATGTAGAAGAGATGGTTATAGGTTGTCTGCTTATTAAGACATTCATAATTGTTATATATTGATGGAGTTTAGAAGGCGGACTGTAAATGGACATGCACCAACTCAGCAAGAATTTGAACTCGTTTTGTCGATTTGTCGCCAGCTTGAAAGGCCTGCTAAGCCAGACTCTAGCGAATTGCAACAACAATACCATGGTTTTATAATAATTTATTGATATTTATTCAATTCGGTCCAGTGACAATTAGTTGTCTTGGAAGTTCGGACAGTCTGTCTCTTTTGGGAATCAATATTCGAAATTTTGACTTTTATTTCAGATCAAAAGACAAACCGCCAAAAATGGCGCAAAATGCACAATTTTCTTGCACACAACGGCAAAATGTAGATATTTACTATCCTTAGCTGATTAAATTGGAGGGCAATAATCTAGATCGATGTTGATTGAATGCTTGTTTCATTTTTACGGTTTATCAACTTTTTGCAAGTGATTTAAAGCCAGAAAATATTTTTAGAATGGATTAATTTTTAGTGGGGGCGGGAGATAATTATGTATTGATGTAAATCATACTAATTAACCCACAGCTGGGGAGAAGAGGCGGATTCATACCTTTCCCTAGGTTTTTTGCGTGTAAGTAATTATAACGAATCCAATGGGAGTTGGAACTCGGCTCTCCGATTAACAATTCCGTGTCATTATCCATTACACCACCCACACATCCAAATTTACAGCAGTTGGTACAGAACATTAAACTATCGAAAGCTAATTCAGATAAAAAATAAAAAAATATTCGCGCAGATTAAGGATATGAGAGATACACTTAACTTTATATTATATAGCTACATTAAACTCGACATGATTAGCTGGTGATAATGTAACAAGGTAGAAAAACTGTTTAGACAACGCGTTTCCCCTCTTTATGATAGGCGTCTTCCGGTCAGAATGAGAGACTAATCCGTAAGTAAGTAAAGGGAGTTAGAATTTTGAGGAAGGAGCAATAATTATCCCTAGTAGATGCTACGGTTCTAAAGCTTTTTACCTCGTATTGAAACAGTTGACATTCATAGTGGGTTAAATTACCTCATCCAAAATAGATCTTGTTTGTTTTTTTTATCTCTCTCTATTAGTTCGTATATCGTATTGTGCTACTTATTAGCTACATAGGTAGATATTAGTTTGATTTTTTTTTTTGCTTGTTTAACGGCATATGAACTCTTTATAGGTCATTTACTGCCGAAATTTCATTTTCTTGGGAGCTTTGAAGTAATAAAAATATGATATAGGTCATTCTCCTTTCACATTTGAACACATGGTAGATGATACTCAGCCTTTTTGTGAATACATTTTTGTGTAGACATATTTACTAGAGGCGGTGATAAGTGACTTTTATGTTGTACTTTTGTGGAAGTTATAATTTGGAATACAGTTAAAGTTATTGTAGGATATTATATGGATTAATGTCATGAAAAAAGTTCTTTCATGATAGTTGGTTGGCTTTATTTAGTGGCATATCAACCTCTATGGGTTATTTAAAGCCAAATTTTGAATATTTTCTATGTAATTTTATACTTTCAACTACAGATGTTTTTGCCTAATTTTATCCTTTATGAATAAACGTAAGTTTTTGAGATATATATCTTGTAGATCATAAAATGTATTGTTGGTAATTTTATTATAAAAATTATATTTATTTTAATGTTGCATTGATTGTCATTTTTCTATTAAAAATTGTTGTTCATTTTATTGTAAGAATGTACTATTGATTGTTTTGGCGGGCGGGGGGGGGGCAGTATTTTCCCATGACTGGAATCATAACAGGCGCTATCAGTCCGTGTCAGTGTGAATCTGGGAACACCAGTAATTAAGAGGTGGTTCAACGCTCCTCAAAACCTCCAATCTCCCGATCAGAGGCCTTCCTGCCGGATGTAATTTATCGTCATACCCAGGACGAATGACTTACTTTGCATTTAGAGTACCTATATATCAGACATGTTGCTATGTTACAGGTTTAGTTCTACGTTAGATATGATGGTTGGAGTGGGTGAATCTTTCTCATCACAGCCAAAGCTAAAAGCCAATATTTCGAATATTGATTTTAAAGACAATGTTGACAAGTTCCATTTAGAAGGTTGACGCAGCACAATCTTCTACGCTATTTGACACTGTCGGATGAAGAAGGGTTTATAAATCTGTTTATATATTAAGAGATAAGGTAGCATGGATGTGTTCGTGGAAATATAAAGAGACAAAACACTTAAATGTCTGGGTGGCCAGTAAACTCTAAACATATGTAAATCCAAATGTATAAAGACACTAAAGATACGAGATAAACAAATTAATAACGGCAAAGCGCAAGAAATGATAATACATTCGGCGGATATCTCATTTTTACATCCCCGCGCCAAACGGCTTTAGCCTCCCACGATCAAGCCACTTCCAGAGCCCCCAGTGCGTTCTGACTGAGAAATTACTGTCATCCGGGAAACTGATAGTTACCCAGATGGCGGAGTTGCCGAACAAGTGTACAGTCATGCGAATACAATGCCAAATATTGTTTTTTCCCCAGGGTCCATGTGATGCTGAGTCATATAGAGTTGTGCCCTTCTTTGAAGTTTCAGGAATATAATTCGAGGGGGGGAGGGAGTAAAGCGTGAAATACAGACACAATAAGAGAAAAGTTTCTACGAGACTTAAATCATTAATAAGGCCAACATTTGCATGTCGTTTTGAAGACGATGGAAATGAAAAA
Source organism: Acanthosepion pharaonis (assembly GCA_903632075.3). NCBI lineage: Eukaryota > Metazoa > Mollusca > Cephalopoda > Sepiida > Sepiidae > Acanthosepion > Acanthosepion pharaonis. The sequence goes on along the minus strand of CAHIKZ030004034.1, from coordinate 564,580 downwards.
AAATATGCCAAATAAAACAAAAAAAATCCATATTGTTTCTTATTTCTCCAAATGTTTTCGAGGAATTTCCTTTAATATCTGACTTATTTGTTGTAGAGAACTATTTTCCAAATTCACCCGGAATTTTTAAAATAAGCAAAACGTTTGAATGTACTCAAATTTCAATAAAACTTAAACAATTCAACTACTGGTGTCAGTTTGGCTCAAGCCCAAATCTAAAATTAAACAGAATTAGTTACTAAATCTCTTTATTTTATACTATATTCAAGATTTTTACGAGTTTAGTAACAAAAAACGTTTCTTTTCTATTCATTTGAACCAAGTGTAAAAAATCAATGAACCGTTTAAGCAATTTGAATAAACAACGCTTGAAAACAAAATAGTGAACAGAACACTGGTCAAGCTCCTCAGTTGCTTATACAGCCATCTTGCAACTTTTAAAATAAATATTTATATATTTTGCTTAAAGAATTACTCAAATTTAGAATTAATTAAAAGTGACTGCGAACGTTTTGGTTCAGCGAGCTTGTCGGCTTTAAAATTACTGCTGTGTACTGTAATACGTTCCAGTTTAACTAAGTGGTTCCATACTTGTGGTAGTGTGCCAAAATAAACCTAGATTAATATAACAACTGAGAAGCAATTGTAGCGGTCCTCATTAACACTGCCACAAGTAAGTATTTTTTTTTCATTTTAATGACATGCTCCTTCAGAAAGTAGACGATCATGGCTCTCCACAGATTCCAATTCTTTATTTGCTGTGCATTCTTGAGAATGACAATAGAGGGGATTCCTGATTTTTCTTCTCTTAGACTGGTTGTCAGCTGAGGCTAAAGGGTACAGTCTGTTCTGCTATTTACTCCATAGCTGGATGAAGACTGGGATTTACTCCTTTTCTAAAAGCATTTGTGCGAAAGTGAAATTAATTTTATATACACCCTTGTACAAATTAATTGAAGCAGAACGAATAATTCCGTTATTATTTACTTTTTTTCGTAGTTTTTCAATGAAACATGACCCAGTGCACATGTTCGTAATTCGTATGTCCATTCCACGAAGTCGTTCCTTGCGTATTTCGCACAGATTCTCGACTGGATTTAAATCAAAAGAGTTTCCAAGCCAGTCGATAGTACTTTGATTTGCTCATTGGTAAGACTTTTCATTGTGTCTGTGCAGCGTAGCAATTTTCGCGCCTTTCCTTGGAATAAAGTCTATCGCCGACAATGGCGATAAGACAACTAATCGACAGTCGAGACAATAGTGTTTGGGCGTGATGTAAATCTGATGCAATCACGGATGACGCAATATTTTTCAAAGCCAAACAAATTTCGTCGTACACCCCCAAAATAGATTCATATTACACACACCATATTACGCACACCACTACAAATGACCTAATCTGAAAAAAAATAGAAATAGTCACTCCAGTGGGTCTAAAACTGACCGCATGTGAAAAGAAAGGACACTAAAGCGGTTGTTTCAATTATTTTGCACAAAGATCTAATTACCTTTTCCAACTGTTAAGAAATAATGCAATGTACCCTTACGACGTCGTCGATTTTCTTTTTTGCCTGAATTTCTGGGATGAAGAGTTATCATTACTTACATTTTGTCTCCTAACATTTCGGCTGTTGTGACCTCCGACCTTCATCAGGTGTGTGTCGATCCGGTTAGCCAACAGGGATTTTCGAACTGAACCATTTATTTAATCTACCCATATAACAAGAGCCTAGTCACTTTGTCAGGATGGTAAATTCTTGATGTTATCGGTCCGGAGAGGGCGATCCCAGCGTTCGGCAATATTGGAAAATGACTGAAAACCATATCGCATGTTGACCTAAGCCTTGTTCAAGATTGATGATTACGGTAGGTAACCCGCTTCTCCCCCAGAAACTGTAACTAAGGTCTGCACAGCATAGTTGTAGTATAAACCACAGGCAGCCTATGTGGATGTTGAACAAACAGAAAATGCGCCTGAGAAAGAGTCTGCAATATGGGTTAGCTAGTCACCCTAGTAGGCAGGTATCCTCAAATACGAGTGGCCAGCTATTAACAACCGCAGTATATTTTTATATTAACTTACTAATATTTACTCTAAATTGTATTTAATACAATGACTAATACCTGTGTAGGTAGTCGGGTAGCTTGTCTACTTTAAAACACAACACGTTAGATCTTGGCTTTTAAATCGGTTCGAAACGTAATCGCTTGCTCTGCAGAGAAACACTCGGGTGCTTACTACGTTTAGCTTAATACGCAAGAGAACTACAATGGCGACTGAGCTCATTAAACTAGTTAATCACACTAACTTGTTAAACATTGTGCTACAGATATCACTTTTGTGATGTATATAATTAACTCATTATGTCAGAAACATATATTTTAATTATCAACGCCTTTTAGCCACTCTTTCGCTTATGCTTTGTGTAAAGCTTACAGATTAAGATCGTCCTGGGTATGACAATGAACTACGTCCGGCAGCAAGAGCTCTGATCAGGACGTTTTGAGAAGAGGGGATAGTCTTATTACAGAAAAATTGAAAGATATAATGATATGAGCTGTTCTTTCATAGGAAGTAAGAACTGTAGATTAAATTAATAGTCGTTGTAAATTATATTTTTTTTATAAAAAGGTTACTTCGAGCGAGCTTGTGTAAATTGATCACAGAACAGGCTTTGACAAAAAGACAACATTTATCTACAAATGTGAGGAAATTGTGCAGAGCCATGATCGACGACGACCTGCAGGTACACGACATATAATACAGGGAACCACGTTTTATTTGCTCCTGTTCCAAGGTCAGCCATGACCTGGGGTTTTAGTACCTGTTAGAGATCCAGCTATGGTCAAATACTGAACCTCTCAAAATGGGGTTAAAACATTATGAAAATATATACAAATACGATTTTATAATAAAAATATGACCAATACATTTTCATAGCAAAAAAATAGCAGCAATAAATATTTTCATAGAAAAAAAATTAGTATCAATAAACATTTTTCACTGAAACATTAGCAGCAATACACATATTCATAGAAAAAAAATTAGCAGCAATAAACGTTTTCATAGAAAAAAATTAGCAGCAATAAAAGTTTTTACAGAAACAAATAGCAGCATTAAACATTTTCATAGAAAAAAATAGCAGCAATAACTGTTTTCATAGCAAAAATAGCAGCAAGAAAACTTTTCAAAGAAAAAAATGAATTGCCAGTGCTACCCGTGAAATTAAATTTCAGCATTAAATAACCCATAGGGTGTTGATATACCGTAAAACAAATGAAGCCATAGCCAAACAGATTAAGAAACAAAAATCAGTTTTCTAACATACATAATATGTACAATGTTTGTTTTATAGATTAGACAAAGTCATTATTTTCGGTACGGCACAAAGAATTCTTGAAATATTAGAAAAGTCTGATTTACTCAAAAAAGATATACGGCTAATCCACAAGCTCTGCAGACAACAAAAAGCTTAAATGCAGAGAAACGAGTTTTGTGAATACACACACAAAAGGAAAATAAGATTAAGAAAAAGATGTTTTCTCACTGCATTTATTTAACCTACACAGCAAGACGATCTTGCGAGAAACAGAAGACAACGGGATTAATTATCGGCGGATATAACCATAAAAACACAAGATAAACAGATGTCACTCTGTTGATGGCTGACTCGGAAAATAAAACCGAATGATGTATCAGATTAAGTAGCCGAGGAAAGCAATAAGAAAGGATAAACGATTAACTGTTGGGAGACGGATTGCATGGTTTCCAGCAAAAGAGACAACTCAAGATGGAAGCTACGTATTGCGGGCGTCAAAATCAATCGGCTACAGAAATTTAACTATCTGGGTAATGTCGTAAGAGACAATGGGACACAGAAACCAGAAAGCGCATCTTCTTGCTCTAAATCTTCTGTAACCACTTTCGTCCTAGTGGCTTCCCGCCTTGCTTGGGGTGAAACGCTTAAAAAAAAAAAAAAGAAAGAAAGAAAAAGATTAGCGGTAGGTGCCTTTGATTTGTTTGATAGGTTACTTTTGTTTACTCCGGAGGGTAAGCTCATCCGCGATGTACTTCTCCCTCCTTCTCTTCCTGGATGGCAAAAACGTGTCGGTGGGCAGCTGAGGACGTTGGCTAGCACAGTCAAAAATGACCTAGCAGTACTATCGGGTCTACAAGTAGTTGGTCTTCGACGATGGAATCGCGATTCGCTCGCCATTTCGTGTGTTCTGGCCCAGGATCGGCGAGCGTGGGCAGCGATGGTCCGTGATGCTGTACTTGCTCGGGAGGAAGCCGGTTCAACCCGACCAGGGTGAAAACCGATACAAGTCAAATCAAGTAAGTTAATTTTGTTTAGCGGCATTACAACCTTGATGGGTTATTTAATGGCGAAATCTAAATATTGTGTATATAATTTTATACTTTCAGAGAAAAAGTATGATCTTTAGATATACTAGAATCTTTTTACAACACGATGACACATGTTGAAATCCTTACAGTATTTAGTATCATTGTATTATCTCTAAAAAAATATGTAGAGATCTACAGACTCTGTTTCATTCAATTTCACAAACCAATCAATGGAATTTGAATAAGCTGATTTGTTTTGAAAAATGCATCCACAAAACCCCTAAGTGGCGGTTTTTATGCACCCTAGTAAAACCATCTGGATATCGTAACCTCTTAACTTCACCCCAAAATGTAGTTTTGATCGGTCAATTTCAGAGAGTGTGACGGGCGGACGGACTAACAGAAGTCACAGAATTTTATATATAGAATATATTTTGTCTATCATGAAATATATTGATGGTAATTTTACTATAAATATCTGTTTTTATTTTTTTTGTTTTTATATAAAACTGGTGATTTTATTTTAAAAATCTACTGTACGGGAGTTCACTATTTACTGATAGCTGGGACCCTAACAGTTACTCCCATCGTGGGTCAAGGTGAACCCGGGAAAAACAGCAATTAAGAGGTTATTCCACACTCTTGAAAACCTTTAATCTCCCGATCAGAGACTTTGGTGCCGGTTTTAGTTTATTTCCATACGCAGAAAGAAGATGCCTTTGAGAAGATAAGCAAAGTATTAAGAGACGAAAATGTTCTTAGAGACAAAGCGTGTCGAAATACTATGTAACATCGATCATTCTGTATGTCAATGAATGTTGGACGATCTTCTCACTGTCGAAGAAGGGACGAGAAGTTGTTCTTAAAATGAGTAGAGATCATTTGAGAAACCGGAAAATTTGACGGAGAAAATAAACTACAAGAAAATATCCAATTTCAAGTAAAAAACACATTTTTGTGACGTTTAATAAGGAGAGAATGACTGGAGAAAAATCATACTTACATAACATGGATGTCAAGAGAAACATGGAAACCAACGGCTAACCTATATGTTGGATTAGTGTGAATAAATCTTTCGAATTCCAGTCGAGTCCATTTGCATTCATACCATTGGGAAAGGTATGAATCCTCTTCTTCTTCCCTCAGCTATTGGTAAATAGCAGGACAGACCGTGTTCTATAGCATTGGATGTCAATTGGTCTACAGCAGAAAGAAATGGCAAAATTGTTGTAGAGTAGTTTTCACAGTGGAGGCTTGTATTTCAACAAGTTGTCCTAAATTAGGTTCGACGTACAAAACGTTAGGAACTTGAAATAAGAGTTAATGAAGCAGCAATCTAGTTGTGATTGTTGATACTTCAATGTCCAACATCGACTGACTCGCTCAACACAACTGAGCCCAACTGGCGACCGCTACTACTACTACTACTACAACTTATTATGTGTGGGAGAGTCTATTAATAATAGAATAGGTATGTCAGGTATAACAAAACTACTGCAGGAAAAAAATATCTGCCTCGTCATTCATGTATCGAAAGATACATGATTGCCTGCGCGTTTATCACGCATGGCACATAACTGACTGAAGAATAGGCAAGAGTAACTTAGAGCATCAGAAAAGAGAATGTTTTTGAGAGACATGATCAGCCATATTCAGAAGGGAGATGGCACATGATAAAAGACGAAGTGAGGGTGCATGACACGCATTGCTGAATTTCCGCTATACTTGTGTATTGTGAAATAATGCAATTTGACCATTGTAAGTAAAACAGCTCAGAACACAATTCCTTATTTTTCCCGGAGAGAAAACTTCTTGTACTCTGTCCATATTTCTCAGATGCAGATAATAATTATTTACACTAGTTACATTGTTTAAACTTTTTCCCTCATCTTTTTTGTAATATTGACGACGTTTCGACCATTGAACAACCAGGCTTTTATCATGTGATTAGAATTTCGAACTGAACACGTTATTTCATCCAATAGTGTACATTGTTCTAATTCTACGTCTTCCCAAAGACACATAACCCAGGTTATAACAGCATTGGTTGAAGTAAAATTAGTGACTTGATCCAAAGAGTTGTGAGTTCAATACCTGGCCACAGTGAACAAAAAGAGAACACAAACTTGTTGAGAGTTCAGTTACTAAAGGGAAATAAATTGAACTGACAGGTATGGCACGTGATAGAATATGTCAGAGTCTTTTGAATTTAATATTTAGATAACGTGATTTTCGTTCACTTTAATTCTGTATATAAATACAGTTTTCAAAATAAAATACTTAAATTATCTTTTGTTGTGAGGGAGAATATTTCCCCACAAGTTTGGACTCGGCCGTCGGACGAAAGACATAAAAATAAACCTACGTCAAGAGGAGTAACAGGAGGAACACTAGCAACAGTAGCCTTTGCTTAAAACAATCATTCAGGGTTAAACATTCTAAACACAGCTAATAAATGGTGTCAGAATGGCTAATCGTCTTATCTGAAAACCTGTAAAAAAGAAATTCAATTAGTTTAGTCTATTTTTTTTTTAAATAGATATTAAACATTTTTTGACATGGACAATTATGCTGTTACATGATTTGGACTATTTTGCTGTTACACTCGGTATATATATATATATATATATATATATATATATATATATATAAATATATATGGATATAGATCCGACAGTATGAAGAAAAATACAGAAAAAACAAACAAAAATCTGAATATGCAATTATGTAGTATTAATGTTAATATAAAGTCGACGTCGGACGTTTCGGTCTATTTAAGACCATCTTCATGAACATTTTCATTTAAACATAATTAACATTAGAACTTATAAAAATTTAACACAAAAGACGATGGACATAAGAGCCCAACTAATCCACACAGATAACTGAAATTTTATACAGATCAGCGTTCCGTTTAAATATGATCACGTAGTCGTCACGTGGGCGATGTTGTTAAAACGTATTCGAAGATGATTTCCAAATATTAAAATATTAAACGTGATCATATTTAAACGGAACGCTGATCTGTATAAAATTTCAGTTATCTGTTTGGATTAGTTGGGCTCTTATGTCCATCGTCTTTTGTGTTAAATTTTTATAAGTTCTAATGTTAATTATGTTTAAATGAAAATGTCCATGAAGATGGTCTTAAATAGACCGAAACGTCCGACGTCGACTTTATATTAACATTAATACTACATAATTGCATATTCAGATTTTTGTTTGTTTTTTCTGTATTTTTCTTCATATATATATATATGTGTGTGTGTGTGTGTGTGTGTGTGTGTGTGTGTGTGTGTGTGTGTGTGAAAAGTGTATATAAATATAAATAAATATATATATGTATAATTATTTATATATTATATGCGCGGTACTTATTGTCTGACGATCGCTAAAGCGTGAAACCCAGGGTCACAAACTCACATCTATCCAACCAAATATATATATATATATATATATATATATATATATATATATATATATATATATATATTTTTCTGTAAGCGTGCGTTTGTATATTAATAACCAACACACGTTAATGTGTGTGCGTGAGTCTACTTTCCAATATCTATTTCACGAATTTTTTACGCTTTAGCAAATTAAAGTCAAGTAGTCAACGGTATTTGTTTGGTAATTTGAGTTTTATTCTCTAGTCAATATCATTCTCGTCCTTCTGTCTGCTCTCTTGTTTGGACGGGATGACGCGTCTGGTGGATATAACTCTAATTTTTCAGAAAACCACAATAAATTTGTTCTGTACGTCGCTCAATGATTGCATTTCACAGTGCTTCCACGCATCTCATCTTCCCAATCATTCACACCCCAAAATGGATTGTCCAATTATCCTTATAGCAATCTCATTGCACCATGAGCATGGACTATTTTCATGGAAAGGGCGCTCATCTAATCTTTCTTTTGGCTTGCATCTTTAAATTTGCTCCGCATACGTCAAGACAAAGAAATCGACAAGATATACATTTAAGAAGTTACAATCACGACATTCAAAGTGAAATTAACACATCATATTTAGAGTTTGTTCGCTCAAATTCCGATTTGAATCGATCTTATTGGCCTCGAGCATCCAGCTTCCAGTCCTGCACTGCTTTACACAAGGTTAGGTGATGTTTATTCTATTGAGAATCATTTTAAAGAGTAATTTCTGTCATTACGTTTTCGATGAATTGAAATGGTTGCACAAAGCTGTGTTTTTACCAGTGCCAAGGAAACTTGCGCATCGTCTTATCTACGAAATCCAAAAAGTGATGAATCATTATTCTTGTAAACATGATTTCGAAAACTTCGAAGAATAAAGGCTTTACCAATCAAATTCAGTTGATCAACGTCTATTTCGGAAATAAAACACACCTCATCATTCATTTATGCTGTTTTTACCAAATTTTATAGATTTTACCACCATTCATTGATTATTACCAGCGTTTAGAGATTTTCCTAATTTTTATAGATTATAGCAACATTTATATATTTTACCAGCGTTTATAGATTTTACCACCATTCATAAATTATTAGCAGCGTTTATAGATTTTCCTAATTTTTATAGATTATACCAACATTTATATATTTTACCAACGTTTATATATTTTACCACCATACATAAATTATTACCAGCGTTTATGGATTTTCCTAATCTTTATTGATTATACCAAGTTTTATATATTTTACCAGCGTTTATAGATTTTACCAACTTTTATAGATTTTCTAACATTTTATACATTTTTACGAGCTTTTCCTTTTTTCTTCCAGTTTTTATAGATTTTAGCAGCATTTTTAGATTTCTACTTTCATAGATTTTTGCCAGTTGTTAAAGTTTTTAGCAGGTTTAATTATTTTTAGCAACGTTTTTATATTTTACCAGCCGTAATGCATTTTTAGCAAATGTAATAGATTTATACCGGTTCTTATAGATTTTTACCAGCTATTATAAATTTTTGTGTTAAAGGATTGTGTTACCTGCGTCTATAGTTTTTAATAACTCTTATAGATTTTCTCGGATTTTACAGACTCTTACAAGCATTGTATAGGTTTTTACCAGCTGTTATGGATTTTACAAACATTCACTCTTTCTCTACTATCTTAGAACTACGGATGCCAGTATTATACTTACCAGAATTCAACGTAAATAACTTGAATGTATAGATCCGTCAGTCTTCTACTGGTGGCAAAATGCTATGGGGAATATTTTATTGGATAGGTTTAACGTTTAAATACCACAGTGATGTAATGGAATAACTTGTCACCCCCATGATGGACTACACTATAGGTAGTATGTTCCTATAAGTATCTGTAAGTCAACGGACTACAGAGTCGAGCCAAAATCTTTTTCAGCTATACAGTCAAACTTTCTGCCTTCGGGCAGAGAGGAAGCTGGACGAGGCTCTGCTGAAGGACAGAGTCTAGTTCGGGGAGGTTGACCAACCTGATCCCGTTTATGCGTGTTCTACGGGGATTTTTTGGTCAAGCATACGGCCTCGGATAACTCACATTAAACTCGGACTTGTGTCATATCTACGCTCGTTGGGTGGCTGGTAAATATTGTCTAGCCGAAATCTTTTCGGCTTGCTGGCCGAACTCTCTGCCTCTGAGCAGAGAGGAACCCGGACGAAGCTCTGCCGAAGGGCAGAATCTCGTTTGGGGAGGTTGACCAAACCGATCCCTTTATGCGGATAATTCACGTTGAACTCGGCCTAGTGCCACATCTACCCTCGTGGAGGGGCTAGTAAATACCGTCTAACCGAAATCTTTTCGGCCTGTTGGTCGAACTCTCCTCCTCTGAGCAGAGAGGAACCCAGACGAGGCTCTGCCGAAGGGCAGAGTTTATATTCGGGGTGGTTGTCCAACCGAAAACACTTTATGCGGGTTCTACGTGAATTTTTTGGCCGAGCCTACGGGCTCAGATAACCACGTTAAATTCGGCCTTGTGCCATATCTACCGTCGTGGGGAGGGGTGCTAGTAAATACCGTCTAGCCAAAATCTTTTCGTCTTGATGGTCGAACTCGCTGCTTTCGGGGAGGTTGACCAACCTGATCCCGTTTATGCGGGTTCTACGGGCATTTTTTGGCCGAGGCTACGAGCTCGGATGACCGACGTTAAACTCGGCCTTGTATCTCATCTACCCTCGTGGGGTGTCTAGTAAATATTGTCTAGCTGAAATCTTTTCAGCTAGACAGTCGAACTCTTGGACGGGAAGGTAGACTAACCCTGAACCCGTTTACACTGGTTCAAAGGGAATATTTTTGGCCGAGCCTACAGGCTCGGAGAACCCACGATACTCACGGAACAGCTACTCGACCCCCTTTTATATGGGGTCTACGGTGAATTTTTGGCCGAGCCTACGGTCTCGGATTGCACCTCATTAAAGTCGGCCTTGAGCCACATCTTATTGCGTGGAGGTGGGTGTTAGTAATTATATATTAGTTGGAATATTTTCCAGAATGTGCTTGTCGAACCGTCTGCGCTCTGGCAGAGAGGAACCCGGATGTGTCTCTGCCGAAGGGCAAAGTCTCGTCTAGGGAGGTAGACAGACCCAATCCCGTTTATGCGGGGTATACGGGGAATTTTTAGACTAGTCTACTGGCTCAGATTGCCCCACATTAAATTCGGCTTTGTGCCACATCCTACCCCGTGGGGTGGTTGGTAAATATTACTAGCTGAGATTTGTTGAGTACAATTCAGACTTACGCGAGAATTACCGACCTTCCAATTGTAGCACTCATTACTGGATTGACTTGCGACGACCTTGTGCATAATTGTTACCTTTAATTGTTATTGTACTGTTTTTTTTTTTAAATAAACCTTTACTTATTTTATCCATATTGTTTTCCAGTATATATTCCTATTAGCACGGAATATAGCTTACTTTGTTTTAGGGTCAAGCTATTTGACTCAATTTGTGACTAAGGTGCACCCTAATTCTGTAGCCAATTACAGCAGAACAGCGCATCGATAGTTTTGGCAGATAGGTTCATGAAACAGAGCAATATTTTTTTTATGTTACAATGGCCTCCAGAGTCAGCGGATCTCAATCCTGTTGAGTACCTTCAGCATGTGGTGGAAAGATATATTTAAATTCGGAATATGCCACTAACGAAAACGAATCTCAAAGAATTTAGGGAATCCATAATAACGGCATGAAACGAAATTACAAAAGAGTACTTCCAGTACATTTCAGCAGTTTGTTTCAGTTCTCTAGCGATCTTCGAACCACGTTCAGAAGACTGATGTATAAAACTGACAACAACCAAACAATGTTGTTTTCTATGTTGGTTCATATACTATATATATATATATATCTTCTAGGGCCGCTGAAAGCGTACCGGGTCAAAACCCAGGCCGTTCTGACTCTTGTTTGTCTAAACTCTACATGGTGTACTATATCTTCAGACACGTAACCGTACTCACGATGCTGGGCAAACTGCGGATCGGGGAGGCTGTTTAAACTATAGTTAGAAGTTTTGAATTCAGAATTATCCTTCTAGACAGGCCAGGACCCAGTCTGTCTTGCTATTTATCCGTACCTGGGAGAGAAATGGATTATTTTCCATGGGTATTTGCACATAAATGAATGTAATGAACTTGACTGGCGTTCGAAACCTGCACTCCGATTCTTCATGATGTGCCTATACAGACACATTAGGCTCATCATAAGGTATAGTTTTCTAGTACAAGGTTTGGAAAGCTTTTGTCTTTAGACGAACTCATTTCTATGTGGAATGGATCCGATGACGACATTCGGAAAATGTGTGTGGGCACACACACACACACACACACACACACACACACACACACACACGCGCACACACACACACACACACACACATATATATATATATATATATATATATCACTGTAATTCAGTCTGTAAATTCAGTCTGTGTTATCCTTATACACCCTCAAATTAAATGCATATAACAAAAGAGATTTTGCTCACAAATTGTTGTAAAAAATCCATTTTTTGTGGCCTATATGCTTGGCCACAAAAATCTCCTGAGCCGACCAAGCATAGAAATGAATACAATATGGGAACCAGTAATAAGGAGTGCCACAGAAAAGCAAAAATAACAACAAAAGTTGCAATATGAGCTCTGGTAAAAACATGTTATGAAAACAGCAAAAATTGCAATATGAGCACTGGTAAAATGGTTGCTGAGACATTAGGTTTATAATACACAGAAATGCATACACAGATCTCCTCAAGGACACATGGCACAGTGGCTAAGTTGGTTAGATCCAGTGACAGAACCCAATAGTATGAGTTCAATACACGGATAAGGCAGTGGAGAACTTTCAGAGGGAAATTAGCAGAAGATAACTGATAACTGACATCCATTAAAAACACATGGCAAGTGGAACTAGAACAGTCTACCCAAGTTCGACATTCCAACCAACGGAAGAAGGCCGAAACATTGTGATAAGTATGTCGACAAAGATCAGGACAATAGTCCGAATAATGTAAATAATGATTAGAGGATATATATATATATATATATATATATATATATATATATATGTGTGTGTGTGTGTGTGTGTGCACAGCACAGCAGAACTTGTTTATTTTGTATTTATTATTTTGATGTTTCTAATTTTTCTGATATCTTCCTCGAATTTGTAAATATATCATCGCATGTTTAACGATATTCAACAAATATTAGCTTTTTCAAAAAAGTTTTTTATTGTTTGATATGCCATCAGATTTGAATATCGCTTTTCACATGGGAAATACGAACGGAAAGTCAAAATAAATATTAGAATCATCAGAAAATAAAGAAAGAAATGATCATCAAAGAACTTTCCGTTGTTTTTATTCAAGTGGGCATTAATATATATATATATATATATATATATATATATATATATATATGTGTGTGTGTGTGTGTGTGTGTGTGTGTGTATATATCAAATATGCGGTGCAGTTCAATTTATATTATAATGAATCATTCATACAAAAAGTAGATTAGCAAAGTTAATGATATAAAATGGCGAAATTCCTTCGCTAACAAAATTTTAAAGATGAATTAACCTACTAATCACTATCATTCTATCATTAACTTCACTAATTTAGTTTTTGTATAAATGATTCATTGTAATATAAATTGAACTGCACCACATATTTGATTTAAAAGAACTGATCCGACGTGCAAATTTTCGGGATAACAACTGTAAATAATTACTTGTAAGTAAATTACTTTACTTATTGAACTATTTAATTCATGCCACACTGACAGATAAAATCCCCCCCCAATTCTCAAATTGCCATATTAGTAAAAAACGTACTCACTTAAATTTTCAAAAAAATTAAACTTTAGCGTTGCGACTGCACGCAACAGAAGTTTGTATCCGTTATCAATAACACATTAATATATATATATATATATATATATATATATATATATATATATATATATATATATATATATTTTCGATTCGCATTATTTTTCGTCTCGGATGCTACCTGAATTTTACCAAAAACAAAATAATTTTCATGCCTGAAGATGACTGAATGTACAGTCGAAAGTACTTGCGTATTAAAGAAAGACCTTATACAGCTTATAATTTAAAGAAAAAACAAGAATCATAACATTCATCGAGTGATTATTATGTTAATGCATCTTTTAAATTTTGTTTGCGAAGTGATTTCGACATTTTCTATCATTGACTATACTAATTTACTTTTTGTGTGAATGATTTATTGTAATATATATATATATGTGTTTGTATATATATATATATATATATATATATATATATATATATATATATATATATATATATATGTGTGTGTGTGTATGATGAAAATATAGTTTTAACTCTTTGTCCAGGGCATTTTCGTGTGTACTATTCAAAACGTACACAGTTGTTTTCAGATTTATAACTATTCCAAGGCAACTCAGTTTATTTGGCAAATTGAATGTTCTGATATATAGAGGTTCACACAATAAAAACCTGTGCATGTGATGCAGAGAACGTACAAATCGCAAGTTATTTACACCACGCTCCACGCATCACTTGTGATGCAAAGGTTATAATCATTTCAGTAATGTGGAAAAAAAATTGATGTCTCTCGTCTGAGACCTTACATTATCAGTCAAGAGTCAGTGGTCATGTATGTACAGATCATAGATTAGATAGTAGACTCTTTCCTTAAGCCTCCGTAGATTTACCACACTTTTAAAATCATGGCTCCTGTGCCCTAGATATGATGTACGGACGTGGAAATCAGATGTTGTCAATTGCAAACGCAGAGTATCAAAGGGTTAAGGTATGCTATATTTCTGGGTTAAAGTGATCAATAACAGGAATAGGGCGTATGTAACTATAAAAATGGACATCAAGGTCAGTACCACTGAGCGACGACAGTCTTTTTCCGGCTAAGTCCCAGTCTTCAGGCTAGAAGGATTGCGGTCGAGCAGAAAATATACCCCCACAGCTGAGTGTTGACCTCAAAATTCACATTTATATTTACATACGCGCTATCACTTATATTGAATACTTTAACCTTTAAATATCCCATACCTTAAAACTATATTTTTCTCATATATATATATATATATATATATATATATATATATATATATATATATGTGTGTGTGTGTGTGTGTGTGTGTGTGTGTGTGTGTGTGTGTGTGTGTGTGTGTGTGTGTGTGTGTGTATATATATATATATATATATATATATATATATATATGTATATAAAAAGTTATATATTATATGCGGTACTTATTAGAAAGCGCTCAATATCAGAGATAGAGCTAATATATTTGGTTGGATTGATGTGAGTTGTGACCCTGGGTTTCACACTTTTGTCTGACGATCACAAAAAGCGCGAAACCCAGGATTACGAACTCACATCAATCCAAACAAATATATATACACACACACACACACACACACACACACACACACACACATATATATATATATATATATATATATATATATATATATATATATAACACTAACACACGCACACACACACAGATGCGCGCGCACACAGATGCGCACACACATGCGCGCACACACACATATATATTTTTGTGTGAATGATTTATTGTAATATATATATATATGTGTGTGTGTGTGCGCGCGCATGTGTGTGTGCGCGTATGTGTGTGTGCGCATGTGTGTGCGCGCATGTGTGTGTGCGCATCTGTGTGTGCGCGCGCATGTGTGTGCGTGTGTTAGTGCGTTCGTGCATTAGTGGGCGTGATAACACAAATGTTCATACCGACACACGGATCATGAATATACAACTTCGTTTGCTAATGACTAATATTCGCTACATGTATGACAGCATTTATAAGTACACCATGACTAGAAATGCGCACAGGGTGATCGTACTGCGCCTGCTTTCTAAGTGCGGGGGTCTTTCGCTCGTTTAAACCCATCGTTACCTATGTTTTGTTTCTTTTTTCATTTGCCTTTGACCTTAGAACCTTCACGGGACACAAACCCCGATGGCAAGCGCACAACATTCTAAGTCACCAAGAAGTCTAAGCAAAGGAGAAGCACATGATTCTTAGTTTCACTTTCCTTCGGTTTTCAGCACTAAATGTAACCGAGTCAGAAATGTGAAATGTCATGTTATAAGGTTTGCGTTGCTAAAGTCGTCATGTTGTCTGCGAATTACATTTGGGGATGTTAAAGACTTCTGTAACCATGTTTGACATTTTCAACATTCTTTGTAACATACACTAAGATGCCTTTCCTTCCACTCTGCAGTTTTATCCTCAAGATAAATTCATAATTTATACAAGTTTCATCTAATGTATATTTGCATCTATCTATCTATCTATCGACAGATAAGTCAGTGTGGACTTAGAAATGTGACTGACAGCTTCACGCTACATTGCAATTTTCAGACTTGATGTGTTCATATCTCTGATATTGTGAGGTCTTATCTTATTAATATAGTGAAATTTAAGCAACACACACACAAACACACACAGACACAAACACGCACACACACATATATGTGTGTGTATGTGTGTGAATGTGAGTGTGTGTGTGAAAATATATAGAAAATAGGAAAGAACTCGTTAGGTAAATAATCCGAAGTTCTTTTGTGTGCTCGATACAAAAGTAGAGCCAAAATATAATTATTTATTTAAAAATATGATTCCTCTGCGACATATTAAACAATTCAATTCTAATAATATTACTGAAGTTTTCTGTTCTTGTTTTTGAAACATGAGAACACTTATGTAGCGGAGGAATCATATTTTTAAATAAATAATATATATATATATATATATATATATATATATATATATATATATATATATATCGATAATATTAGTCATCAATATATATATATATATATATATATATATATATATATACAAGAAGATATAAACCATGTAGAGCAAGAATACAAGAAATAAATTATAACAATGAAGTTTTTGTTTTCGTGCCTGTTATATATATATATATATATATATATATATATATATATATAAAAGTAAAAAAGAAAAGAATGGAGGGAAGAATGGGAGTCTAGTAAGTGAAAAGACTATTTTATTCATATTAGACATTATTTACATTATATATTTAGCTTATTAATACTGATTTCTTAATACTTTTACAAATAGTACTGATTGAAAATTTATTACTACCAGTCACGATCAATGGATGCTTTCTTGGGGAGGCTACGTGTTTTGAGAAACTATTCGGCTATAAACCCATCACTGGCCTCAAATGAAACACGATGCATCGGTAAAGATGCAGGAAAAATTGGTCAGTTCACTGTACCGTTCTAGCAAGTAGCTGGTTTCTCGTGTTATCCTCTAACTTTATAATAGCCAGTTCGGGCCTAAGATGGAGTATTGTCGTCATCTTGAGACGGGAGCTGCCCAGTCCTCACCTTCCAGTCTTGATAGAGTCCAAAATCGTCTCAAAGATGACAAATTATTTTCCACATTCCAACGTCTCTCTCACAGGCTGGATGTGACAAGATTCTGTTATGGTGAAACGCACCTATTCTATAGTTAATAGACTCTCCCACCTAATATAAGTAGGAGTAGTAAGAGAAACGACGGTCAGTCGATGTCGGACTTTCTGAACGACAGAACGGTTCATCTCTCTGTCTACGGACGGAGAGGAACCCGAAGGAGGCTACGCCGAAGGGCGAAGTCTCCTTCGGGGAGGTTAAACCGGCCCTGAACCCGTTTATACGGGTTCAAATGGGCTATTTTTTGGCTGAGCCTAATGGCTCGGGAATGCCCACATTAAAAAAGGCCTTGTGCCGCATGACACCCTCGTGGGTGGGTGACTGAATATCTCAGTCGATGTCGGACTTTCTGAACGACAGAACGGTTCATCTCTGTCTACGGACGGAGAGGAACCTGAAGGAGGCTACGCCGAAGGGCGAAGTCTCCTTCGGGAGGTTAAATTGGCCCTGAACCCGTTTATACGGGTTCAAATGGGCTATTTTTTGGCTGAGCCTAATGGCTCGGGAATGCCCACATTAAAAAAGGCCTTGTGCCGCATGACACCCTCGTGGGTGGGTGACTGAATATCTCAGTCGATGTCGGACTTTCTGAACGACAGAACGGTTCATCTCTCTGTCTACGGACGGAGAGGAACCCGAAGGAGGCTACTCCGATGGGCGGAGTCTCCATCGGGGAGGTAAAACCGGCCCTGAACCCGTTTATACGGGTTCAAACGGGCATATTTTTGGGCCGAGCCCACGGGCTCGGGAAACCCACAATAAAGAACCGACCTTGTGTCACATGTTGCCCCAGTGGGGGGGGGAGACTGAATATTGTCAGTCGATGTCGGGCGACAGTAGTCGACAGTTAGTCGAATAGGAAAGTAGTTAGCGACCACAACAAGATGAACTCTGCGTAATACCTATAATATCAAGTTCCTAACGTTTTGTACGTCGAAACTATTTAGGACCGATTTAGTACAAATACAAGCCCCCACTGCGAAATAACTCCAAAACAGATTCTCA
Source organism: Acanthosepion pharaonis (assembly GCA_903632075.3). Taxonomy (NCBI): domain Eukaryota; kingdom Metazoa; phylum Mollusca; class Cephalopoda; order Sepiida; family Sepiidae; genus Acanthosepion; species Acanthosepion pharaonis. Next base: position 546,265 of record CAHIKZ030004034.1, on the reverse strand, counting down.
CTGCTTTCTCGCTACTTCCATGGAAAATGGTTCGGACGAGCTTCATTCCTAGGTTCCACCAGTTTTAACCTTCACGACTAGAACCCGCATTGCCACTTACATCGTGACAAACCACCCACATTCCCTTCGTATTCCACTGGTAACAAGTAAGTTCCACTCGAACAGTTTCTTCTCGTGAACCACTGCTATGTGAAACCTACTCGCAACAGGATGGTTTCCCGATCACTACAATCTTAACCTGTTCAAGTTTAGGATTAACCGTTATCTTGGCCTCCTACAGGGTGCGATATATAAACTGTCGTCTAAATTACGCAAAAATGAAAATAACACTAACATCTCATTTTAACTTAAAATATTAAAGAGTATATTTATTTAATAAAATCGCCATTGGCTTCAACCACGGACTACAGACAACTTGGGAATCTCCTCCATATCTTCGGTTCGATCAAAGTGGTTGCAGTCTAGGGAGTTAGGTGAGCAGATGTAGTGATTTTCCAAGCGAAGCTCAGATGTGGCACAAGGCCGAAAGTATGGGGTACCCAGTGAGGATCGAACTCACTACTCAGTCGTAATAGTTCTAGCGAGACAAGATGGTAACCATTACACTACCTCGAGGTGCCCAAAAGATTTTCCAAGCGTAGCTTAGATGTGGTACAAGGCCGAAAGCATGGGCCATCCAGTGAGGATCGAAATCATTTTTCGATAGTTACTGATCTAGCAAGACAAGCTTGCTAACCAATACACCACGCCGAGGTGCCCGAAGGTGAGCAGATGTAATGGGTGATATTTGTCTGAAAACCATGACTGTGTGTCATGGTACAGAGTCCTGTTGCCAAATATAGGGTCTTCCAGCAGCCACACTCTTGACCCCGGGCGGTACTACCTCCTCAAGGCACTTGATGTATGTCTCCGTGTTGAATCTGAAGCCCTCATTAACAAATTTGGTAATTCTTTTCTCTTGAACCAGAGCATCACTCCCTCTTCAAGAAACTTGATGTAGGACCCCGTGTTGATTCTAGGGCCTTGTCCGAATATGAATGGAGTTATAATGTCATCATCACTTGTGATCAATCCAAACACCTTCATAGCCACCACTAGATTCATCCAACACTTTGCCAATCCTCTGCACTGACCTTTGATTGAGACTCAAACACTCTGAAATGTTAGTGTTGGAGCTTCCGTATAGCACGCCGTTTGCAAATTTCTGGCGGAGGGAATTGCTTCATGATGCTCTCTTTCACATACATGGTGCTCAACTGACCCTACTATTCTGTGCAGTCGACAAAATCAAAAACAAACCACGCGCATGCGCGAAATAAAAATGACGGTAATTTACCCATCGCACCCTATATATACTGTATAGAAATACGAATGAACTTTGCATTGGTGACTATCAATTTGACGATCTTCGTTTGAGGATCATATGATTTTGATTTCTTTTTTGATTTTTCTTCTAACCCGGATTACCTTTTTTTCGCAGTTTCCTCCCTGTTACCATATTCGATAGCCATTTGTGTTCATACTGTTCATATGACGCTTGGAACTCTTTATTCTGACGTGTAGACAGAACAATTGCAAAACGGTTCGTCTACGAAAAACCAGATTCGAAATGCTGAATATGGCATCTATCAGCTAAATGACAAATTTGATTTGCATTAATCTGGTATGGTAGTTCCTGTGTAGCGATGGAACATATTTCTAAATTAGAAAATTTATAATACACATAATAATAATAATAATAATAATATATATATATATATATATATATATATATATATATATATATATATATATATATATATATATAGGAATACAGTTTCTATTCCTATCGGAGAATGCATATTTTCTACGAAATTTCTCGAGAATTCAGGCCTGTAAATGTAATTAATACTATTTAATTATAAACACACACACACACACACACGTGTCACATCCGCATCGGCATCTACTGACGTCGATGCTCCAGCCAAGTAGACAACTAGGATGCTACCCATGGTCAACGCTGACCGACGGAGGCCTACTACTACTATTACTACTACTACTAATACTAATATATAATATATATATATATATATATATATATATATATATATATATATAAAAGAAAGAACAGTAAGATATATATTCCGTTGTTCTTGTTGGTATTATTTTATTTTTACAAACTAGTGATCAATGTAAATTTACAGAGCATAAATATTATAAATTAACTGATTTAAATCTGTTAATTTGATTAAAAACCGACGAAAGATCTTGTTTAAGGATTTATGCGTTTTTATTTTTTAATTTTGAAGCTGTTAATCTGTACTTATTTTACAATTAGTTGCTTAAATAGTCCGAAATTCAGAAGAAAACCCCTAATCAATAACTTGCATAGGAAACCTGCGACTATTTTGAAAGTCTTTTTGAGCCTGCAGGAGCAAATATAAGGGAGAAGCCATCATGTTCCAATTTCTGTTCATTGAATACATGACTCTCAGTGATTAGTAATGAGAAATTTAATCTGGGGATAAATTAGCATTTCGGCAACTAAAACCAACCTTTTTTACTCGGTGAAAAAAACAAAAACAAAAAAAAACGCATAAAATCTTAGAGCAGACGCTTTTGAACTTGTCCATCTGAAGCTACTCTCAACCAGATTCACTCCCCCTTCATGATACAAGGCAACTCACTCGCTGCTACTATTATTTTACAAGGGTGTACCAGCTTCAACAAGTTTCTCACAACAAAAATCATTTCGGCTTTATTCAATTACACAGAGTTCCGGTACTACGTTGATCTTTCAACCCCGTACAAAAACAAAAAAACAAAAAAAAACACAGTGCATTTTGAACTTCGCCGTTACTCCTTCTACCAAAGTTTATCTTTAAATTTACTATCTAATGTGAGTCCTCATCTTTGTATGGACATTTTTCTATTTAACCTGGCCGCTCAAATGACTATTTTGAGTAACTTGTTTATTTACAGTAATTAATGTAAAAAGAAGAACATTATAAAAATGTTCTTTTCACATTAATTATTGTAAATAAACAAACTCTTTCAGTTTTAATTCCTCACTGACGTAATTTTTTTTATTGTGAGTCTAAAGACATAATGAATTGATGTTTTTTTTTTCATTTTTATTTCTTTAAATTTTGTATATGGAAAAAATCTCCATAGAGTTGAGGACTAAAATGAAAACTAAATTTCAGCTCCCTCTTGTATAAAAATACACAGCGCCTTTTTACAAATTGATTTTGAGAGAACTTGTTGAAATCGTCAAATTCATTGATTTAACTCATTTGCCGTGTGTTTTGGAGAACGTGTTTTAAGTTACTTTTAGAGTTCATTATAAAGCATGAAGTATATCGAGATTTGAAGTAATGGGATAGAGATAATTGCGAAAAGACTGTGCGTTACAAAACAGATCTTGGAGAAGATGATTTGCACTCATATCTTCAGGATATTCGATTTGATTAGATATTTTATATTGAATTAATTCAGAACTTAGTCGTTAAATATGTTTGAAAAAAAAATCACATGTTTCCTATTTTTATTTCATCGTCGGCTGAGAAATAGAAACTTGTATGAATATGTAAATTTGCCAGCATTCTTTTTAATTTTAATAGAGAAAAATGTGGATATTTTTATTTGTATTATATGTATCAAAATCATAGAAAGAAGTTGTTTTTTTTTCCAATCATTTTTACCCAAGCAAAGCAATAAAGCCACTACAGTGATTTCTGGGTGTGAACTAATCTGGGAAATTAGCATTATTGAGGAGATAGGTCAATAAAAGAACAAGCATTACTTAAGGAGACAGATGACAGCTGACACTGCATTTAAATATTTGAAACTGAATGGAAAGCAAGAAGTTCGAAGAGAGTTCCACAGCTGAGAAGTGTGAGAGAAGAAATTGTTAGCATAGAATTTACGTTTACATCCTGCCAGCTCACCTGTAAATTGATGAGATCTCGACGCCGGTCTAGTACTGCGCTTAAATTTTTTAAAAAATCCAGGTGATATGGTGAAGAATTCCTCCGAACAATTACTGTGTTATTTTTTTATAGAAAAGAAACAGGGAGGTGTGACAGTGAGAGAAGCCATGACGCCAGATCAGGACCAATAATATTGCTGATTTTTGTTTGTTTGTTTTTTTTTTATCCAGAATCTCTTGATAAATAACAGGAGTACGGGACCATATGTGGCAGCAATATTCTAAGGATGAACGATTGGTAGCCTTATGTGGGATAGATATTTAAGAATGGTAGCCTTATGTAGGATAGATTCTAAAGAGAAAAATTGTCTCGCACGACACAGTAATCGGACGCTGTTTTTCTTGTTATTTATTTTTAAATGAATATTTACAAGATGGGACAAATCTTAATTTTACTGAGTAAATCTGAAAGAACATAAAACTGGTGAGCTAAAATTATCAATGTTGTAGACTTTAGCTTTACTTAGCTAAATGCTTTCACATTTACAGTATTAATTGACTTATTAACGTTTTTCTTTATTATATTATATTATAAGCAAGGAAATATTCCCCCTTTTTAAATATATGACAGTACGCAGCTGATAAAAGAAAAAATACTTAATGTTTAAACATTTACTAATATTACAAACCTTACTGACACCAGTGCAGTACTCTACAAATACTTTGCCCTAAAGCAGTGTTTCGTTATTATCGTTAAAGTATATAACAGCAATGAAATGTTATTCAATGGAGTTTTTCTTTTGTCCCCTCCTATTCATTTTCACTAGAGACATCCACTATTTTACGACTTCTCTTCCACGTCGAACAGTCAAAATACTGGTTATTGTCTATTCTTAGCAGCAATGTGATTTCCATGTGGCTTCGTTACTTTCCGTTTAATACACTGACACCTTAATGTTAGTGTAATTAATCGGCGTCGAAATTGCAAATTGCAATCGTTATTTTTATGTAGAAGTGAACGTAAAAAGACACGGTGCAATTAGTTACAGGCACGAACAACCGTCATTTATGTCCGTTGTAACAGATTTTTCATCGAAATAAAATAAAAATAAAAAAAATGCCGTGTAATTAGCAGATCTTTTTAATTTCAGAACTGCAAGGAATTCTCTAAAAATCGCAGATAACAGTTCTTTCGGTGAAGTATGAAAATATCATTTCCGTTTGAAAATATAATTTTTGTTTTTATTATACTTTATTATTTTTAATAATTTTATATTGTTTATTATACTTTATTATAATTTTATTGTTTTTTTTTTCGTAAACAAGCATGAGAATATAATAATTTCTGTTTTTATTATACTTTACTATTTTTTATAGTTTTATATTTTTGTTATATTTTATTATAATTTTATTTTTTTCCGTAACCAAGTTTGAGAATATTATAATTTTCTGTTTATATTATACTTTATTATTTCTTAACGTTTTACATGTTTTATTATATTTTATTATAATTTCATTGATTTTTTTTACCGTAAACAAGTATGTGAATATTATAATTTCTGTTTTTATTATACTTTATTATTTTTTATATATTTTTTAATTTTTTATTACATTTTATTATAATTTTAGACATTTTCCGTCAGCAAATATGAAAATATTATTATTATTTCCGTTTTTTTTTTTATCAATTTCACTCTAAAAAAATGAAACAAAATTGCTTTTTACTCAGGTATATTGTCACCATTATTTGCAATCACTAGTTTCAAATTAACAGGCTTGAATAACTTTAGAGTAAAATTCCGTAAGTTTGATGGAGAAAACTCGTCGACCATCGCTTGAATCTGGTTTTCATTCGAGAAAGTCTTCCCCCTTAAAGACATTTTGCAGTGATTGAAACAGCAAAAAATTGGTACAAGATCAGGTGACTATGGTGCGTAAGAAGAGAAAAGACAGACCAAGTTCCAAAATGTTTCCTATGTTATACTTACTCTATGCAGCATTGCGTTGTCATAAAGGACATTTCCCTTTTATCTACCGTGTACGCTTCCATTACCGTGAAAATCTGGTTAGCGTACCCCAAAGTTATTCTTAACCGACACCTAAGATTAGTAGTTAGGATAATACATTCGGCATTTATAATTGGTTCGCCAAAACGGAAATACAAAACTGATATATTCAAGGATAACGAAGCTCCAAATTTAAAAGGGTTCTGATATTTCTCGATATAAGATGTAACAACATTTATCTTTTGATGATATAATCATCATGGGACAGTTGACATTCCATTAATTTTATAGGATTGAAACGTACTTGTAAATTAATATAACGTTAACTGATACGTTGTCTAATTACACAAAGTACTAAATAAATCAAGTTTTCTTGCTTGATTTATTTAGATAAAAGACATCAGAACAAACTAGAGAATGTACGATGAAGAAACCACCTGCCTTCAGATAGGAAACTTATTGAGAAAATATACAAAAATTGAAAGAGGCGTAAGACAAGGATGCATCATCTCTCCGGATACTTCAACCTATACACCGAGGTGATTGTAAGAGAAATAGTAGTGAAACCATGATTTATTGTCAATTGCCAAAATTTTAACATATTACGTAGATGTAACTCCATTTTTGGCGGGTTCATAAAGATTGGTTGATTTATTTTTTACATCTTATCAACCTTTTTAATGTTATTTAAAGCCGAAACATTTTTTTGGATTATAAGGATTTTTGGTGATAATAATGATTTTCTGATACATGAATTACTATTTAACCCATAGCTGCGAGTAGAAGAGGTGGATTAATAACTTTCCCAACGGTATTTCTAAGGGAAAATAATGAACCCGATTGGAATTCGAACTCCGAGTTCTAATTCCGAGCCGTTATCCATTTCGCCAACTGCATATCAAAACTTACAACACCTGGTTTCCCGAGCAGTCTCACATGTAGATAGTAACCATGCCCAACGTTGCTTAACTTCGGTAATCGGATGAGAACCGGTGTCTCACCGTGATATGATCGTAAGTCGGATTCCGAAATGAAGCGGAAAGATCTCTTGGACAATGTAGTAAAAGAAAGATAAAAGAAAAATGGAGGACCACTGACTTTATAAACACAGATTTTCTGCTCACTAACAGCAGCAATGTCTGAAGTCCGAATTGAAGACATCATCAAGAGACATATGTAAGTGTTTAACTATCTTGGAGGTGTTATAATAAATCACGGAAAATATGACACTAAAATCCGAAAGCTCACTGAGATAGCGAAATATGCCTTCCAAAATCTAAACAAAGTATTAAGAAATAGGAAAATTTCATTAGAGATAAAGAAAGGGGAGATGAACTGTTGTCATATTGATCCTTCGATACACCAAAGAATTTCCTCAAAGACGAGAAAGAAACTTCAAGCGAAAGATTTGTGATTCTACAGACGGATGATTAGAGTGCCCTAGTGTTTCTCAATCTTTTTAACTAACGGCACACCTAAGAGCAAATACAAATATGACGGCACACTTATCAACTTTTTTAAAGAGTTATATTTCAACTTCTCTCGCACTTCCCAACAGCTGAACTCCCTTCCTCTTATTTGCTTCCCAGATATCTACAACCTTCAAAAATGTAAATGTAACCGAAATCGTCATCTTCTGATGTCCTGATCCTCGTTCTACTTTTTATGCTTTCCTCAATGCACTCCCCCTCTATACGCAGTCAGTTCTCTTACTCTCTGTTACCCCATTTGTACTAGTGGCACTTCAGACTTTGGTGTGAAATGCTTAAAAAAAGAAAAAAAAAAGAACAAAGGCAAAAAACAAAAAAGAACAAAATATAGATTTAAAAATCACACACGCAAATATGAACTTGATTTATTTCAATGTTTCCATTCAACTATTTGTGCGGCTTATTTAGCGTGTAACCTGTGCCTGGCGTTTTTTTTTTTTTTTTTTTTCGCGATTTATTCAATGTTTGGTCGAATGTTCAGACCCTCATTTCTTCTCTAGTTGAGCGTAGTCTTTCTCGCTTCTTATTTTTTTATATTATTTAGGGTTGTGAATTCTAATTCAGATAAATAAGAAGTAGAAAATTGCAATAAAACTGATAAAGCCTTTTTAACTAATATGGGGTACTCCTTGTGTATTTCAATCCAAAATGTATCATTGGTTACCGTCAGATGTTTTATTTTGAGCCCTCGTTCGCTAGAAATGGTGGCCAATTATTATTATTATTATTATTATTATTATTATTATTATTATTCACATAACTGAAGTCCAATATTAGAAGGAACATTTATGAAGGGATTTCAAATCCAATCCTACTATCGGGGCATACTTAAGAAGATCGCGCGGCACACTAGTGTGGTTGGGAATCACTGCCCTAAACAGAACATATGGACAACGAGGAAGTTTAAAGGAAAATTAGAATAGAAATGGGAGGTGATGACACTTATGCTTATTATAAGAGGTGGTGTCGGGTAATGGATAACGTAATGAGAAATCGAAGAACCGAGTTCGAATTCCAGTCGGTTTCATTACAATCACTTACTTTTGCGAAAAATATGAATCCATCTCTACACCTCCCAGTTATGGGTTAAATAGCAGGACTGACTAGATTCTATACCCTTATTTGGAACCAATCTATGGCAGAAAGAAATTGAAATCTACTGCGAGAAAATCTTCTGCCTAGTCAGTAACGAATCGAAAGAGATATGGTCGCCCACTCGTGTATAAAGTAAGTCAGTTAACTGACTGACTTCGGCACCTCGGCGTGGTGTAATGGTTAGCAAGCTTGTCTCGCTAAAACAGTTACGACTGAATACAGAGTTCGATTCTCCATACTTTCGACCTTGTGTCACATCTAGCTAGGCTTAGAAAGTCACCTTAACTAACTGATCTTGTATTAGAATGAAGCATTATACATATGAGAGACATATAACGAAGAATAGGGACTTGGAGAATGTAACACTCATAAGGGCAATAGATGGAACAACTAATGTATAACATAATGCCTTTATGTATATGTATGGCAGAGCAAGGACGTGGTCAGTGGTAAAGAGTCCAACATTAGTTACAGCTACATTGATGTGGAAATACGAAGTGCCGTGATTGTTGACGTTCTGTAGGAACACGTTATATTAAAGAAAATAAATCTATTTCGGTTCGTGTGACACCTTGTGAAATATACCCGATTTAAAATGCGATAACTTTCTTTGTAAAATACCGTCCTGGACAAATAGATGTATATTTTAAGACATTTATTTTATTTTATTTTTTTGTTATTGATTATGAATGATGTTTGTCTGTGTCTGCATTTAAAATTCTCCAAAGAAATGTAAATGGTGTCCTTAAATTACTATTTTTCGATTTTTTTTCTTCTTTTTTCTTTTCTTTCTCCGACCGGCAATAAAATGAATTATTTATTGCAATTGCCTGCATATTAATGGGTCTGTTTCTCTGTAGTTCTTGGCGTTTCAATTCCTCTGACATTCGTCCACGTGCCTATGGCCTGATCGATGTCTTTTTACATGACGTTTGCGTAAATAGAGATACTCGGACCCAGCGTCTATTAAACAAAGATCTAGTATGTCAACTCCATAAAATCCATTATTTTCATTGATTCTTAAATCAACAGTCAAATTCAAGATACGAATAAACAGGTATCGTATGTAAAAAAAAAATCAAAAGAAAATCAGTTGTTCACCTTAACAACTGTTCAGGTGAATCTAACTTTGAAATCCCACTATAAAATTACGAAATGAGTTTTCTATCACTAGTGTCTTAGTGACACTGAAATCACCTGGGAAGAAAACACTAGACCAAGGATGGCCAACCTGTGGCGCATGCGCCATAAGTGGCGCATTGGATGCTTACAAGTGGCGCATTGCATCCTTTTGATGAAAAGAAACTAAACCACTTCTACTCATTCATTTCAGTGATTTGATATTTATTGCACGTCCTTTGCGAAAGTGCAAAAAGTTTGATTTATGTTTGTCCCATTTCTTTTTGTTAAAAATGCTGACGTTGTCCTTTTGGTTGACTGGGTGCTTAACTGGTAGACTGGATTGTGTTCTAAAATGCTTGTCATTCTTTATCACTGCATTGGAGAGAGCGTTTGTGTCTGGATTTCGTTAAATTAAGGTAAGAATAATTTCATGATTTACATTTCGCTGAATCATAGCTTCAATATTATGTGTGGCACATTTAAATTATTCGTACAAAATATTGGCGCATGGAATCAAAAGGTTGGCCACCCCTGCACTAGACAGTTATTTGAATTTTACAAGGCTTATCTACAAATAAACTGCTTATATCTGGAACATATAACTAACAATCATATGTGAGCAACTGAAATTTACAGACATTGAAATTATTATATCGACATGTTATTATATTTTATGTATTCTGTGAATCTTTTGGCAAGGAATTAGTTCTTGATGCGGCTGGCCCAAATCCGAGTTTCTAGAAGATATTTAGCCCCGATACTAGTGGCGCCATTTTGAAACTTCCTGTGCAAAAACGATATAAATATCTAGTCCAATTTGTCAATATTTCATTTATAGAGAAGAAGCAAGTGCTTTTTATAGATCAGGTCATTGTGACCGTGGCTGTTTGGATCAAAATTGATTCTATAGCCTGATATACACGGCATAAGGACTGGACGATTTAAGCGTAATCAATGCTCAAAGCAAAATTCAACTGTTCTATGGAGTGTCTAACATATTTACAGATATTTCCTTGGAGATTAAAATGTGGACATTTATAGATAGGCTAACAAGTATACCTGTACACGCGAATTATAAAACAACTTATCCTGAACTACACACACACACACACACACACACACACACACACACACACACACACATATATATATATATATATATATATATATATATATATATATATATATTGAAACTTCAAGTTTCATGTTGCCATTCCTTAAAAGACATACGACATACACTGAAAGGTTTGCGAAACATTAAGAATATATGACATTATCATTTAGGAATGATACTATAGCGTCAATCTCTCTAACATGCAATGAGGTTCTTCATATATTACCAGACATTTATGGAAGCTTAAACGATGACAGCTGGACATGGGGGAAACACTCCAGACATACACATACACACACACTCATACATATATATATATATATATATATATATATATATATATAATAAAAATGGAATAAATTATAACCATGGAATATTAGTGTTTAAGACTTTTTATTATATCCTTACGCTGTCCTGGGCATTGAGTTCTACCTGGATTCTATGCTCTTGAAATTTTTATTCAAAAATATACATGTATGTCTATGCACCTATGTATATATATATTTATATATTTTGTATATTTATGTATATTTTACCACTAATATTAGCAATATATATATATATATATATATATATATATATATATATATATATATATATATATATATATATATATGAAAAGTGTATATAAATATAAATAAATATATATATGTATAATTATTTATATATTATATGCGCGGTACTTATTAGAAAGCGCTCAATATCAGAGATAGAGCTAACATATTTGGTTTGTCTGACGATCGCTAAAGCGTGAAACCCAGGGTCACATCTATCCAACCAAATATATATATATATATATATATATATATATATATATATATATATTAGCCATGTTTGATTATATAAATTACACACATTATGTCTGCTTATTTTTAGCATAGACCGTTCATATTTACTTCACATATATTTTTCCGTGTATTACAATCAAATGATGCAAGAAATGCATTGTAACAATGAAAATCACTTTTATTTCCAAAGTACTTTTCACCACTTCCTGATGATGATCTCAGAAAGATGCAAGGAATAAATGAGTGTGAGAGAATACGAGAAAAACACAGTTTTATTTAGGAAAGAGTAAAATAAATGATAAAGGTTGATGTTAATGATTGACATTGCATTTATGAGAGTCCCACAAACGTGAAACACGAGAAAAGGAACTGATAGCATAGACCTAACAGGTATGTCTAATTATTTCGCTTGTAAAATGATGAGACCTTTATCTAGTACTACGCTTAAATTCATAAAATCTATGAGGAAACAAAACAATTACCATGAAAATATTTATAGAAAAGTTATAAGGAAGGTACGTTACGGCGGTAAGGGAAGTGACTGAAGCTGAAATTCCTGGACAGGACGAACAATAATGCAAATTCTTCTCATCTGTTTTATCAAGGGGCTCTAAATACCGGAAGTACCAGGTCAGATGTAACAGCAATGTCCAATGCATGGTCGAATGCTAGACATATACATGTATAAGATAGATTCTTGCTAGACAAAGTAATCTCGATCACGAGACAGTGGGTCAACATTCCGAGCAAAAGACGTAGAAATGGATTCGTTATCATCTTTGCAATTTATGTCTACGGAGAAAGGCCAGACTTTGTGCAGATCCACTTGAGCGATGACAGAAACAAAAAAAAACACGGGTGGTATTATCCGTATATCACACAACAGAAACTCAGTTCTAAAGGCAAATATACTTCAAATGAGTCAAGAATAGAATTTGAAGAGAATTCACAAGAAAGACACTCCAGTTTATCAGGAGATGATATCAACACCTATTATGTGAAGAAAGGAGGTAAAGGAGACATATTGTTATTTATGACATCATTACATAGTCAACATCGGCCGAGTGGTTAGAACGTTTGCTTTCTAACCATGAGACCCGGGTCTAAATCTCCCCATGGCCGATTTGTTAGGATTTGATGTTATCGGAATGGATCGAGGTCGATCCTAGCGGGAAAACCATAACACGCCTTGACCCAAACTTTGTAGACGGAACTCTTGAGGGCCATCGATAGCTGTGCTATCAAGTGCTTGGGCGTACTGGCCTTGTTTAAAATATTGATCACGCTAGATAATACACACTCTCTCTCTGTAACTAAGGTCTGTTCATCATTGTTGCAGCATAAACCACTGCGATTAGCTACTATCCTCCGATATCCTCGAATACCATTATTACATAGCCAACAAATAGTCACGAGAACCAGACAGATACATTCTGTCACAATACAAAGTCTTAGATACGTTTAAAATTATTCGTCACAAAGAGGGTGTCTGTTGTCATCAGGACTATCATACTGGTACAGCTGGAAAAAAAAAGTGATTTCTTCGGGCTATAGCAGCTGAATATACAGGCGTAAACCAAGGAGAAGATTATGGTTTCACCTGGTGTTTCCGAAACGACAGAAAGTCTTCGGTACTAGATTTAAGCCCAAAAGAAACCTTAGTGAGACAATTCTCAATAGGAAGCTTAAAAATACCAGTCCAAGAGGCATTGCATAGAAGTCAGTGAATGGATTCCAGCCAGTACACTTGTAACAGAAAGAAGTTTTGGGAATTGGAACTTGATGTTTCCAAGAAGACAGAAAGTCATCGATGCTAGATTTTAACCCAAGAGAAACCCGAGTGGCACAATTCTTAACAAGAAGGATTAAAATATCAATCCAGGGGGCATTGCATAGAAGGCAATGAATGAATTCCAGCCAGTAAAATTGTAACGGAAAGAAGTCTTGTGAATAGGAAGTTCCTGTCTAATATACGACTCAAATAAATAGTAACATATATTACAGCATGATGTAAATTGCCAAGTGGTTAGAGTTGTGATGCTTGACAAGTGCGAGTAGATCAGAGGAGGTAGGAAACAAGTCAAATAAATGAATGAGTTGATTAGAATTACTAAGGAAGCAAGTAGGGAAATTGACTATTTCATTGAGAGACTGAGAAACGAACAAATTGAAAGACTTAATACTAGCAAACTCAATAATATTAGAATTGTTAAGACACATGAGCATTATAATCGCCAAATATAAAAATGTTCGAAGATTAATCTCGTGTAATTTCTATACTGTTAGGTATTTTATCTAATACATTACACTCCCGAGATGAAAGGAGTTGACAAATAAAATGTCGATAGTGTTATGATCCGGTTCCTTGTACGACGATGATAGTCCAAGTTAGAACCAATAAAGAAGAACTCGAACACAGGTATGGAATAACACAGATATATATTACAAACAGGAATATATACAGAGAAGTAGAAGTGTTATTATGAACAATCAGGTTTAGTAGAGAGAATAATGTAGTCTCGACTAGTATCACTATTTCAATGTCTTGTAGTAATTGTCTGAACGCGACTCTTTTTCGGACTGCCTCTGACTCGACTCTTGACTCGACTTGAACTACTGACGATATTCAGTCACCCCCCCATGAGGGCGTCATGTGGTACAAGGCCATTTAAAGTGGGATCTCCGAGCCCGTGGGCTCGGCCAAAAATATGCCCATTGAAGCCGTATAAACGGGTTCAGGGTCGGTTTACCTCCTCGAAAGAGAATCCGCCCTTCGGCGTAGCCTTCTTCGGGTTCCTCCCGCCCGTAGGAAGAGAGTTTAACCGAACAGTCGGTTCAGACTTGAACGACTGACGATATTCAGTCACCCCCCCACGAGGGTGTCATGTGGCACAAGGCCTTTTTAACGTGGGCAATTCCCAAGCCATTCGGCTCGACCAAAAAATAGCCCATTTGAACCCGTATAAACGGGTTCAGGGCCGGTTTTACCTCCCCGAAAGAGATTCCGCCCTTCGGCGTAGCCTCCTTCGGGTTCCTCCCGCCCGTAGGAAGAGAGTTAAACCGAACAGTCTGTTCAGAGTTGAACGACTGACGATATTCAGTCCCCCCCACGAGAGTGTCATGTGGCACAAGGCCTTTTTAACGTGGGCATTACGGAGCCATTAGGCTCGGCCAAAAAATAGCCCATTTGAACCCGTATAAACGGGTTCAGGGCCGGTTTTACCTCCCCGAAAGCGACTCCGCCCTTCGGCGTAGCCTCCTTCGGGTTCCTCCCGTCCGTAGGAAGAGAGTGGAACCGAACAGTCAGTTCAGAGTTGAACGACTGACGATATTCAGTCACCCCTCCACGAGGGTGTCATGTGGCACAAGGCCTTTTTAACGTGGGCATTCCCGAGCCATTAGGCTCGGCCAAAAAATAGCCCATTTGAACCCGTATAAACGGGTTCAGGGCCGGTTTTATTTCTCCCGAAGGAGACTCCGCCCTTCGGCGTAGCCTCCTTTGGGTTCCTCCCCGCCCGTAGGAAGAGAGTTAAACCGAACAGTCGGTTCAGAGCTGAACGACTGACGATATTCAGTCACCCCCCCACGAGGGTCTCATGTGGCACAAGGCATTTTTAATGTGGGAATTCCCGAGCCATTAGGCTCGGCCAAAAAATAGCCCATTTGAACCCGCATAAACGGGTTCAGGGCCGGTTTTACCTCCCCGAAGGAGACTCCGCCCTTTGGTGTAGCCTCCTTCGGGTTCCTCCCGCCCGTAGGAAGAGAGTTCAAACCTAACAGTCGGTTCAGACTTGAACGACTGACGATATTCAGTCACCCCCCCACGAGGGTGTCATGTGGCACAAGGCCTTTTTAACGTGGGCAATTCCCAAGCCATTCGGCTCGACCAAAAAATAGCCATTTGAACCCGTATAAACGGGTTCAGGGCCGGTTTTACCTCCCGAAAGAGATTCCGCCCTTCGGCGTAGCCTCCTTCGGGTTCCTCCCGCCCGTAGGAAGAGAGTTAAACCGAACAGTCTGTTCAGAGTTGAACGACTGACGATATTCAGTCCCCCCCACGAGAGTGTCATGTGGCACAAGGCCTTTTTAACGTGGGCATTCCCGAGCCATTAGGCTCGGCCAAAAAATAGCCCATTTGAACCCGTATAAACGGGTTCAGGGCTGGTTTTACCTCCCCCGAAAGCGACTCCGCCCTTCGGCGTAGCCTCCTTCGGGTTCCTCCCGTCCGTAGGAAGAGAGTGGAACCGAACAGTCAGTTCAGAGTTGAACGACTGACGATATTCAGTCACCCCCACGAGGGTGTCATGGGCACAAGGCCTTTTTAACGTGGGCATTCCCGAGCCATTAGGCTCGGCCAAAAATAGCCCATTTGAACCCGTATAAACGGGTTCAGGGCCGGTTTTACCTCCCCGAAGGAGACTCCGCCCTTCGGCGTAGCCTCCTTTGGGTTCCTCCCGCCCGTAGGAAGAGAGTTAAACCGAACAGTCGGTTCAGAGCTGAACGACTGACGATATTCAGTCACCCCCCCCCCCCACGAGGGTCTCATGTGGCACAAGGCATTTTTAATGTAGAATTCCCGAGCCATTAGGCTCGGCCAAAAAATAGCCCATTTGAACCCGCATAAACGGGTTCAGGGCCGAGTTTACCTCCCGAAGGAGACTCCGCCCTTCGGTGTAGCCTCCTTCAGGTTCCTCCCGCCCGTAGGAAGAGAGTTCAAACCTAACAGTCGGTTCAGAGTTGAACGACTGACAATATTCAGTCACCCCCCCCACGAGGGTGTCATGTGGCACAAGGCCTTTTTAACGTGGGAATTCCCGAGCCATTAGGCTCGGCCAAAAAATAGCCCATTTGCACCCGTATAAACGGGTTTCAGGGCCAGTTTTACCTCCCGAAGGAGACTCCGCCCTTCGGCGTAGCCTCCTTCGGGTTCCTCGCCCGTAGGAAGAGAGTTGAACCGAACAGTCAGTTCAGAGGTGAACGACTGACAATATTCAGTTACCCCCCCACGAGGGTGTCATGTGGCACAAGGCCTTTTTAACGTGGGAATTCCCGAGCCATTAGGCTCGGCCAAAAAATAGCCCATTTGAACCCGTATGAACGGGTCCAGGGCCGGTTTAACCTCCCCGAAGGAGACTCCGCCCTTCGGCGTAGCCTCCTTCGGGTTCCTCTCGCCCGTAGGAAGAGAGTTGAACCGTGCAGTCAGTTCAGAGGTGAACGACTGACAATATTCAGTCACCCCCCCACGAGGGTGTCATGTGGCACAAGGCCTTTTTAACGTGGGCATTTCCGAGCCATTAGGCCCGGCCAAAAATAGCCATTCGAACCCGTATAAACGGGTTCAGGGCCGAGTTAACCTCCCCGAAGGAGACTCCGCCCTTCGGCGTAGCCTCCTTCGGGTTCCTCTCGCCCGTAGGAAGAGAGTTGAACCGTGCAGTCAGTTCAGAGGGTGAACGACTGACAATATTCAGTCACCCCCACGAGGGTGTCATGTGGCACAAGGCCTTTTAACGTGGGCATTTCCGAGCCATTAGGCCCGGCAAAAATAGCCCATTCGAACCCGTATAAACGGGTTCAGGGCCGAGTTTAACCTCCCCTGAGGAGACTCCGCCCTTCGGCGTAGCCTCCTTCGGGTTCCTCTCGCCCGTAGGAAGAGAGTTGAACCGTGCAGTCAGTTCAGAGGTGAACGACTGACTTTTTTCCTACTCTTGAGGCGCAGTATTTATTAAGTATGGAATAGTCCATTATTATTATGGCTAAGATCCCATAACAGATAGCTAACAGAGTGCAATAATGAAAATCGAAAGCATATAAACGAATCATCCAGGGATTCAAGAGACGATTAGATTTTCCGGATTAAACACCAGGGCTACATGTATGTATCCTAGAATATTTTCGACAACGCCGGGATCAGAGAATTCATTGAAATCAGTTTCGTAAAACGACTAGAATATCTGGAGAACGTTTCTATCCTACAGTCATTGGTATCTATACCACCAATATTGGTGAAAGAATGTTTTTGAGAGGAGTAGGTGATTTTTGTTTGTTCCTTTACTTGTATTTCTTCTAATTTGAACTGACATAAGAAGATTAACTTCTAAGAAGAAAAAGGCTAAAATAATAATCATTGTCCATTGTCTTTAGCAATGGAAACCGGTGCGAGGGTGGGCAAGGAACGCGTTACACACGTTTTTCCTCTTTGTCAATGATTTTTATACATCATTCTAGTATATAAAAATTAATATACCTTATGTAATATATATATTCATATATATATATATATATATATATAATAATCCCTTACTATAAAAGTAATTTGCATTAACCAGAAAAAAAGGCTTACACAGAAGCGTCTATCCTTTTAAATTTGGATTTTTAATGTAACTATAACAACAAAAACATTTCGATTTCATTTTTGCCTTGAAAAATCGGAAGACGAAACGCGTCGGCAAAATGTAAGATTTTTTTCCAATTGTCATTTGATGCCATATATATATATATATATATATATATATATATATATATATGCGTGTGTGTGTGTGTATGTATGTATGTTTGTGTGTTTGCGTTGACTGGCCACTCTTTTCGCAATTTGTCGGTTAAATAGTGTGACTCGCTAATTTCTGTTTCGACAGCCGCTCTAACACATTTATATTTGTCAACGTCCCGAAAGCCAATCTGTGGAGTTTGAGAGATAGCGACAGAGACAAGAGAGAGAGAGAGAGAGAGAGAGAGAGAGAGAGAGAGAGAGAGAGATCAGCAAAAGTCCAGGGCGCTGAAGCCCTCAGGCACGGGCTATGTCTTTTTTCCCGTCACATCCCAAATTCAAATGCCCGATTGCAGAATGCGTATCTAAAAGCAACTCATACACATACATTGGTTTAATTACCATGACATTATCTCAGCGTTTAATATGCCTCTAATCTAAGAGTAGCTCCATTGAAACATATATAATCAACCAAAAGTAAAGAAAACCACAACAAGAAATAAAAGAAATACTCAAAAGCTGATTTCCCACATAAACTGCAAAAGCGACCACAATTGCTCGAGTTATTGAGCATAAAAATCAAGCGGCCAAAGATCAAGAAATTACTTCAAACCTCGGATCAAACATAAATATATACGTGTGTATTAGATAAAAAAGCAATTTCTATCGTGAATAGACGAAATACCTTAAAAGCCAAAAGCGGTATTTAATAAATGAAACTGACGACATAAAACAAGAAGAAAAGTCTTTGAAAATGGTTACTATTAGTCGAAAGTGCTGAGGCATGGGTAATTCTATTTATTACTTCAAGCAATAAAATGTCGGAGTAAAAATAAACCTATTAATTGTTTAGAATTTTTTTGTTTACATTTCGGATTTGAAACTGAAAATTTATGAAGCGTTCGGGGTAATAATCTTGATGAAGAGGATGTGGTTTCCTTACAAAGGGATAATAGAATCTCGCTCGCTACCGTCTTTCTTTAGTAAATATTGCTCCGATGTGCAGGCCGATAGACATAATACGCAATGTTTAATTAATAAAAAATGAGGTGCCCGTATCAACTATGAAGTACCCACTATAATAACGCTTGAAGAAATATATAATGATTTTCCAAGCGTATTTTGGACGAGGTACAAGACCGGAAGTAAGGGGTACCCAGTGAGGATTAAACACACTACTCAGTCGTAATCTATCGACAATCTTGCTAACCATTACACCAACTCGAGGTGCTCAACGCTTGAAGTAATAACTTGGACCGATTTTAAATATGAATTAAGTTTAAAGGTGTAATTAATTTTACTGTAGGTGTATTAATTTCCATTTTACTGTAGGAGTTTCATAAGTTTCTTTAAAGGCACTTAAAAGAAACCAATAAAACACCTACAGTAAAATGGAAATTAATAAGAAAAGCTAGAATATGTAGGTCATTAAATGGCCATGTCCTTTATGCATACATGAGAAACTATATATTACTAAATTTATAAAAAGTAAAAATTTACTGAATCAAAGAAATGAAATAGGTATCCTTTGCCGACATTGTCAAAAATTTTCCTTAAATAATATTTAAATATAATGAAATAAAAAAAAAATAGAAAAATGGGAGGTGGTAATATACATACATATATTATATATGTAATAATAATTTTTAAATAATTTAAGTAATTCTATTACATTTATTTGCTTTAAAAACTAATATAGTTTATTTGTAATTACAAGTAAAAACAATATTTTAAAATTGTAGTTCAATATAACATATTCTGACCCAAAACACCCCTTTTAGAAAGAATCTTTATCTATACAAGTACGAATTTAACGGGAAAAATTGTCGAAAAACATTTTTCTTGTTGATAAAAAAAAACAAAACAGACGGCATGCGTTGAAATCATGTCAAGATTAATTGAAAAATGCACCCCTATCCTACCTAAACTTAACCTCTTTTTCATAATTGATACAATAATAGTTAATAAAAATGAACAGGCTACCGCCCCTGTCTAAATGATTAGATTTCTCTGTATCCTTGGAAACAAAAAAATATGAATTATATGTGCTTTTAAAACTCAACAAATTTAAAAATAATTTATTCCAAAATTCGCTTGAAGATGAAACAGAACTAATGCTTTTAATTTAATTTAATGAATTTCACGGCTAATCTTAGATTTGGCACAAAGCCAGAAATATGAGTCACCCAGCGAGTATGGAACTGACTACTCAGTCGGAACTGATCGACCGAGACAAGCTTGTTAACCATTACACCACATCAAAATTACTTCCGTACTGGCTTCCTCGGTTATACTGTTATCATTCTAACTAATTCATTTATCATAAACAATATAAGTGTTGTTATTCATATGTATTAATGAAAATTCACCAGTGATACGGAAACTCATGACGACCTACCTGGAAATCGCCTGAAAGAGAAAATAAATTCAGAACGCGCAAGCCACAATAGATTTTGGAAATAAGGGAAAACTTTGTATCACTGACCTTCAGCATTACTTACTAACGTGTACAGACAAAAAGAAAATGTGGACGCGAATAGGAAAACTCGAACGAAGAAGGAACAACAAATAAACGACTACTACAAGTATTAAAATAATAATTACTATTAGTCATATAAGTAGTAGGAGGAGCGTCAGACGCAGTAGTAGTAGTAGTAAAAGTAAAAATTCGGTTCTTTTATGTTGCTTTGTAACATTTTATTAATTGTGCTTTTTTTGTTGACTACATTTTTTGCAAAGGTTGATCGTGTTCAACAATATTATGATCATCAATACAAAAATGTCATGCTTCAAGATTAATAATATTTTCGTGTTTTTGTTTTTGTGTTGTTTGTAGACATTATTAGTTGGAAGTAATAAGTTATAAAGAGAGAGATATAAGAGTGAAGAGGTTGCAGTGGAAATCAGTCATGCCTTTGAAAAAAATTATTCAATGTAAATTTCAAAGACTCATTATATTTAATGGAATTATCAGTTACGAAGGAAGCAAAAAGTCTAGACTTTTTATATAAAATGATTTTGTTATTGTGTGATTCTTTTATATACATACATACATAGATACATGTACATACATAAATACATACATACATATATATATATATATATATATATATATATATATATATATATATATATATATATAATATGGTTTCTTCAAGCACGCTACTAGTAGCAAAGAAACCATATTTTACATCAGTTAATCTATAATATTTATGCTCTGTAAATTTACATTGAGCACTGTTTTGTAAAAAAATAAAATATCAATAAGAACACCGGATTACATATTTTTACTAAGTATGATTGAAAGAAAGATTAAATAAACCCTCTCTAAACTCGACCATGTCTCTCAAACCACCCTTCATTACCCACTCTGTTAAATTAAAAAAAATTACACTACCCATCAAAAGTATGAATTTTCATTTCATTTCGTTTCGTTTCATCTTTTGAAAGTACTATCTTATGATCCAGAGTTCTTTAAAAGGGATCTGGTGAAATAAATTATTATAATGTAACCTTAAAGAGGTCTGTTTTTCTTTAAAATATTAGCTCTGGATTTACATTGATCTCTCAGGATTTCATCTTCCTTGGGACTACCCATACGGATTACCAAGTTTTTCATAACTTATACACACACACACACACACACACACACACACACACACATATATATATATATATATATATATATATATATATATATATATATATATATATATATGGTACAATGGGTAAATTTTTATTTTTAATTTCGCGCATGCGCTTTGTTTGTTTTTCATTGAGTCAATTGCATCACAGTATACTAGGGTCAGTTGGGCATCATCTGTGAGAATAAGACCGCCATGACGCAATTCACTCCGCCAGAAAAGGCCGCTTTAATTAGTAACGAATCAATTTTGATGTACAATGTTTCTTAAATTTATATTCGGAATTGCTTATTCATTGTCATAAGTATAAATTTTCTTTTATTTGCTATTATCCTTAACACTTCTTACTTACTCACTTGTTTAACCTATGGTATTCCCAGCACCAATCTGTAGAATCATATCTACGTTGCCTTTAGTCTCCTCTTTATCAATGATGAGATTGTCCAGTATTCACTACCATAAAGGAGGACTGATATTGCATAACAGTCCATCGCTTAACATATTTATATACATGTCTGAATAATTCATGCACTGGTATAGAAACGCATTCGTGTATTCCCATGTATTTATTTTTACCAGTGTATCTTCAAGACGTAATTCAGCCGTCGTTTAAGAAATCAGAATTATCTAATATTCCAGCGGCAGTAATTCCACCGGTTTGAATTTGATCTTCAAATCTGTTGTTTGATTAGTTAAATTAAGCAAATGGTCAGTACCTATATGGGTTAACGCATGGGAATAACAAGTGCTATAAGCTTGAATGTGCGCGTGGTGTAATGAATAAACCTTATTCTTAATCGCAGGACCGAGTTCCTATTCCAGTTGGGTTTTTTATATTCACTTACGTGTCATTTTTTTTAATCATTTCACCCCAAGCAAGGAAATATAGCCACTAAGGCGCCAGGTCATACGAGAATACTTTTCTCAATGTCTCTAATATGAAAAAAAATATTATTAATTAGAGGGGGCAATAAAAGAACAAGAATTATGAAGACAGAAGATAACGATTGAGGCACGGTGGAGTAAGGATTGGATTGAGGAATCGGAGAGACGAGTTAGAAATCCAGTCGAATCCATTACATTCACTTACGTGCTAATACCCTTGGGAAAGGTGTGAATCCTCTTCTCCTTCCAGCTATGGGTAAATAACAAGACAGACTGGGTTCTATAGCCTTGGATGGCAACTGGGCTGGGAGAAGGAAAACTCTGATTTCAAAACCTGCAGAGGGTCCTTTGGGGACCTTGTGGCACGTAGTGCATCAGGTCTCTCTGTTCGGCCCTTCAAAAAGTGTGGATGGTCCTGCAGGAAACCTTCACCACTATAATCAAATCTCATGTGCTATACATGCGGGTTTGGGGACCGCTTGTGAATTCCAAATTCCCATGAAACTCCAATATTGGAGCCGGGTCAATCCAGCCCGGGTGAATGCTGTTACGGGTACAGATGCAGGGGTAAGATAACGATTGATATTGCATTTAACATTTTAATGATCAAAGTTGACAGGAAGCAAGAGTTCCACAAAAGAGAAGTGCGAGAGAATAAACTGTTATCATAGAACGTATGGTTACATCTATCCTTTCCAATTGTAAATTGATGAAACCTTGCCGCTAAACGAGTACTGAACTTTAATTCATAAAGTCTCGGTACCATAAATGAAAGTTCATCGCATGAATTACCATGAAAGCATTTATAGAAAAGACACAGGGAATCTACGTTACGGCGGTGGGAAAGTGACTGAAGCCGAGATGCTAGGTCAGGATCAATAAAATTGCAGATTCTCCTTTGGATTTTATCTACAATCTATAAATATATAGCAGGATCACCGGACCAGATATAGCAGCTCTATTCAAAGTACGGACGAATGGTAGACATATAAACATGTGACTTTTAAATGTAGCCGTCTCTTCTACTCCAATAGCTTCACATCTCGCACCTCTCGCCTGTGGAACACCCTTCCCTATTACTGTTTCCCTGAGAACTATAATCTCCAACTATTCAAATGTAATGTCAATCGACATCTCCAGTTACATTGATCTATCCACTATCCTTATCCTCATACTTTCTTCTATCACTCCTATCTGCTCTCGCTCCAAATCTTCTGCAACCCC
>CAHIKZ030004034.1:487500-517500 GCA_903632075.3 Acanthosepion pharaonis | reverse complement strand
AATTATTCATGGAAAAAATGCCTAAATGGAATAAAAACACATTTAACAAAAACGAAAACGCAATTATCAGTTCCTAAACATAAGATCATAAAAATGTCGCAGTTAATCACGAATGAAAGTTTTTTTTTCACCTTTGACAAAGATTTTATAAACAAAAAATTGGTTTACCAATGGGTACTCATTTTAGCAGCGTTTTGGCTGGGCAGTATTTAGAATTTCTGAAAGTGTTCCTTTCAAAGATATTTTAGCCCCAAATTCTTCATATCTAAATACATAGATGATACTCTAATAATTTATTCTGTCTCTTTCTCTCACACACACTATCACAGTCACAGATTCACACAGACACACGTATATATATATATATATATATATATATATATATATATATATATATATAAATATATAAATTTAAAGAAAAACAGACAACTTTAAGGTACCATTACAATAATTTATTTCACCAAAATCCTTTTTAAAGGATTTCGGATCATCAGGTAAACACTTCCAACAATGAAATGAGAAGAAAAATGTATATTCTATTAGGCAGCATATATTTTATATATAAAGAAATAATCATACTTGATTAATATTAATATTGCTGATTGATTCTATGTATGATTTTTTCTTTATATATATATATTATGTATATATATATATATATAATATATATATATGTGTGTGTGTGTGTGTGTGTGTATGTGTGTGTGTGTACTTTATTACTTAAGCGTTATTTTTAATATTGGAGTAGATGCTCTGTTTACTTATTAAACAGTATATTTTTCCATCTACCGGCTTGAATATTCGAGAAATCTGAGAAGAATATTCATTCTCGGTCATAAATAAATATACTGTTTGACAAATATGGGTAACCTTTAAAAATAGCGTTTAAGCAATAAATTAAAATATTAATAAATAAATTACTAAATTAAAAAAAATATCCGTAAATGAATTAATAAAGGAAAAAATCCATTCATAAAAAAAATCTTTCTTTTATGGAGGAGAGTGTTCGTTATCGTAGATAGAGTGTTTCTTTATATAATCAAACTTACATGTTAAAATAAATAACTTTTTTAAATAACCTGTGCATACAATAGGAATCCAACATGGATGTCATAGGAGCGACATTTCATTGGTTAATCTAGGTCACCCCTTACCATATTAGAAATCCAGTTTTTTTCCCTTCTCTGCTTCCTGTGAGGTTATTTCTGCTTTTAAACCATTAAATGATCATTTATTCTCCAGTTAATCACCAAGGCCTGAAGAAGCACCTATTGGGCTGAAACAGAGCAGTATATAACATGTTTTTTTCTAATTGCTAAATAATATTATTAACCTCTACTCTGTACTGAGCGCTTTATAAAATACAGTGTGACCCGGATATAAAAGACCATGATATAAGAGAAACCCGGATATAAGAGAGATGTTCTCTGGTCCCAAATTGGAGCCCATACTTACCTAAACAAAATAGATCAAACCCGGATATAAGAGACTTCTTCTCCGGTCCCGACAACTCTCTTATATCCGGGTTACACTGTATATTGTTCGGAATAAACCTACCTTACACTTGCACACACACACACACATATATATATATATATATATATATATATATATATATATAGATAGATAGATAGATAGATAAATAAATTTGATATGGTCTTTTCACTTACTATATCGAAGAAATAACCTGCATGGACAGTACCATCTGCAAATCCAAGTATTTTTTCATATCTATTTATCCCACGAAATATATTTTTCTCTACCTCTGTGGAGTACTCTACTTATATCTGTCGATGTTAGTCAGTGTGCATGTATTTTTTTCACGCTAGCACAGTAAGTTAGCCATCTTAAAATAATCGAAGAATTAATTCTCATTGCTTTTATTCTTCATTTTGTAACCATTTTCATAGCCTCTCATTGGCCAGTCCACTGTATACATCCTGGCGTCTATCGATCTCTCCAAAGTTGGTTCATCTATCTATCTATCTATCTATCTATCTATCTATCTATCTATCTATCTATGTTCATATCTGCTTAATCTCACCAATAGCGAATGTGCTTCCAGCATCAGTCGGAGATGAGTGATGTAAGAAGAGAAGCAAGATTTTGAATGCTTATTTTCAAAGAAAGCAGACACCATACTTTAGAAGATGTGTTACCATAAGGTTAATGGGGCCACGAAATACATTTTCTAATCTCTCTTGCGACATATACATACATACATACACACACACACACACACACACACACACACATATATATATATATATATATATGTATTGCATGTATATATATATATATATATATATATATATATGTGTGTGTGTGTGTTTGTGTATATATATATATATATATATATATATATATATATATATATATATAGTGTTAGTTTGTGCATACACACACACACACACCCATATATATATATATATATATATATATATATATATACAAAAAAACACGAGATGGTATCATACAGGATGTACCCGGACTCATATCTTCTGGGAGACTCTTTGTCGGTCCACTTATATGAGAGATAGAGTGTAACAATGGACTTTATGGATGTGGGTCGGGTATTTTGCTAGTCGATTTTCGCAGCAAATGCTCGTCAACTTCCGTCATCACTCGGCAGACCTTTGAATAAAGCTCACTCCTCAAAAGCCTCTTTCCTTAAAGACTGACGAAACATTTCGAATATCTTTGAAACAGATTTTCCGATCTACTGGCAAAATTCAATTCGGCCACGCCGTTAGGATCACAGAAACGTTAAAACGTAAAATTTTACAAAACGCCGCATAAAAATTGAACAAGAATGTTTAGCACGAATCCTATTGTTAGACAGATTCAGAATTTCTCCTGGACTGTGTAGTTAAAGGCTGATTAATCTGAGAAAATATATCCTGAAATAATACAAAATTCATCAATTATCTGTATTAGTTATTTTCGCCACGAACGTGATAATTTACATACACAGACACACGGTCACACACAAACATATATATACAGAGGGGGGAAATAAATATCCGTACATTTGAAAAATTGTATTTTTATAAATGTAAAAGCCTTAAATAAAACAAATCTCGGCACATTTTATGTATAAAGACACATACTATTAAAAAATAATAATATGCTTAATTCTTATTCTAGCAGAAATTAATGCATTTTTTTAATTCTAACCGGTGAAAAAAGTATTCGTGCAAATCAATTATTAGAATAAAATAATCAATTAATTATGAAAAAATATATTCTAGAATGTTCCAGTAATGTTATCAGTAATTATAGTTTACGCTATTAGACATTATCTGAGCATTCTGCAATTTCTAGTCTTACGAGGAGGTTCTAATGATGCCTAAAGGTAAAGAATTGAATATTTCACAAAAACAACACATTTTGTTTCTTTGAAAAGATGGGAACAGTTATATATATATATATATATATATATACCCAAGAAATAGGATTGAGGTATACGGAATAAATTCCAATAACAAAGATATTATTCTTAAAAGAGTGCTCAATACTGAGTAGACCAAAAATGTTGAAACTAAAATGGCTATTTTTGTAGTGATTGTATAACATGTTTATCTTATAATTTTCGAATAAAACCTGGCTTGATACTTTAACTCAATTTAATTTTAATAATTATATTGAGGTTTTCGTCTCTCGTTTTTGAAACATGAGAACTCTAATGTAGCGAAGGAATTATATTTTAAAAAATAATTATAATTTAATCTCTACATATCTGCACACATACACACACACACACACACACATACATATATATATATATATATATATATATATATATATATATATATATATATATATATATATATATATATATATGGATTAGACTAAAAAATATTTTTGAATTTTAGGGCTACTGTATACACATCCATAGATATCTCATCCTCAGAAGATGGCGTCAGCTGAGATTGAAAGTACTTGTGAAAGATTATTTGAAAGAAAAGTTTGGAATTTTTCCTAATCAATTTTCTACAGCCACCTAGAAATTAATTCATAAACTTGAAAGATTAAAACTAAAAAACCTAAACTAAATAAACATAATACGTCACAATTATTTAACCAAACCTGCTTGTATGAAAATATGCTATATATATATATATATATATATATATAAAAGAAGAAAGAGTAATATTTCAGCTATGTTACGGTTTAAATTCGTTTAGTTTATCTCACCTCCCTCCCCTTTTTCTACCTTTATTTCCTTTTCTTGGCCTTTTACCTCTAATTTCTCTTCTCTCTCTTTCTCTCTCTCTCTCTCTCTCTCTCTCTCTCGCTGTTATTAAACACTTAGCTTCCTTTCTTTCTCCGCATATAAATTCATTTTTTTAAACATTTATTGGAAACTTTCCAATGACAGAAGTGGAAGATGTGCTTCCTTAACTGCATTTCGGAATAAAATAATTTAGTAACACCGTGATTTCCCACCTGATGAAACGTTAAAAATAATTAACGTTGAAACTAGATATACAGTTTTGTAGTGGGTATGTGCATGTTCTAATGTAACACTGCATAATATATATATATATATATATATATATATATATATATATATATATATATAGACAGGACAGAATTGAATAGACGCCCAAAGAAACCATTTATTTTATTAAACAAGTAATTTATACAAATGAAGTAATTATAAATGGTCATAAATTTAATAACTAATACTTGATTGACATCCCTTTTGCTTTTTTTAATGCAAGGACCCTTCCAGTCATGCTAGCGATGAGTTCATGAATATCATCTTGAGGGATTTCTTGCCATGTTTGACGCAATAATCCTAAAAGTTCGGGCTTAGAAGTTGGCTTCCTGTTTTTTTTGCCGAGTTTTCCATCTAATATCCCCCAAAGATGTTCAATAGGGTTAATATTCGGGGACTGACTTGTCTATGGAAGTTTATTGATCCCATTTTGTATCAACCAATGTATGTAGCGTTGCTTGAGCAGTGTGACATGGAGCTCCATCTTCCATAAATAGGGAGACAACTTTGCTCATTCGACTACTTGAGAATATTGGAAGGAGCCCTTTCTTTAATATAGAAACATATTTGGTTGAATTAATGTTTCCTTCACACCCCCACAAGCTCTGAGTGACCATCATTCCAAATTGAACCTCATACCATTACTGAAAGGCCCCCATGTTTCACTGTTGTCTTTTTAAATGAAACTCTTGACTACAGAGTCTCCATACGCATACTCTTCCACTGTCAGAAAATAATGCGAATCTTGACACATCAGAGAAAATGACAGTGGTCAAAAAGGTCACAGGTCTCTCCACCATCTCATGAGCCCAATCCTTTCTGCGTTTGATATTGGCTGGACGGAGAAGTAGTTTCCTTCTTGCAGCTCTGCCATAGTAGCCCAGCTTGTGAAGATACCTGACAGCTGTTCTGGGACTGACATCAACTTGTGTTGCTATGTCAGAGGCCTCGGAACGTGGATCCTGTTCAACATTTCTTTCGACAAGACGCATGGTTCTTTCAGAGGGCCCAGGGCGGCCTGGATGAGGTTTTGTGCACTTCTTGCCCTCTCTGGTGAATTGTACGATCACTCTATTAACAGTAGAAAGGGGTATTGAATGATTTTCAGATATTTTTCTTTTACTGAGACCACCTTCATGTTGGCCCACAATACGTCCTCGCTGAAATTCGGATAGGTCTGATGCTCCTTTGGTTCGTGGCATGTTCCAGTATTGTTATCTGCAATTTTAATCAAATAATCTATGTTAATTTATCTTTGTTATTAAAAAAAATCAGAAATAAAATTTATCTTGGTGTCTATTCATTTCTGTCATGTCTGTATATATATATATATATATATATATATATATATATATATATATATATATATATATATATATATATATAAAAAAATGGTTTAAATCCGTCGTATTTTTAGTTTTTAATTTATTTTTTTTTAAACAATATTTTTGATAGATATTCATCTTCGAGTAGAATCCCTGTTTTTTAAACAGTATTTTTGATCCAACTATGTCTTCCGGCTTGAATACTGGATCCTGTCAGAAAAAAAAAATGCGTCATGATTCTTTTGTCTCAAAATACATCTGTCTATGGCTACAAAAGCTCCATCTCTGAAATTGAGTAATTTTCTTCAGTAAACAGAAAATCTTAAACAATATAACGAAATTCCCAAATCCGAAAACCTCCAAACTCCGAACGTTTTTCAAATGCTGACATGACTTTCCACGAATGGAAAATTTCTGAAATCTCTGGGAAGGGTCATAAGTTATGTGTAGCTGTTGTAAGTGACCTCATCTGTTCTGCGTGAGGGTTCCTTGGTTCAGCGACGTAGCCTAAGTTGCCACCATTTTGTTTTTGTTAGCGATCATCACAGCAACACTTTCGGTAGTGTCTTACTTACCAGTTTTTTCGTGCTCAGTAAAGATATTATTCAAAATATTAAAAAAAAGGCCTGCCTTTTTTATATTTTTTAAGTAGAAATCATGTTTTTTGTAACATACAGAGGATACATCACTTTTACGTGCAATCTTAATTTCCCCACTTAAAAATCCATGTAAGTATTACATGACTCGATTCATTACCCGTATCTAACTGTATGTACACAAAATTTATTAAATTTTATATAAAACTTCTTTACGTTTAAGTGCTATTTGTATAATACTACATTCAAGGTATACATAAAAGCTGTTATGAATGTAAAGGAACATAAATGGCCAAAAATGTGGCGTTCCCAAGCTGCACCATTTACTAGATGCTGAGTGGCCTGTGGGCAATTTTGTCCCTTGTCCGGGTGTTCGCGCTCGGATCCCCACCTTAAAAAAGACCTTGTGTTACATCTCGTCTTAGTGGGGAGACAGAGTAAATACCGAGCGTATGTAAATATAAAAGTGAACATTGAAGTCAACACTCACAGGAAACAGGCTGTTTCATGCTAGACGCAATCGTCATGCCACCGATTGCTTCTAGCATGAAACAGTCTGACGCCTCTGAATGTTGACTTCAATGTTAACTTGTATATATATATATATATATATATATATATATATATATATATATATATATATATATGCGTCTGTGTGCGCGCGCGTAAGGAAACTGAAAGAGAAATTGAATGAATTCTGTGTATTGTAATTCATTTGCAGAGCACTGACTATGATTTCTTTAAATGTAATTCGATAAACATACTTACCTAAAACTATATATCTATTCTTATGTACATAAATATGCACTCACGAATGTGCGTTTGTACATGTATGTGTTTGTGTATGTCATGTTGAAATGTGACTATTCCTGCGTGTGTAGATGAGAATCGATGTACTGCCTCTATGCTTAGCCAGGACTATTTTAAAGTTCCTACAAAAATTGGTCAGAAGTACATTGGCGGAACCGTCCAGCTTAAAATCAATTCAAGGCTTACGGCTGCATCACGCGGAAACAACAGTTCCCGTACGATCACCGAAGTTAAGCAACGTCCAGCCTGGTGAACTTCTAGACGGGTGCCCGTTTGGGAATACTAGGTGCTGTAAACTTCGATGTGTGGTTGGTCCAATGCATAATAGCTCGGTATTGTTATTCAGATAGCTAAGTTCCATTTCCAGTCAGGTTCGTTATATTTACGCACGATCAAATAACCTTTGGAAAGGTATGAATCCACCTCCTCTCACCCCAGCCATGCGTTGATTAGTATGACTTATTTCACAAAAACGTTATTATTTCTACCAACAAAAATTCTTACAATTTAAAAATATTTTCTGGTTTTAAATTGCTTGTAAATGTTTGATAAGCTGTAGAAAATGAAATGGACATACATTTATCTGTCATAGCTTCGTTTATTTTTTTTAATAAATTTTACCTAATAAAAAGCTCGAGAGCCAATCTAGATAGAGTTAATGCTAAATGAATGGTTTAACATTAACGGAAAGAAAATTATAGAAATAAAGGAGAATTTATCCTTGATTTGAAAATCACAAGAACGAAGTGTTAAGGGAAGTAGTCGACAGAAAGTCTGATCCATTAATTGGCAATTCTTGGGAAAATAAGTAGTTATTTTCTTCTTATTTGCAACACGCTGAAAATGAGGGCGATTCGATTTTTATAGAAATGACATGGCCAGTCCTAGTTTTTTTTTTTTATGTATTTCACTTCAAGCAAGGCGGCAGCGCCACTAGCACGCAAGGGGTTACAGAGAGTGAAAGCAAGAGTATAGATATGTTGGTAAGGGAAAGGTCTAAAGTAATAGTAGGAGGCGGTCATCGTATGCGACATGGATAGAAAGGGGCTGGCGCAGACTGAAACATAGTGGCCAACAGAGGTGAGTGCAGGGATATCCTTCCTTGTGCCATATAGCACTGCAAGATCACCGATATTATGCAGTCGTTGATTACAGTAGCCTCTGAAGACGCTCCGGAAGAGTTCGGGCTCCTATCTACCAGTCGGAAACAACAACCAGTACCCCCAGTATGAAGAGATGTTGTCACAAACCGCACACATCACAAGACATTCACGACAGCACCACTATAGGAGTCAGAGAAAAGGAAATGATCCGGGAACCGCTTCCTCAACTGGAAACAAAGAATAAGCCTCTACTCCTGTTCAAGAGAAGGAGGAGGAGTATTGACCGGGCGGAGGAAAGTCTCTCTATTCCTATCACACACACACACGCCCCCCCCCCACACGCAAATAAACAAACAACAAAAAACATGACAGACAAGCAACATACAGGAAATCCATGAGCAACGTGAGGGCTGAACTGATGGAGCTTAAAGACAGAAAGTCATTCGAAAATTTGCCAGAGAAATAGTGTGGCGACAATGAGCTTGCGGGAAAAGAAGTTGTGGTGTAGAAAAAGACAAGTCATCTTCACCAGATCGCTGCATCTGTGGATGTCTGCCTCGATCGAAACGATTGCAGTTATTGAAGAGACAATGGTTGCCTGGTATTTATGCATGCATATTTGCATAGTAACCTTTACCAATTGGCGTTCCTCTCTCGGCCTGATAGATACTTTGTTTGTTAAACTCTAAATATAACAAACTGACAGCTTCGAGCAAAAAAAAAAAAAAAAATGGCAAATTAATAGTGAAGTAATTCCTCGCCCCGAAGAGACTGACTGCCTCATTCGGAGGTTAAATAAGTTGAAATACTTTAAGCTTACCACAATTTGGCACAGACATACACAAACGCAGGCATACACAGACACACAGACACACACACAAACACACACAGACACACAGACACACACACAGACACACACACAGACACACACACAGACACACACACAGACACACACACACGTTAGATTCGATTTGACTATGTAGTTATTAGATAGCAAACTAGCCAAACAGTCAGATATTATAGTGAGAATCCATCTTCCTTGGTGTTTAGACAAAATTTTAATCTTTATTTCTCTCTCTCTCCATCCCTTCACACACACACACACACACACACACACACACACACACACACACACACAATATATATATATATATATATATATATATATATATATATATATATATATATATATAATGTATATATGGTGTTCTTTACAGTTTAAAGTAGCTTGCCGCACAAAATGAACCTGATTTCGTGAGAAAATCGCAGAAGTCGTTTTGAGTAATAGAATTTTTTTTAACCGAAGCAGTACGCACAAATGTATATATTGAAACAAGCACAAATACAAACAAACGTGATCAAGCTTATACACAAAATGGTCAGCTTGTGAGATCAGTTTTCGTATACACATATCTATCGATCTCTTTATTTTTCTTCGCGATTCTCACATTCTGTCTTTCTCTCTTTCTCTCTCTCTCTCTCACACACACTCTCTACCTCTCTCTGTTTCCCTCCCCCTCTCTCTCTCTCTCTATATATATATATATATATATATATATGTTAAAATCTCCATCTCCTTTTATATATATATATATATATATATATGTTATACTTTTCAGATGTATCTCATTATGCATCTGTCCATCTATATACATAGGTATATACTTAAAAAATATATACATATACATATATACATATATGTATATATATACATACATACATATATATATATATATATATATATATATGAAGAATATACTCTTAAGGTTTGCTATATTTATGGTATAAAGTGCTCAATATAAGAGATAGAGCGTGTATAAATATAAAAGTGAACATTGAAGTCAACACTTAGAGGCGGCAGGCCGTTTCATGCTAGACACAATCGTCAGGCCATATATATATATATATATATATATATATATATATATATATATTATACAGATAAATGTCATGAAAGCATCTAATATATATTATAGATATATATTAGATATAGGTTTACACATTATGAAGTCCGACAATTATTTTAAGACAGTTTTATGTTTGTACATTCTTTTTATAGATACAAATATTTAACTAAATGCTCGGTTTATAATAAACAGTATTAAACAACATTTACCGACCTGAATGTTTTTAAATATTTGCCGTACTTTTTCCATTTCATAATGCGTGACGTCATTTCTTTACAATTGATACGCCATGAGCAGATATGAATGTACGTGAGAGATTCATGGATGATTGAAGTTCAAATACAGTAAATTCGACCTTACTAACGTAACGCTCCTCTGTGGCCAAATCGGTTAAATTTACTTCTAGCTAATGACGGTTCCGTATAAGAGACAGGTTCGAATCCTGTCGGAGGACGAATATTTTCTGTGAAAATTTCTCTCACATTTAGGCCGGTAAATGTTGTTTAATACTGTTTATTATATAATAGAGCATTTACTTAAATATTTGTATCTATAAAAAGAATGTATAAACATAAACATGTCTTAAAATAAAGGCTTACATAGATATATTAGCTTATTCAGAAAAAACTCATGGAGCCATATGTTTCACAGCTCATCAGTGTGAATATATATCAGATTGCTTCAGGCTGCGACTGAAACCCGACCAATTTGGTATCAGTCGGAGATTCTAACCCCTAGACTGTCTCTCTCTCTCTCTATATATATATATATAATATTAAAATTTGTTTTGAATATTTATATTAACATCGATTCCGTTTTGTTGATATATATGTATGTCTCTCTCTCTCTCTTTCTCTCTCTCTCTTTCTCTCTCTCTCTATCTATCTGTCTCATTCCACTAATTTATTTTGCCTTTCGGTATCAATTCTCTCTTTTAAATTCTTCATTATATGTAATGTAAATGCGGACACCATGGTGACAGACATGTTTGCTCCATGAATCCCTTATCTGACGGTGCACTCTAAGTGGCCACGTGATCCAGTACTACTTGCATCTTGACACTTAAGAGATGATAAAATCGCCGCCAAATATCTCCCTTCGCCAAATTAAAAGCCATGACAGCTCATTTCATGCTGGCAACCCGACAGTCTCATATGATCATCGGATGTATGTTCCAGGCAAATGAAGAAAACAGCAAATACCGAAAGGAGGCATCCTCTCAGCATAGATAGCATGTTATCATCTCTAAGATTGGAACATTGATATTTTTGCTAATCATCTGAATTCATTGTAGAGAATCTGTCAACACACTAATTTCTATTGTTCTTGTGTTCCTTAAGCCATTCTCGCTTTCGACAATAATTCTCAAATTTCTTCATGATATTATTTTCTGCAGTCATAATCTTAAAATCAGATTGTAAAATCATAGTCTTTTGATGGCAGGCTCAGAAAGAAAACTGGGATTATTCGTTGACATGTCAGTAACAGAAAGCCGAAAAACAAGTGTTAATGATCCAAGAGGATTCCCACGTAAATATATGTTCACTTTGAATGGTATGTCCATTGACAGGTTCTATCTTTACAGGATTCAGATCAGACCAAAAATTAAGTATTGCTGCAATACCAGGGCTAGTGTTATCTTATCCTCATTTTCTAGCAGTAAGACAGTTCAAAAGCGTTTATGCGGGCTTGTTGGCGATGAATTCCCTTAAAAGCTACAGACCCTTTCCCGCAGACGAAAAGTCACAATCCGATAGCGGCTTGATCGCTAATTCTATGCCAAATGTTCAAACGCGCTACATTATTTAGTGCCAACGGTTCAGTTCAGACCGGCCCTGAATCATTCACAGAAAATGCTGGAAATATGGTTCTGTAGAAGGATGCTGGAAATATGGTCGTACAGAAAGATGCTGGAAATATGATTTGATAGAAGGATGTTGGAAATATGGTCATACAGAAGTATGCTGGAAATATGGTTCTACTGAAGGAAGC
This sequence comes from Acanthosepion pharaonis, assembly GCA_903632075.3. Classification (NCBI taxonomy): domain Eukaryota; kingdom Metazoa; phylum Mollusca; class Cephalopoda; order Sepiida; family Sepiidae; genus Acanthosepion; species Acanthosepion pharaonis. The sequence goes on along the minus strand of CAHIKZ030004034.1, from coordinate 505,263 downwards.
TGGAAATATGGTTCTGCCGAAGGATGCTGGAAATATGGTTCTACAGAATTATTCTGGAAATATGGTTCTACAGAAAAATGCTGAAAATATGGTTCTATAGAAGGATGCTGGAAATATGGTTCTACAGAAAGATGCTGGATATATGATTCTATAGAAAGATGCTGGATATATGATTCTATAGAAGGATGTTGAAAATATGGTTATACAGAAGAATGCTGGAAATACGGTTCTACATAAGGAAGCAGTCCATAGACTGAACATGTGAGCAACGACGAAGTTGTAGAGAAAATGGAAAGAAAAATAACAACTGAGACAAAGAAGAGAGTTGAGGAGTGAGATTTTAAATTGGAAGCGAAAAGGACACTCATAATTAACATAAAGATGAAAACAGTTGACATTTTACGGAACGTAATGAAGAAAGAGGTTTAGAAAAATTGTCACATAGGAATTATTGCGGACAAGTGGTCCAGAGAAAAACAACGCCTAACCTACATGATGTGCAAATGGATGACAGAAGTGAGTTTAGGGGTGACAGCAAAAAGAAAAGACTTATTAAGAAGGTGAGAGCTATGACGGCCAATGTCCTTAAGGGTCTCGGGTCACAGAAGAAGAACCATAAGAAGACCAAAACATGCGATTGGTAAAATGAGGTGCATAGGACGGGAAGATTGACTAGAGAATTTAACATTCATAGGATATACTGAAGGCAACAGAAGTAATAGCAAACAACGAATAAACTATTTGGGATGTTTGGGGAATCGATAGCAGAAAATAGACATTAAAAGATGATAAATGACAAAAAATGATAATAGCAAAAAAAGATCTGAAGTTGGGAAAATCCATGATCACTTACGTTCTGAAAGTATTTAAACATTGAGGCAAATGTTAATGGTTTCAACAGGACTTTTTTTAAAATAACAAATGAAACTTCAAAACATTATATAGTGATAGTCGCGAAAGAAATAATGCCTTTCTATTTTATAATTCGACAAATTTTAAACGTTATTTTAATGGAAACTAATATATGAGTAGACGCTAAATGCATTTATTAAATGATATATTTATTTTCGAAACTGCGCCCTCATTAGTAGGTGAAACTATCGTTAAATCTGATGTACTCAGCCATGATGAAATTTTGCTGATCAAGCAAAGCTGAATATTGCCATTTAGCGAAATTCTTTTTCGTTATTTCTGAAAATTTCATATCATTCCAGACGAAAAATTTCTAGAGAAATAGTGGATTTTTAATTATTAAACCCTCGGATTTTATCAATTTAAATGCTATTTTAATGGATACTCATATTTGAGCTTATTTATTAATCGGTATATTTATTTATTTTGTCTACCAACCGCATTATTCGAGAAGTCTTATTAAAGAAAAATATGCGATTAACGGCAAGATTTGAACCTGTCTTCCCCTTAATAGGAGAAACCATCTTCATATCCGACATGCTTAAACCATCTTACTGTGGATATACATAAACATACATGTCTATTTAGTGTTCTTGTATATCTTCACTCGGTAGCGCAGAACACGATGAGTTTTGAATACGTGAACGGTCTATCTACCTGGTCGGTTTGTTGGCTGAGATGTTTCCTCCTGTACATATGATTGGCGTCAAATCAAAGTGATGACACCCGGAATGATGATTTTCATCACATATAGATCCATCCCACTATTAACATTGGAGCAACATCGTAATCGTAAATATGAATTGTGAATACGTTTGTGCACGTGTAAAATCTTCAGTACGTTTAAGATATAATTATCTATCGATATTTTAAGTTTTGTTTATCTAGATGAATTGCTGAACAAGTGCTAATACTAACATTTAAAAGCTTACATGTTATTTTTTTATCAATTCATCCTTATTTATATTACATTAATAGCATCTTCTCTTTTCATCGCTTGTATATTTGTATATAAGCGTCTTCTTTCCACGATAACTACAAAGGTCACACGTTCAATGGCCACTAGTTCACTGGCCACGAAAACTTTTCTAACGGCAAAATTGACCAAATCGTGTAAAAGCAAAATTATTCAATTGTTAGATTAAGTTCTGAATCCTTGTATCTTAGAAATGATTGAAGATATCTTACTGGAATTCGCCGAAGTTTATATAACGCTACTGGACTCTACATTGGCCAATAAGAATGTATAATTACTAAGGAAGCTTAACATAAAAATAATAATGAAATCGATCCTAAACGAAAATGACATGTTCGTTCTTAATTAATCATAACTAAAGATCGGAAGCTCATTAAGGATTGAAATAAAGTTTAAATACATATATATTATTCGAGGATTATGTTCCATCTTATTCAAGATGATCTTCGTCCTCTCTAACTTTATACCTTTTTGTGTTGGAGTAACAAGGTCACTCATAGGCTTCACGTACGATTTCATTTTCAAGTATTTTTTCACTGATCTTTAAAGTGTCATAGCATTAATTTTTACGTGTCAAATGTCCTAAGTATTGAGTTGAATCATTTTTATTTGATCTCTCTGGCTCTAAGTTGAAATGATGATCCTCTTCTTGTTGTGACCTACTGATCCAGGTTTCTCCTCTACTGTTTTCTCTTTTTAAAATTTATTCGCCGTTCTCTTGATGGTTCTTGAATGGACTTTGAAGATGGAAGCCAGATTATGAATGTTGGTACCATTACTGAAGGCCCGAATGATCTTTTTCCTCTAAGCATTGCTCATTTGAGAAGATATAGTAGGACTGACACAAAACGATTTTAACCTGTTCTCTCTCTAACTGAATAACTCAAAGGAATTTTCAATGATTCATACGACAAGTGGTGTCAAGATGGCTAAAAGTATTATCCTAAAACCTGGAAAAAATAAAACTCAATTAGTTTAAGTATTGTTAGACATTAAAAATTTTGTGGGATGGACAATTATGTTCTTACACTATTTGAACAAATTTGCCAGTAGTCAGTTCAATACTCGCTGAGTGACTCATATTTCTGGCTTTCTGCCAAATCTAAGATTAGCCGTGAAATCACCATATATATATATATATATATATATATATATATATATATATATATATATATATATATATATAAAAAAAAAAAGAACAGTAAGATATAAAATCCGGTGTTCTTATAGATATTTTTATTTTACAAAATAGTGCTCAATGTAAATTTACAGAGCATTAATATTAATTTAATTGCAAAATTAAATTCAGGGTTTTAGCTTCTATTTTTGAAACTTGGTTGGAACTGTGTAGCGTAACAAACCATCTTTTAAATCAATTAATTCATAATATATATATATATATATATATATATATATATATATATAGGCTGTAACAACAAAATTGGGGATGATACGCGCTAGTGTGTCATGAATAATGGTTCGGGATGAAAAATAGGTGATTTCGAATTCCAGTCGAATTCGTAATATACATGTAGATTATTTAAACCTGGTTCAAAAACAATTATTCGAAAAACATTCGACTTGTAAATTATTTAAATGGAAATTAATTGATTGGACAATTATACTAAATGATAATTAATCAAAATGCAAAATTCTTTCTTGCCATTGTAATAATTATTCGAGATACGAATATCGTTAATAAAACAATTTCGTAAGAAAAATCCTTAGAACCTTAAATGCACGCAAATACTAAACTACTGAAGAGTACTCGTTAAATGAGGCCACTCATTTTTTAAGATTTCCACTTAAATCGCGATATTTCTTGGATCTCTTGATATTTTGGCAACCTGATCTTACTTTTTGTTATATATCGTACATATGAACACTAATGGGTATGTCCCAATCCTCAGAAATACGCTGTACACTATTGCAAGTGGGGATAATATGCTAAGCAGTCCACCACTAGCAGTGGTTTACCTACTTCACGCCGCTAGCGAGTATTGTATCTTGTTGATGTTATAACGATAACCATTTCATTTCCAACCTACATTTTGGTTATTCCTCAATCAATAACCCTTTCTAGGTTACAACACTTTTGCAATATGAATTTCTTGCATACCTGTTCTTTTTTAAGAGTGTCTTTGAATATTGTCGGATGATGGGGTGACACATGTTGCAAAATATCCCTTTAAGTGTGTTATTAGTTCTAGGTAAATCAGTATTGAATCTCACAAAGCAATACCACATACATATTTAAAGCATGTGACTTTCGGATAATTATCATTTGAAATTATTGTCCTTTCGATTACCATATAAGACGGTATATAAGACGCACGGGTGTATAAGACGCGCTCCATTTTCAGCAGGCCAAATCAAGAAAACATTAGTAATTAATAAAATTAGTAAAGTTATGAGTAAATGGTACAGCTTAGGCTATATTTATGAGTTATTATTTTGCTTAAACAAACCATGATTACAATTAAACGAAAGATAATAGACAAAAATCACGAGCCTATAAAACTATATATCCAAAGATAAGAAAACAAAATCAAAATCAAGCAAATATTACAATTAAGCAAAACTGAACAGTTGTCATTAAAAATTTATTCATCTTCAAATCCATGAAATTCATCGACTCCGATTTCTAAACTCTGATACTCATTTTCAATACTACTATCATCGTCGATAATAAAGCGTCATCTAATTCCATCGACTATCGCGAATTGTAAATTTATATATGCCATATAAGACGCAGGGGAATTTTAAAAGTTATTTTTAGTAAAAAAAAAAAGTGCGCATTATATGCCATGAATAACGGTAATTTTCATTGAAACAATTTACAATTCGAATACATTTTTTACGAGTAATTGTTTTCGAACAATCATTTTCGAAGAATTTTCTCGATACGTTTACTTATTGGCAAATACGTTTAGAAAAGGGAAGAATCCACATCTCCTCATCTGTCATATTGGGTTAAGTAGTATAACTTGTATTATTGACATCTCCCAAATATTGTTAATGCAATATTAAATGAGAAAGTAAAAAGACAATATAATAAATATGAGATCGATAATAAAAGCAACCCAAAGAGAACATAAATTAATTAAACCGAACTTAGTATGAAATAACTAAAACGACAGTCAATTGCTGAACAAGGCTCCTGAAGAGTAAAGAGTGAACTGAAAAATTGCAAAAACGTTCATCTACGAAACATTCGAGAGCCGGGGTGCTGAATATAGCGTTAATCGGAAAAGTGAATAATTATATTTGTATTAATATATATATATATATATATATATATATATATATATATATATATATATATATATATATATATATATATATATAGATAGATAGATAGATAGATATATAGATAGATAGTAGGGTAGGTCGATTTTGGAACTGTAAAAAGAATAACTCGAGGAAAGTTGCAAAATAACGTCAAAAATTACCACCAAAAATATTTTTCTTCAAAACTTCGTATTTATTTGAGCAATCGAACTTAAAGACAAAATAAATTGCGATTTTTATCATCATAATGGTGTCACCGGAGACATGTGTATGTTAAATTAAAACCGAGTCTTAACGAAAAGAAAAAAAAGAAAATAACGCTCAATAATGAGTTTATTATCTATTCTCTTATTAAATTAAATGAAATTACTACAAATAAAAAATAAAACACACTAAAATATTTAGTTTAAAATACAAATAACTACTTATGAAAGACGTCGTTTTTACTGGATATTTTTTCGGTATTTACCGATAGTAATTACATCCACTTGTATGTTCGTTTCATTTTTGTTTACGCTTTTAACTAGCACAAATATCTATTTTATTTTTCATCAAAATATACTTAACTATTTAAAAAAATACAACTTTTATAATTATTGTAATTTGTTTATATTTTAAAAATTAATGTTTTATTAAAAAGCCTGTTTACAAGCTAATCCCGGAATTAACTCTACTTTTATGTAAATAAACATTACTTTTATAATTTAATAATGCATTTCAAACTTTATTTTCCAGTTTATTTTGAAAAATATTTTTGTATAATTTCTTTGTCAGATATTTAAATAAAAATGGCAGGAAAAAGCATCCCAAAGGGCCTAGCATACCGTGGAATTTTGATAAGGCTATATAGCGGCTACCCTTATCAGAATTCCACGGTATTCTGTTGGGTTGATCAGGGGTGATGTATCTTACAATCTTGGAGCCAGCCTTACCAATGCATTGCTCTTGGATTTTAGGGCTATGGGATTTCTTATCCCAAATATTAATATAAAAAGATATTTATATAGATAAATGTAAAATTGATAGAGCAAAGGTTAAAGTGAAAACAAATGCACATCAACAGCATGATGAAAAGTTTTTGTATTGGAGTTGATGGGAGAACTGACAAAGACACACTAATATACAAGGAAATAGTGGAGGGAAATGGAGAGAAGACTGAAAAAAAAACAACCCCAAAACCAAGAGACCAGAACGCCACTTGACTGTCACAAAGATAACATATGAAAGTGAATATCTGACACCTAAGGTTCTTCCTAATATTGGTGTAACTGTTGTGGTTCTTGCTGAGTAAGTGGCTAATGTTTTGCATGAATTCAACAGTGTGAGCACTATTAAGACTATCCTTTTGACAAACACTAAAGCCAATTCAGGCTGTGAAGGTGGATTTGCTGCAGCTCTAGAAAGAAAAATTAACAGAAATCTTCATACTATTGGTTGCTCCTTGCACCAAAATAAACTTCCGTTTAGAGCTCTTTTTAAACATGTAGATGGTACCACAAAAAAAGCCCTGCCACATTCAATGGTCCGCTTGGAACATTACGTGCAAATGATTAAAATAATTTACACCAAATATCATTTTCAGCGGTTGGCAGTCCTCTGGATTCCCTTTTTAAATTTGAAAATGCAGATACCCTTAGTTGTGACGAAACACTCCTTTATGAATATACAGTGGGTATTTCTAGAGGTAAGGTGGACTCTAGATTTGCATCATGGAAAATTGGTCCATTAAACCAGGCAAGGTGGTTAACTTTAAGCATCAGGCTGATGTGCTTATGGGCTCAGGGAGCATACTCACGAAATATTTCAAACAAACTCTACAGTTTAATAAATTTGATTGTGAATGTGTATACCATTTTCTGGTTCGAAAATAAAAGAAATAATAAGTTCCACAATTAGCAAATATATATTTTCAATATGATCCAAAGGATTAGGAAGCAACCATATGAAATCCAACAGATCACATTGAAAAATATACAATACAATGCTTTCGCTTTACTGCCTGAAAATATCTTATATTCAATGGTCAAATCTGATGAACTAGAAGTGAGGGAAGAATCTATAAAACGAATTTTGGCCATTAGGTTAGTAAATATTTATTCATATAAAACTGACTAAATTAGTTATACCGATTTATGGAATCATTTTAAGGATTTTATCTAATTTCACTATTAAAGCAGTACAGAGTGCATTTTTTTAAAAAAATAAATCAAATTAATTTTTATATTCTTTCAAGAGTGGGGAGCAAACCAAGAAAAGATTAAAAAGAATCACAACTATCAATTTTAAAGCTATGCACTGGACACAGTTAAAAGATCTGCCATTAAGTGGAATTTGTGAACCACCACTCACAGAAGAATTTTCTGAAAATGAACTTCGGGAATAATTATTAAATGGTACGAAGCTTGAATTGCCAGATTTGCCCTCCCATTCTCAAGGCATGGAACGGTCAGTCAAGTTAACAACAGAAGTTTCCCAATCTGTGTATGGCTTTGAAGCAAGGCACCAGCACATAATATCAAAAGCTTTGTGTCAGAAATTGAGACCATCAATTTCATCTGAGGGTTCATATATCGAGCTATTTGACTCTGTATATTAAGCCCTACTAAACTATTCTTTATTTTTCCATATTTGTTTGTTGTATTTACATTCAAAAGAGAAAAAAATCAATTTTTTATTGCATTCAACTAATACTGCTTAATTCATGAGGTAAAAACAGCATTTCAAAATCGTCACTGATAATGAGGTGGTGGCAAATTTTCAATTTGAAGTTTACTTATAATTTCTACATTTTATTTCATTTTGATAAAACAAAATAACAACATTCCCTGATTTAAATAGTGAAATTGTTTTTTTTTGTTTTGTTTTTTTGTTATCAATATTTAGTCCAAATCTTGCAAAATCGTTGTTTTTTAAGTGCATTTTTGTCTAAGAACTTTGATGCCAAATGCTCACAAAAGTGTCAGATCAAAATTTTTGTATCAATACTTAATAGGTCTATACACAACTTTCGGTACATTATTCTTTTTGATATTTTAAAAAAAGTGAAAAATCGACCAGCCCGAATATATAGATATATATGTATTATATATTTACATATGACAAATTATACTGAATACTGTTTATATTTGATAGATATATGACATTATACAAAATTATATATCGTTACATATAAATATATGTATATGTGAAAAATTATATTTGTATTAATTATATATATATATATATATATATATATATATATATATATATATATATATATATATATATATATATATATATATATATATATATATATATATATATATATATATATATTTTATTTATATATGACAAATAATACTAAATACTGTTCATATTTGATAGATATATAAAATTATACAAAATTATACATTGTTATGTATATATATGCATGTATAAGTGGAAAATTATATTTTTATTAATCATGCATATATATATATATTCTGGCTGGGGCTGGTGAGTTAGAAATTAATATTAACTCAAGCCCCAGGGCTGTATCCTTCAGGGAAGAGGCTTAATTTATTGCCCTGCTTCTGAGGAGTCCTCCAAAAGAAGAAGTGCCAAGAGGGCTTGAGCAATTTTGACACAATGTTGACGGTAAACCCAGTTTAAAATGACCTTTTTTTTTTCATTAGGTATTGACGCGGACACACGGAAAGTAGTATACACACACACACACACACACACACACACACACACACACACACACACACACACATATATATATATATATATATATATATATTAAAATGTAAAACTTTTTTGTACCATCATGTTTTTCTAATTTGTATGTCTACCTATCTATCTATCTAGCTAGCTATATTTTGAATGTCGTAGTATATATATATATATATATATATATATATATATATATATATATATATATATGTGTGTGTGTGTGTGTGTGTGTGTGTGGTATTTGTATTTAATGTATTCAATGTGAAGAGAAAGATCAAGAATGGTAACAAATAAATTAAGGCTTCACTTATCTCTACTCTGAGTTTCACAGAAATTTTATCCAATCCACATGGCGTTGATTGTGAAATTATGTGTGTATAATTTATGAGAAACCCAATTTAGGGAATAACTCACATATAGTATGCATATATGTATTCTCCGATATAGTATGCATATATATATTCAGTATCGCCTTCCTAGTGTGGGTATGCAAATTAAAATTTTATATTCATTGTGATAATGGTTACTTAAGCATAAAACTGGCAATAAAAATGCAGCGTTGTTATTGAAGACTCCACTCTATCTATACCCTATATATATATATATATATATATATATATATATATATATATATATATATATATATATATTATAACTACATTTAATGAATCTTCTTATGAAAAGTACTTTAGTATAGAAAAAATAGCTATAAATTCTTGCTGAGAAGCAATGTTACCAATAAACGGAGATATTATTTAAAATCCCCGCCTACGCTTTGACATTAAATTTAATTAGTGAATGTTGGACAATTTAAGAGATGGGAAGATCAACATGGCGTCATATGAAAAAGGCAGAGTTGTCGTCCATATGTTCTGATCATTCGGTCAGATCATCTGTCAAAACCAACCAAATAATGCCAAATAAATATTGTTTTCTGGCTAAATGTTGCTATTTGACACCAATAAACCAGGTTTTATGCACTGAAATTATTTTTATTTAAACAATAGGCCTTCGAGAATTTTCCCTAGAAATACAAATTAGCCTCTGTTGCTGGTTGTCAGAGATTGATTTTAAGAGCAAGCAAGATTTTTGAATAATGTGATTTATGACAAAAACGGTTCACTACATCTCAAAGAGTTTGTACAGAAACGAATACAAATATCTTGAACAAATATCAGTATTAAATATTTCCTAATAGAAAATTGTTCTTTTTATATGTCTGTTGGTGCTTTAACAGTATTCAGATATTCTGAAAATTTAGAGAATTTTTCAGTTACTAATACTGAAATAATTTAACTGCCTTTCATTATCGCCTCATTTGAAATATTTCTCAGCGTCCCCCTCTACTCCAGTAGAATATTTTTTTATCACCACCTCAAAGAAAGAAATCCGGAGAAATAAAATATAATGTTATGATTGCAAAATTACGCATCGAAAATTTACTCACGTATTCAATACCAGCACTCGGGCAAAATCTCTCACGCGTGAATTTACTCCCGTGTTCAAATTTACACAAATGTTCAATACGAGAACGCATGTAAAATCTCTTACGCGTGAAATTACTCTCGTGTTCAAATTTACTCAAGTGTTCAATACGAGAACGCGTGTAAAATCTCTCACGCGTGAATTTACTCAGGTGTTCAAATTTACTTTCCTGTTCAATACTAGAAGGCCTGTAAAATGTCTCACGCGAGAATTTGTTTTTTATTCTCGTTTGGATTTCAACATATGTTTGGGTATGTGGCTTGTTTTCTCTGATCGTGGGTCTTATTCTGTAACGGATATTAACGATTCTGTCTTTCCCATGGGCGTTTATATAACTTACTGTCCATCGTAAGTGGAGCTAGTTTGACGACCTGTTAACATATCAGAAGCAGCCACTGGTATCCTTTGAGACATAGATCTGTAACTGGTGGCTGTGAGGTTACCGTTTAGCTTAGCCTTCTGACGCACATGATATTCTGGTATGACAATGAGTGCAAAATTTAATTGGGGTCTCTTATAGTGATCCGCATACATATTGGCGTAATCGCAGATCAACTTCTCTTCGGACAAATGTTCATTATTGACATGAAATTCGCTTGACTATGCACTGGTCGGCTCACATTATACAAACAAATTGAAATGAAAAAGAATAATAATAATTGTTGACGATGTTTTTTGAATGTTAACAGAAGTTAGAAAAAAGTATATATACATACATACATACACACATACATACACACACACATACATACATATATATATATATATATATATATATATATATATATTCTTGATTGATTTTGTTTATCGGCATATCAACATCTATGGGTTAGTTAATGCCGAAATCCAAATATTTAGAATGAAAAAATATGACTTCAACTGAATATGTTTGCGAACACTTTTCGAGTGTATATATATATATATATATATATATATATATATATATATATATATATATATATATATATATATAATTTTATCATATATACAAAAACAATGGACTCTTTACAAAATGCAACCTTGTTTCGGTGCATTTATAGTGAGTAAGTTGGTTTGTCTTTATGAAAAATAATTATAATAAATAATTATTGCTCTATTCTCATTGTTGACCCCTTTTTTCAATTAAGGCTATGAAGGTAGAATTTATATATTATTTTCGTTCCCATTACAATGAACACACACACACACACACACACACATATATATATATATATATATATATATATATATATATATATATATATATATATATATATATATATTAGATCATAAAATATAACGTAGTTGATTTTAATGTTGCGTTGATTGTCCTTTTGCTATAAAAAATGTGTTGTTGCTCATTTTATTTAAAAAAAAATGTACTTATTCTTCTTTGAATGTTCACTATTTTCCCATAGCTGGGAACCTAACCAGTGCTACTAGTTCGGGCCAGGGTGGGCCTCGGACAACAGCAATTAAGATGTAGTTCCAGGATTCTCAAAACCTTCAATCTACCGATCAAAAGCTTTGCGTTCGGATCTAGTTTATCGTTATATCCAGGACGATCATAATTCTAGCAAAATAGATTAATTTTCTTCCTTTTCATGTTAGGCATGTGCAATGGTTCACCAACATATTTTTTAATTCTTCTTCTATATTTCGTGACCATATCGGACGTGGTGGGTCATGACTCTCTTTCATTTCTTAATCTTTGTAACTTTTAGTAATTTTGGTATTTTGACTATCCCAAAAATTATATTTATACAAAATCGTTAGGTATCTTACTTGTCGATTTTCTTTGCCCAGCTTTTACCTTCAATATTCCTTGTGAAGGTCCAATTTTCTAGGCATTCTTTTCTCGTTATTTCATTTGACTCCTTTTGATTCGAAATATAATTGTCTTTTTGTTTCCATTTTGCTTAAAACTTCGTCATTGCTTACATACACAAATCATGTTATTCTCAGCATCCTTCTGTAGAACCATATCTCATTTAGGGCAAGTCTCCCTCTTCAACTTTTAGGGAATTTTCAGCATTCACTGCTATATAGGTCCATTGATATTACATATTAGTTCAGCATACTTTTATTTCTGTCTAGCGATTTTTTACTGTTACTTAATATTATATTTTTTTTATTGTTTTTTGAAATATTATTTCCTAAAAGCGGTCTAGTATTCTGTATTTTGTGTCTAGTTTTCGGAGATTGGTAACGCTTCCCCACACCTAATGATAAAAACATCCATTTTTCCCTCTTTATGAATATATATGCGAATTCGTGGCGAACAAGATTTTAGACTTCAGTGTTTGCATCTATTTTTGCTTCAGAGATAAGATATTGGCCGTTATAACGAAGAAGCATCATCCAAATAAGGCTTCAGAATCTCGGACAAATACTTTCTAATACTCTGCAATGAATTGCTATTTACTCTGGTTACCTGAGAAGGTTATGGTCCCCTTTGTCTCCGCGCTGTAGGATGGTGAAGTCGGAGTTTGCTTTCTCAATGCGACGTCTATTGTCTGTAAAACTCTCGAGAAATCCCCGGAGAGAAAAGTACGGGCAATATTAGAGACGATTCTTAAATGGTTTTATCATCTATTTTACTGTGGTTTCACCTAAAGTACCTTAGAGCACACAGTATGTATCCGAAAGGTATGTGAGCAGAAGTGCTTATTGTTCATAATTCTCAGTAGAATCTCGTTAAACATTCTTGGGAAAATTGTAAGATTCAGGATAATATGGCTTAATATATATTTCATTTACAAAAGACACTTACTTCACAGACTAAATAAATTCTTGGATTACATACTTACATACACACACACACACACACACACACACACACACATATATATATATGTGTATGTATGTATGTATGTATATGTATGTATATATATATATATATATATATATATATATATCATAATTGTTTTTTAATATATATTCATCGCATAAGTCCGTCTGTTTTATTAAATAATATAACGAAATAAATCCTGCTATTGATAATCGGAATATTCTTCAGAGAAATCCTGAAATTTATTTTTTCCATATTTTTAAGTTTTTTTTTATTTTTAAAAATCAAAATTAAAAGTCCTCTAACTTTACTGAGAATCAACATATATATATATATATATATATATATATGAAGAAATATAGCTTTAAGGTGTGCTATATTTATGGAATAAAGTGGTCAATATAAGGGATAGAGCGAATGTGAATTTAAAGGTGAATTTTGAAGTCAACTCTCAGAGGCGACAGACTGTTTCATGGTAGGCGCAATCATCAGGTCCCATATGCTGTTTTTTCCCGAATTGCCATTTATTGGTCGAGGAAAAAAAACCAACACATGTGGCCTGGTGATTGTGTCTAGTATGAAACAGTCTATCGCCTCTCAGTGTTGACTTCAGTGTTCACTTATATATATATATATATATATATATATATATATATTAAAATAGAAAAAAGAGAACAATGAGATTGATAATTCAGAATTCTTAGCATTTATTTTTATTTTTCAAAACAGTGCTCGATACAACCGTAGAGCAAAATTTTATAACTGTTTTTTTTTTAAAATATATAACCATCGTATAATTTCCTCTGCTTTTTTCCAATAATAAAATATTAAAAATTATAATATAAATCATAATATTATAATTTTTTTTTAAAAAATAAAATAAAAAGTCTTTAACATATGGAAAAAAAATTCAGGATTTCTCTAAGATAATTAGTACCAAAAAAAAAGTATTTATTTTGTTATATTATTAGCAAAAACAGGGGAACTTATGCTATTATATATGAAAAAAAACAAAAAAAAACAAATATAATATTATGCTCTATGACTTTATCGAGCACTGCTTTTTAACAATAAAAATAAATGTTAATGGATCTGAATTATAAATCTCATTGTTCTTTCCTATTATTTTAATATATATATATATATATATATATATATATATATATATATATATATATATATATATATCCAATACAAAGAAAACCTCAAAACTCGAAAAGATATCATTATAAAAAAAATAAACAGCCTACATTAAATAAGATATCATTCATCACTAGAGAGGATATATGAAAGTGCATATGATATAATCAATATACGCACACATATCTTATCAGTAGTATTAAAATTCAAATTTAAAATAAATAAACAAATCGAATTTCTTTTTGTGTGGTCTTTTTTCCAATAGTCGTTACACATGAGGTCACGCTTGAGTAATTCAATTATCCAGCTTCCCCCCACCAAAAAAAAATATCAGAATGCAGACAAAGAAATTCTAGCTACCACATCGGTTCTTGATAATGACTGCGAAATTCTAAAGTAATTAAACAAAATACCAATCTACAGACAGACTCGTTCGCTATATCACAGCTCATCAGTGTGGTTAGACGTCCAGTTGCCTCTAGGTAGGATCGAGACACGACTGAATTAGCGTCAGTAGGGGGGTTCTACCACTAAGCCATTGGCGAACGGCAGTGTTGAAGGTGAATTTAAGCGTATTTATTTTTAGATAAAAACACAGTGACTGAGAGAACTCGATACGATTTACCGAAGAGTGTTGCATTATTAGTCGGGATAGTCACTGTTTACAAACCCACACTTCCTCTCCAGAGAGCTCAACCGAAATAAGTTTTTCAGGAATTATCTATCTATCTATCTATCTATCTATATATCTATCTCTCTCTCTCTCTCTCTCTCTATATATATATATATATATATATATATATATATATATATATATATATATATATATCTTCTCCCTCCAGCTATGGGTAAATAGCAGGACAGACTGGATTCTATAGCCTTGGATAGCAACTCGTCTAGGAGAAGGACAACTCCGAATTCAAAACATAAGGAGGGTTTTTGGGGACCTTGTGGCACGGAGTGCATCAGTTCTCTGCATTTGGCCCTTCAAAAGTGTGGTTGGTTCTGCACAAAGCCTTCACCATTATAATCAAATCATATGTGTTGGTATCTGGCTGTCGGTTCATAGGAACTGAGCTGCTTGACTTCCATACGTCGAATATGACGGGAGAGTCCATCATATATATATATATATATATATATATATATATATAGTCAAATCCATTGTATTCACTTACGTGCTAATACCCTTGGAAAAGGTATGAATCCTCTATTTCTTCCTCCAGCTATGGGTAAATAGCAGGACAGACTGGGTTCTATAGCCTTGGATGGCAACTGGTCTAGGAGAAGGACAACTCTGAATTCCAAACCTGCGGAGGGTCGTTTGGGGACCTTGTGGCACGTAGTGCACCAGGTCTCTGCATTCGGCCCTCCAAAAAAGTGTGGATGGTCCTGCACGAAACCTTCAACACTGTAATCAATTCTCAAGTGCTGTTGTCGGTTTTCTTGGAACAGATGTGCTTGACCCTCAACGTCGAATTCGACGGGAGAAGAGTAAACACACACACACACACACACACATATATATATATATATATATATATATATATATATATATATATATATATATATATATATATATATATATTTAGAGAGATAGAGAGACAGACATAAATTTGATTGATCGAATTTTCCAACTTATAAATAATCCTTCTCGAATAAGGAGGTAATTTTCACAAGTTCATTTCGGACGAGATATGATCCAAGCTTTCAAATATATTATGTCATCATCAGGTTAGAGATACATCAGAGACAAATGGTGAGTCATAGAACTAGCCTCACTACCGCCCTAATGTCTGTTGTCTTTAATATCATTTGCTTTAAAGAAAGCAAATAGTAATATATATGAAAGCAAAAGCAAATAGCAATATATATGATCTTTAAATGATCATATATATTGCTATTTGCTTTTGGAAAAGATTTATTGAAAATATCATACATTTTTTATTCCTCGTTAGTGTGCAGCTTGTTAGCGAATGAACCGACAATGGTGGCCATTTTTTTATTTCAGAACAGACAGTAAAATAACAAAAAGGACGTCTGTTGCTATATTTTATCCGGATGTTTAAAGCCAGACTTCCGGATAAATGTTTGCAGAATGTTGTAACACAGCAGACAGGGTTAAATGTCTTTTCAGCGATAAAGGAACAAATTTAAATATTTAAAAAATTCTTTTCACAATCTTTAGCTGGATAAAATCAGAAACCCAGACATGTTATGTCAATATTTTTTATTTATTTTTTCACACAGTATCCAATTAACAAACGATAACAAATAATGGATTTCTTGATAACCTTTCGAGCTTTTATTTCAGTATTTAGTGTCAGAAATCACTGATTTTCATAAATTAATTTTGATATATTAGTTGTCTCAGAAATTTTGTTTGTCTTTTCTTTATTATAAGTATTAGTTTCTTTCTTTTTCCTATGACTTCCACATTACTCATCTGTTCTTTCCATCCTATTCTTTGCATTTATCGGGATAATCACATCTTTTAAACTTCTGTAAGAAGATTATAAGGCATTCAGTCTCATATTGGAGATTAGGGAATTTGAAGCTTTTCATCAGCCTTCTATATTTCTAAGAATATTTTCATAACTTTTTTATACTCGGCTTAGTTTCTGGAAGGCATCTTTCCACCTTCCTATTTGCTTTCTAATTTCTGTGTTATATTTTCCATTGTCTGTTATATCAGTACCGAGATATGTACATTTCTTTAATATTTTATTTTGCCATCCACAATACTTAGCTCACACCTTGGACTGTCATTTTTTGTCCTGACAACCATGCATTCTTTCAGTTATTAATTAGGGCTTCCCTTTGAGAATTTAAAGCTTGCATGAAATAGTGAAGACAAGTGGGTCAATTGAGAAGCAACTTGTCACATATTTAGCGGGGTTGTGTGAAGGGAAGTTTAAAAGTGCGAAGTGGACTCATTATACCGCTACAGAAAGCACTTGTCTCTTCATACCGTGCTCCATCTTTATAAGAGTGTTATTAATCCAGAAATGAAATACTGCTGCCGTCTCTGTGCTGGACATGTCCAATCTTTCCAGCCTCGACAGTTTCCCAAAGCAATTACGCGGTCTTGAAGGCTATAAATGATATTGCCTCCTGTAACCACGTTCCCAGAAACACAACGTAGCAAGCCTCTCGCTAGTCTATCACTATTTTAATGGTAAATGTTCCAACCTGCTACATTTCTCCAATTCCACGAGTTCAGATCTTTAAAGAGATCTACATATGAGCGAAAGATGCTTCCCGTTTATTCTATTGATAAAAAAGATACTTCCATTCAATCAGCTTCTTGTTAAGCGACGCTGCTTTATAGTACAGACTCCAGAGAGGCTCTTCCTTTATTCATGCTATCAGAACATCATTGTCTCGTGTCAAGCCTACATATCCTCATAATATATAATTCTTACATTTATAAAACAAGCCATTCAATAACCCTCTGACTTGAGTGGCACTTGGATCTTGTATCTTAACAAAT
>CAHIKZ030004034.1:437500-482500 GCA_903632075.3 Acanthosepion pharaonis | reverse complement strand
ATATATATATATGCATATATATATATATATATATATATATATATATATATATATATGAAAATTTATCCGATTCAACCAGTAGATTCAAGATAATATTTATGAATAAAAATGTCAATAGGAAAACTAGTAATTGCTGACGCGTTTTGTCCAATGCCGACTTTATCAAAGCAAAATACGAAATGAATATCTCAAGGTAACTAATAAAACAAAAACAGAATGTTAGTAGCAACTGGAGTGTGGAGAAACGCTATTTTCATATTGTTAACTGAAAATAACGTCAGTATATGTCACGTGTTGCTAGTAACATTCTGTTTTTATTTTATTAGTTACCTTATATTATATTCATTTCGTGTTTTGCTTTGATAAAGTCCGCATTGGACGAAACGCGTCCGCAATTACTAGTTTTCCTATTGCCATTTTTATTCATATATATATATATATATATATATATATATATATATATATATGGTTTCATACGAATATAAAATATTTTATATGCACTTCAAAATAAAGTTTTCTTTGGTGCTAGACATTTAATAAGAACTTCGAGTATTTGCCTTCCCTTACAGTAGTAGTTCTATAGTAGTTTGGCAATATTTGTAGATAATATCAGATTTAACAAAATTGTTTAAATCTCTCTCTCTCTGTCTGTCTCTCTCTCCCTTTCTCCATCTCTGTCTCGTTCTCTACCATTCTTCCGAGAATCTTCTTGACTGAAGCTACAAACAGATATCTGCACTCGATAACAGAAACCACATCTCTTGAAGACTTTCAACAGCAGCTATATAACTCGAAGAGAGAAAAAAAATGACATAATCTAGATGTTGACATTCCACACTAGTTCAAATAAAAGGTTAGCACTCGAGTGACCTGAGATAAAATCAACCAGTACTTTTATTAAAATACAAAACAAAAAAACGGGGACGATGCCAAATATAAGGACAAATTATAAGAATAACCGAAGAGAAAATGACGCAGCCACTTGAATCCGAGGATGCCAGTTCTTCTAGAGCGGGTAGCTAATCCCCATTACAGACTCCTGCTCAGGCACATTTGCGTTTGTTCAACACAGATAAAACCCTCTCTTGTTTATACTGCAACTATGCTGAGCGGGAAAGAGCACGTTATCTACAGTCCGAACAAGGCCAGCTCTCTCACACCCTCGGTCACGATGACTTGTGATTTCGTTCTAGCACAACCACCGACGGCTCCCAAGTTTAACTTACAAGGCTTGGGCAACCCGTTTTATGGTTTTCAGACACTTTCCAAATGTGCCCTTCCAGACCGATATCTTCAAGAATCTTGGGGAATTCGAAACCAGGTTTCAGAAAGAAGCGAACGTTCTAACCAATCGGCCACGTGCACATGACCGAAGAATAATACAGAAATTAAAAAGTAAAAGTAGCACTGACAGTCAGTCTAGCTCAGTTGTTCTCAACCTATTTTGACCAATGTTCCCTTTTTATCATAAGTCAGGATGTCATCCCCTCCATTTCCAAGACTGTCCGACTAAAAAGGAGCGTTCCAAATAATATGCAAATAATATGCATATATTACTGTTGAAACTTGACTAATGCGTGGAATAATAATACAACACAAAATGTACTTAGAACAAAATGTATTGAAACAAGAAAGTGTACAAAATATTTACATATAGTCTTTGTATATTCTTGGGAAGACCGTTCCTGGAGAATGTGTTGACTTAGTCGCAGTCGGCAGAGTCTCTGGATTGAATCTCTCGATTCCTCTCACCGTCTTCCCGGTACCAACCATATTTATATGGTCGGTACTCCACTATGCAAATTAGGTAGATCCTACCACAACAATTACTGAAAAATCTTCATTATTTTTCCCTAATAGTACGGATACATTGACATGGATTATTTTTGTAGTGGCAAAATCAAAAGAGCGAGCTGAAAGAAAACCCAGTGTGACCTCTCAGTCACGCAGACAGATGAGCATTGCGAGTTGTTCCGCCTTCGGAAGTTCAAATGTTAACATTTTGAGTCTACCAATCTGTGACCCCAATTCCCTCCACCTGATATTTTTTCCCAAGAGGGGTGTTATACTTCGTACTTGAGTTTTATTAATTTAACTCAGACACACGTGTTAGTACAATTTGTTCAATCCGCCATTTTAGCTTCTACTGATAATAAAATTAAAGGGACACAACTCTCTAATTTTCAATAGCTCCGGTTAAAGGCGGAAATCCGCACTGATTGAGAACTCCTGGTCTATAGATACTAGTGATGTTTCATAAGGTATAAACGAGTGAAATAATATATGATGCGCAGTTAAAGATCTTTATAAAAATGTATTATCCCAACTATTTAATGTGTATATGAAAAGAAAGATAACCCGAAATTATATTCGTAGATTCTACAAACCTTAGCAGCTTTTGGATGCGCATTGCTGAGGAGTCCCAAAAAAGACGAAATTGCCGTCCAGTGTTTTCTGCATTCTGTTGAGGATTCTTCTAGTCTCGATGAATTATTATGAATAATTATTTCCACCCCACCCCCAATTTCTATCACTTATATATCCTTGCTAGATTCAGCTTCTAACCCTCTGGAGGGAGTGGCGTGGTGAATGAAGACGTTGTTCTTGGGGCTCTATCCGGTGGGTTATTGTGGTGTACTCCCTCTAAAGTGTCTATGTTGGGCTCTTCTGCCTGCTATAAGATTAGTAGGAGAGAAGGCATTGAGGGAACAGTCGAATAGATTGTTTAACTGTCAAACTCTCTGCCTCGGCAGAGATTAACTAGGACGAAGCTTTGCCGCAGGGCAAATTTTCGTCCGGGGAGGTAGACTGTCCCTGAACCCGTTTATACGGGTTTAAAGGGAATATTTTTGGCTGAGCTTACAGGCTCGGAGAAACCCACGTTAAACTTGGCCTTGTGCCACATACATTCCTTGTGAGGGACTGTTTTATATAACAGTCGAATAAATTGAACGCTGGGTCAACCGACACAAACTCACTAGTCGTGTAATACTCTTCTGTTGTACTTACTGTTAATATATGATATATCTGCAACACTTGTCTTGTTATTTCTTTAACCATTTATTTGGTCACAAAAGTTATGTATACTTGGATGAGTATCACCATCGGAATCGAGTAAGTAGCTGCCCTACTTTGAGTCTAGTTATTTCTTCGTCAGCGAGGCCTGTTAGACCAGAGGTATGACTATTGATTTGTATCGTAACGGTTGTTTTCTCCGTAGTTGTTGCGTACTGCTGAGGAGTCCCAAAAAGAACGAAATGGCCGTAATAGTTTTTATGCCAAATTTGCTGAGTTTTTTTCCTGTAATTTACTGGTGGATAAAAAAAAAATTAAGCAGGCACTTTTTTCTCATAAATTGCTCAATATCAAAAGATAAAGCTAATGTCGAGAAAGTTTTGAAAGTGCATTGCAGTAATATTTTGACTCTTCAGCAGTGAAGAGAAGTCAATTGTCCTGAAGAGTGAAAGCATTACTGCAATGCGCTCACGAAACCTCGAAGTCGGCATGACTGAACCATCACCACTCAGGTAAGTGATAAGTTTCTCCACATTTATTCTCTCTCTGTCACTATATATATATATATATATATATATATATATATATATATATATATATATATATCAGTGTGGGGTGTGCGGCGTCTGAAATGTGGAAAGGAAGAAAATTGAAATTATTTTCAATAATATATAAATACATTTTTCTAGTTGTCATTTACCTACGTTCATTTCCTTTGCACGGATTTCCCTTAATTAAATATGAATCTTATAATCAATTCTAAACCAAATTTTACCGAAAAGGAAAATACATTCGACTTCGTGAACTATAAAATATATATTCGTAATTAGGATTTGATATAAATAATTATATCTACATCAGATTCATATGTTTGCCTCGCCGTGATATGATGCTTAGCAAGCGATTAACGCTTATCACGATTATTGTAATTTCGACTCACATCTTAGCTTTTGTCAGACATGGCTAAGTTGATAGCATGGCTTGTTGTTAAGATAATGTGTGCGTTTTTTTTTTGTCAGTAATAAGAGAGGCGTTTGGACAGAAAAGGTGGGTAGATCCTTCTTACTTGAAATATTAACACAATGCAATCTTTAAATTGTAATTAAGTAGTGCCAATTAATTGATAAAACGACTCTTGAATCATCATTACTTAAAATATTATTTACTTCAATATTTGCTAAATTCCTTTTGACCAGTTTGGTATATGCAAACGCATGTTTTCTGAGAGAAACTGCCGAAAGACATCTGTAATTTGCATGTTTGTATATCGATCTCTACACTATTTTCGTTCCCAATCTTGCAGGTGAGAAGTATTTCTTTATTCGCTAGCCTGAAGAAATCCGAGGTCAGCTATGCACCTGAATTTTTTTGATGGCTTTCTGTGAAATTTAAAGGCTATGTCTGTTTCGGCATAATATCACACTATTTCTTTTTATTATTGGTCATGCTAAATTATTATGTAAAAATATCCATTTTTTTTTTAATTTCTTGTGAGTGTCAAGGGTTTTAGGGGGAAAGAACAAAAGATAAAGAAATGAAAACTAACTTAAGAATATTTTAACCCTTCCTGAAGGGATAAGAAGTACTTTGGATAAAGAAAAATAAAAGCAGTAGAAATACTGAAAAATGACGAAAGTACATAATTCACAATTGATATAATATAGATTATAGAGGTGTTATTAATCCGCGATCCCACATCTGACCAGAATGACAAAAGTTCGGAGATTAATGTGGGAGCTCCGGAAGGCCATTTAAAAATTTCTCAAATCATCTCGGCACATCCCCTTTTGCCAGGTAAAAGCTTCAGGTACCAGGTAATGAATCCATTCTTATCGCGAAGAAGGGCTACTGCCTGGAGGGTGCAACCTCAGAGGCTTACGCTAATATTCATTTCAAACTATCCCGGCTGGATAACTTCCTAAACTTTGTAAGTGCTGAGAACCTTTCATCATTGTGGCAAATAAATATTGTTCAATTAAATATTCTATCGGCTTCGTTCGTTTTCAATCTGCCAAGAATAATGCCATAGAATTCGTCTTCATGACTTTAGTGAATACGCAGTAGCATTGGGAATGAGTCTTACATAGCGGATAATAGTAAGCCAGTTTCAAAAGCGAACACAATGCTTAATAATATTTCAATACTACTAACATTCATCAGAGCACTGAATACTGCTGCCATGTTTGGTTTGTTTCTCCTGTTGTATATATCTCAAGATTCTTGATAAATTAAAAAAAAAGGGTCTGCAATATAATCGATCCTGACCTGGCATCTCGATTCCAGTCACATTCTCACTAAAGTGACGTATCTCCCCTATGTATTTTCTAGAAATATTTTCACGGAAACTGTTCTGACGAGCATTTTTATTTAGTAGCACGACTGCGAGAATTCAAGCGTGCTGCCAGATCGGCAACTAGCTCTCAACGTTTTACTGTTGAACGAGCTACCATCAACTGTCTATTCTCTTATAACGGTTTCTTTTCTCACACTTCTCATCTGTGGAACTCCCTTTTGTTTTCTTGTATCCCTTGAATCCGCAGACTTCAAGAATTTAAATGCAACATCAATCGCCATCTTCTATCTTCCTGAATCCTATTCCTTTATTATTCTCATGTTTCCGTATAATGTCTTCTTTCTCTTTCACTTCCTGTAAATGCCTGTGTTCTAGTTCCTTGTACGGGGTGAAACGATTAAAAATACTTTGTGGTTTAAAGTTTATAGTCTTGGACAGTAAAATTGGCCGTTTCGTTTCATCCAATTATCGCTGATGTTTATAATAAAGGTATAAATACTCTTTCCTCCAGCTATGGGATAAATAACTGGGTAGACTGATCTTTAGTCTTGGTGTGTCAATCAGTCTAGAAGGAGGAAAACTATAAGTTCAAAACCAACTTGAAGAGAGATGGGCCACGTCATCAAGCCTTGCCCTAGACAAACTACTTTCCATTGCATATGGCGCCCGCACGGCTTTAATGTATTACGAGACTCGTGCCAAAATAGTGGAGGATTTGTCTTACGTTTCGAATACTATTAGAAGGTTTTCGTGTGTGAGTCTCTAAATAGATTTTGCAATTATTTCGTACATTGATAGAATCACTGTTTTCACTTCACGCGCTTGGAAGGAGATCACTATTGTCTTTGTAAAGACACTGACACCAGGTGTCTTCAGTGCAAGGGAGATAATTAAATATTGCAAACAGTTACAAATATTACAGAGAAAGCCTATACAAATACACTTATATTATTATTTGGAAATTCATATTTTTTTTTTTCTTCTGAAAACATTCCAATTCCTTAGTACCATTTAATTCCCTTATGGGGTAGGGGACCATAGCCTTACCGTGTCAGGTGTTACTTCTGTCGGATTTTACTGGGTGGCGTTGCCAGCCTCACGCCTAAACGGTATTAAATTCAGAATTATATTTCTTCTAGTCTGATTGCCAACCAAGTATAAGGAGCATTTTTAAATTCGTTAAGAGTAAAAAAAAATATAGGAAAATAACACAAAAAAATAAAAATCAAGGCACTACACACGTTATTATGGCAATTTCAAGAGGCATCTGCGCAGCAATAAAAGTGGACACATGGCGCAGTGGATAAAGCCGTTGGTTAGATCCAGTGACAGGACCCAAAGAATGTGAGTTCAAAACCCGGTTAAGGCAGTGGAGAACGTTCAGAGGGAAATTAGCAGGAGATAACTGATAACTGATATCCATTAAACATGGCACGTGGATTTAGAACAGTCTAACCCAGTGAGTGAAATATAGGGTTAGTTCAACATTCCAACCACATGAAGAAGGCAGGAGCGTACAACGGCCGAAACGTTGTAATAAACATGACGACAAAGATGAGGACAGTAGTCCGAATAATGTAAATAATATACATAATACCTCATCTCAGAAATATAGACAGGTAATAAAAGTGGAATATTTCATTATTAGGAAGTGGGGGGGGGGCGGTTGCGTCACTGATAAATATATAATGTTATTGCGTTTTTTTTTTATATAGAAGGAATTGTAAAATTGTTCCTGACTAAGTCATGCTAATGAATTGTCATTGTTGCACATTTACACTTATGTGTGATCAACTTTTTTGGTACTAAATTTCACCCAATAAAAGGCCCAAGAGCCACTTAAGTCAGAGCGTTGATAAATGATGTGTTTGATATGACTGTAAGAGGAAGATTTTTAAAAAATGAGGATTATGACTTTATACCGGATTGATAAGCATCGACCTTAGACTTGAAAAGATTAAGAATGTTGTGTTCTGGGGAGTATCCACACAGGAGTATGTTCCACAAAGCAGCGATTCTTGGGCAAAATCTTTCTGAGTAGATAACACTTCTTATAAAAGGTGTACGGAGAAAACTCATTTGATTCAACTTTGTGGATCTAGGAAAAAGGGATTTTGGTTGTAAAGCTCTAGATTGTGCAAAACACAAATATTATATCACAGGTTTGCGGTATTATATCCTCACGGGTAATGAAACCTGGGCAATATTGTGCGTCATTGCTCCTAATGATATAAAACTGATATATGTCAATATTTATTATTCTTCAGTTGCCGTCTTCAAAATGTCTCAATTTCTTTAGTTTTAGTGCCAATTAATGATATATATATATTTTTTAATATTAGGTCTGGATTTATCAAGCTTGAATTTTATTATTTTAAATAGCGCAAATACTATAATTGAAAGAAATAAAATTATTTGATCAGGATTTTGTATATATAAAATAGTTTCTAGTAATTTTTAATATTTATTAAATATATATTATTTTATTTATTCATATTATTTGCAGAATAACTTTATATTTATTTTGAAATTCTTTTTAACATTTTAAATAGTGTGAATAAAATTAAACCTTACGAAAGAAAATAGTTTGCATAGAAATGTACTTTTGTGCGATGGTTCTGGAGGCATAGCCAGTAAGTAAAGTGCCATAATTGATACACGGTGGGTCATTATACCTCTGGATTCATGACTCCCTAAGCAGAATTCTCTACCGCAATAGGTTTAAGTTTCTTTCTGCCGCAGACTGGTGGCAACCACTATTATAGGACCCACTTTCACCTGTTATTATTAAACGTACAGCAACCAATATTATAGGACCCACCTTCACCTGTTATTATTAAACGTACAACAACCGATATTATAGGACCCACTTTCACCTGTTATTATTAAACGTACAGCAACCAATATTATAGGACCCACTTTCACCTGTTATTATTAAACGTACAGCAGGGGGAGGTATGGATCCATACCTCTCCCAATGTCTTTTTTTGCATGAGTGAACGCAACAAATTCGACTGGAATTCGAACTCGGCTCGCCGATTTCTTATACAGAGCCGATATCCATTACACCACTACCCACAAATGTAACACAATGCGTAGTACAGTATCGCTGTTCTTATTAATATATGATTTGCCATTTGGATATTTTAGCCCTTAAAATTTTTCGACATCGAAATGAAGAATTTCCTATTTTCCTCGTTTTCGGTGAAAATAGAAAAAGAAAAGGAAATGACGCGGTCTAAACAGCTTCCGGACTAAAGCAAGCAGTACCTATTTCCTGACATGACTCACAGAGCGATTTTAATCTCCATCAATCACAATAAAACTGAAATTTTCGTAATTCAATTTGCGATATAATTATGTTTGACGGGGGAGATTTTCATCAATCAGTAGTTGAGTTATAGAACTACAGTGACAAAAGTTTCCATCGTCGATAGTTCATTGGTTTTCATATTGTTGCACCGGATTAAACCAGTTTGAGGATTAATGGTTGTAAATGATACTCCATTAGCGGTGACGACGTGTTGTTATAAAAAATCGTTTTACTTCCATTCATCCTTTTAAGCTGATAGGCATTGCTTTTTTATGTCTTTCCTTTTCCAGGTTTCCATTGCCTTCGTCTCACACTGTTTAATTCTTTCTGTTCTTCTTTCACTGAATATCTCATCCTCCTTCCTCTCCAATATTTCATTCTCATATTTTCTCTCCTTTGTCTCTAATATCTCATTATCATAGTTTCTCTGCTTCCCTCCAATATCTTATTATCATATTTTCTTTCCTTTCTCACCAATATCTTCTCATATTTTCTCCTCGTTCTCTTCAATATGTCATTTTCGTGTTTTCCCTCCTTTACCTCCAATATCTTATTATGAAATTTTCTCTACTTTGTCTTCATTATATCATTATAATATTTTCTTTACTTTCCTTCCTATATCTCATTCTCATGTTTTTCCTCATTTCTCTTCAATATCAAATCATATTTTCTCTACTTTCTCTTCAATATCTCATTCTCATATTTTCTCTCTTTTCTCTCCAATATCACATTATATTTTCTCTACTTTCTCTTCAATATCTCATTCTCATATTTTCTCTCCTTTCTCTTCAATATCTTCTTATATTTTCTCTCCTTTCTCTCCAATATCTTCTCATATTTTCTCTACTTTCTCGTCAATATCTCATTGTCAACTTTTCTCTCTTTTCTCTCCAATATCACATCATATTTTCTCTACTTTCTCTTCAATATCTCATTCTCATATTTTCTCTCATTTCTCTCCAATATCTTCTTATATTTTCTCTCCTTTCTCTCCAATATCTTCTCATATTTTCTCTACTTTCTCTTCAATATCTTCTTCTCATATTTACTCTCCTTTCTCACCAATATCTTCTCATATTTTCTCCTCGTTCTCTTCAATATGTCATTTTCGTGTTTTCCCTCCTTTACCTCCAATATCTTATTATGAAATTTTCTCTACTTTGTCTTCATTATATCATTATAATATTTTCTTTACTTTCCTTCTTTTATCTCATTCTCATGTTTTTCCTCATTTCTCTTCAATATCAAATCATATTTTCTCTACTTTCTCTTCAATATCTCATTCTCATATTTTCTCTCTTTTCTCTCCAATATCACATTATATTTTCTCTACTTTCTCTTCAATATCTCATTCTCATATTTTCTCTCCTTTCTCTTCAATATCTTCTTATATTTTCTCTCCTTTCTCTCCAATATCTTCTCATATTTTCTCTACTTTCTCGTCAATATCTCATTGTCAACTTTTCTCTTTTTCTCTCAATATCACATCATATTTTCTCTACTTTCTCTTCAATATCTCATTCTCATATTTTCTCTCATTTCTCTCCAATATCTTCTTATATTTTCTCTCCTTTCTCTCCAATATCTTCTCATATTTTCTCTACTTTCTCTTCAATATCTTCTTCTCATATTTACTCTCCTTTCTCTCCAATGTTTTCTCGAATTTCCTCTACTTTCTCTCCAATATCTTCTTCTCATATTAACTCTCCTTTCTCTCCAATATTTTCTCATATTTCCTCTACTTTCTCTCCAATATATTCTCCTCATATTTACTCTCCTTTTTCTCCAATATCTTCTCATATTTTCTCTACTTTCTCGTCAATATCTCATTCTCAAATTTTCTGTCTCTTCTCTCCAATATCACATCATATTTTCTCTACTCTCTCTTCAATATCTCATTCTCATATTTTCTCTCATTTCTCTCCAATATCTTCTTATATTTTCTCTCCTTTCTCTCCAATATCTTCTCATATTTTCTCTACTTTCTCTTCAATATCTCATTCTCAAATTTTCTCTCTTTTCTCTCCAATATCACATCATATTTTCTCTACTCTCCCTTCAATATCTCATTCTCATATTTTCTCTCATTTCTCTCCAATATCTTCTTATATTTTATCTCCCATCTCTCCAATATCTTCTCATATTTTCTCTACTTTCTCTTCAATATCTCATTCTCATATTTTCTCTCTTTTCTCTCCAATATCACATCATATTTTCTCTACTTTCTCTTCAATATCTCATTCTCGTATTTTCTCTCCTTTCTCTCCAATATCTACTCATATTTTCTCTACTTTCTCTTCAATATCTTCTTCTCATATTTACTCTCCTTTCTCTCCAATGTTTTCTCGAATTTCCTCTACTTTCTCTCCAATATATTCTCCTCATATTTACTCTTCTTTTTCTCCAATATCTTCTTCTCATATTTTCTCTACTTTCTCTTCAATATATCATTCTCATATTTTCTCTCCTTTCCCTCTAATAGCTCATTCTCATATTTTCTCTCCTTTCTCTTCAATATATTCTTCTCATATTTCCTCTATATTCTCTTCAATATCTCCTTCACATATTTTCTCTACTTTCTCTTCAATATCTCATTATCATAATTTCTTTACTTCCTTCCACTATCCCATTATGATATTTTCTTTCCTTTCTCACCAACATCTTCTCATATTTTCTCCTCGTTCTCTTCAATATGTCATTTTCATGTTTTCCCTCTTTTCCCTCCAATATATTATTATAAAATTTTCTCTACTTTATATTCATTATATCATTATAATATTTTCTCTACTTTCGCTCCTATATCTCATTCTCATATTTTCTCTCCTTTCTCTCCAATATCTTCTCATATTTTTTCTACTTTCTTTTCAATATATCATTATCATATTTTCTCTACTTAACCTCATATATCTCATTCTCATGTTTTCTCTCCTTCCTGTCCAATATCACATTATCATATTTTCTCTCCTTTCCCTCCAATACCTCATTATCATATTTTCTTTTATCTCCATTATTTCATTATCATATTTTCTCTACTTTCCTCAAATAACTCATTCTCATATTTTCCTCTCCGTTCTCTCCAATATCTCATTATCATATTTTTCTCTTCAATATCTCTTTATCATATTTTCCCTTCTTCCTCTCCCATATCTCATTTTCATATTTTCTGTCTTTCCCTCCAATATCTCATTCTCATATTTTATTTTATTTTCCCTCCAATATCTCATCCTGATATTTTCTCTCCTTTCTCTCCAATATCTTCTCATATTTTCTCTCCTTTCTCTCCAATATCTTCTCATATTTTCTCTCCTTTCTCTCCAATATCTTCTAATATTTTCTCTACTTTCTCTCCAATATCTCATTCTCATATTTACTCTCCTTTTTCTCGAATACCTCATTCTCTTCGTACACTTTCATTTCAGCTTCCCCTCTGCATCTACTTCATCATTTTCTTCCTCTCTTATATATATATATATATATATATATATATATATATATATATATATATATATATATATATATATTGTTTTAATTTTCCCCTCCTCGTTCTTCTGTATTACACATCATACTTTCCTTTTTTTTGCTCCTATCTGTTGCACTTTTCTTATTGTCCACCAACTTTTCTTTATTTCTTCCTAAATCTTTTATGCTTCGCCGACATTCTTCTTTTCTTTCTTCTTCAACTACATCTTTTCTTTCTTCGCTTTCTCTCTAACATTTTCCTTGTTTTCATTTGCTGTTCATTCTCTTTTCTTCTCGTTATTCTAATTTTTTTTCATTCTGATTCTCCTCTTTCATTTCCTTCTATGTTCTCCTCCATTCTTCGTTCGTTTGAATCTTCGTTTTCACCTGTTGGCAACGGTTTTTTTTTCACCATATTCTCGCTGCTTTTCTTCCTATGATTCTCCTCCACCTATTCCTCTTCTACTATCTTCTTCAGATCTTCTTGCCTCTTTCAAACATGTCCTCATTTACCGGCCACCGTTTCCCGCTCTTTCTAAGCTCCACTCGACCTTTCTAAACTTTATTTCTTTTTATCCGTTTCTTTTTGCCTTTCATCAGATTTCCAAAAAAAAAAATGTTTCCCTCTATTCTTAACATTTTCACTCACCATGTAGACTTCATTTTATTTTATTTTATTTTATTTTTTTTTAAGCAAAAAAGACTTCGTATCTCTACCACCAATTAAGTTCTATTTATCTGAAGAAAGTGTATTCCAAACATTCTTAAACTCGAATGCCTGTTTCGGGGAAAAGAAGTCAACTTTTCGACTTCGAAATACGCGAATAGTTTATAAAAAGCATGATAAAATCAAGAAGAAACGGCATTCAGCAACAGATGCAAAAGTTTTTCCTTTCTCCTCATCAGTACTGCAAGTAATACTTCACCGACAAACATCTCATTTTTTTTTAATTATTTTTTTCTTGTTTAGGCTAATTGGTTTTTCTACATATCAACCCTTGCTGGTTCCTTGTCAGATGTTGCATGCAGCACTGATCGAAATACACTATTCACGGCCAACCAGACTAGCTTCGCTAAACATTACACTAAGCCGGAGTACAACCTTTTGTTCTTGGATTTTTGTTAATTCTCAATTAATGGGTGTTTTAGAGATCTAGTGACAGCAAGTCTCCTGAATATTTAAACACTCCTTCATCATTCCCAGTAATTCTCACTTACTCACCCAAGTCAAACAGAATCCTTTAATGGTATGGGGACGCAGCACTCAGCACCCTAGACATTGCAGCCGTGGTTTAACTAGCAAGTAGCCGGCATTACAGGATGGTTATTGGTAACCCTATTCTCAACCGGTTTAATTCAGAGTTGTCCTTCTTCCCGACTGGTTATCAAGCTCAGGCTGTCCTAATATACAGCTGAGAGAGAACAGAAGGTTTCAAACTTTTCCCAACGCTATATGCGATGCGCGAAAGTGAATGCAATGAAATCGACCGGAATTCGAACGTTGTTCTCCGACATTTCATCCCGAGCCGCTATTCTTGTCTTCACGAGCACACCGATAATAAATATGCTGTTATCTGAATAAGCGCTTTGGCTCGGATTTCTGATTCTTTTAGCAATTGTTTCAAAATAAATTCTTGAAAATTACAAGTCAGTTGGAACCGTTGAAAAAGCAGCAGCACCCCCCCCCAAAAAAAAACACGTAATTGGCACCTCCATGTTCGACATTCTCCTTTTCCTTACGAGATCAGTGTATTTGTCACGATTTTCACTTTTGATATCAGTTTTATTTTATGGTCTGCAGAGCAGCAAAATTCACCAGCAGAGGATCGCAAATGGATAACGAGGTCAATTATTATTTCTGTTAAATCGTTTGGCACCCAGATACCTTAAGTTTTCGTATATTCGATTGTTTTTAAATAGCTTAAAAACCTCAGGGTAGATATCTGGGGTATATCCGAGCTCTTCCGTGTCGTCTAACATGGAATATGTCTGGAAACAAGCATTAGCATCCAATTATTGGTTAATTAAGGATATATTTTAAGATCTATTGTTTTAGTCTCGTACCTGTATCCTCGTTTCGTTATTATTATTATTATTATTATTATTGAGTCTGTTTCTGTTTTTTGAGCTGCCTCTCAAAATTCATGAAAAAACTGCAATTCAACAGATCATGATTGCTGGTACAGCCAAAGGTGAACAATATGGTAAGAGATTTTGTTAAAATCATCACAGAATCTTGCAGGTGAAACCCAGTTAGAAAACTGCAGTTTGGTTCATCCACTCTGCTCAGACGGTCTTCTGTGGAAGCTTGACTCTCTAGTCACTTTAACTGCATTATCCTTCAAATTTAAATAACAAAAGCAGCTCTACGAACACCCAACCATGATGTTTGCCCACTACGCTCGTTCAGGAACAGTGTATCAGCAGCTAGGTGACAGACATAATTACATTATTATTATTATTATTATTTGATTTCTATTCTATTATTATTATTATTTTATTTCTATTCTATACACATTTCCTTCCGGGCCCCAACCCTAGACTTAAGGTCAGAAATGGACTTCATGACATTTTGCCCTGATCATTTTTATGAAAAAAACTAAAGTGACACCATGCATAGTTAGCGAGCTGAAAAGAAATATTCATAAATATATGATTTGTTTTTTACGGTTTGTCAACCATTTGATAATTATTTAAGGCTGAAAAATATTTCGGGGTTAGGAATAATTCTTTTTTTGCATTCAAGCGATCTGAGAGAAAGAAAGAGAAGACAGAAGAAAAAGAAAAAAAATAAATAATACGAAAACAGGTCATAAGCGAGCACACACACGCTCGACTGACACATAACAGATGTCGGAAGATATCCAGGTGAAGCACCTGACCTACTTCCGTGTCCACGAAAAATGGAAGTTTGTTATCAAATGGTTGAAGAAACGAAGTTTAGAGACAATGAAAAATATGATAGGTAACAGGTGGGAAGTGTATCTAAGGATATGAAGACAAACCATTAATACGAAAACACAGACAATTTCCAGAATTGGAAAAAGCCACGCAAGATGATGTTCGCTGAAAATGTTTTTTTGAGATAATGAAAATTTTTATTATCGGGCCTTTGGCCGGAAAAAAAGAGTGAAATATTTTTATTCGTTCACGGAAACGCCAACAGGTCTGAGAAATCCCTTTCTTAGGTCGTATCCAATTAGCGATAAACTGCTTGACAAATACCACGTGTTAAAAAGCCGAAGGTGTCATCGCAGTCGCTTATGATAAGGGCGATTTAAATTTTTATTTTTTTTAAGCAAGGTGTTTCTTCCCCCAGAACAAAGCCACGGATTGTCCACGCCCGACAAAAGACGTCATTGGCTAGATGGGATCACATGACACACGGAGGAGGAGAAAGATACCCGACCAGGACGTCATTGGCTAAATAAGATCACGTGGCGCACGAAGGAGGAGGAAAGATACCCGACCAGGACCTCATTGGCCGAGAGCGGTCACGTGACGCACGAGGAGAATCGGTCGACGCCCTTGTCAGAAGTGTAAGTGTGAGGGGCCGATACGAAGAAGCGGGGAAGCGGGTATACGCCCTCAGAGACACAATAAGGAGGTGGGAGTGAAGGTGAGTTACCGAAAATGGAAAATCCCTAACCAGAAATAAGAAGGGTGGATACGTATTTAGAATTATCAAAAGAGAATCCCCGACGCCAGACAGACCCAACCCAGTTTTGACTGCGTCAATAAAAGGGGGACCCCAACCGACAGAAATCAGATCAGCCGCGGACGGCGAGCGGATTGCAGTTTGAGCCGTGGACGGCGGGCCGGATTCGTTCCCCCCCCTAGCGGGCAGGAGAGGCCAGCTCGTTTGGCCGAAGTGAAGCAGCTCGTTTGGCCGAAGTGAAGCAGCTCATTTGGCCTGAAGAGGAGAAGTTGGAATCAGAGTTAAGCCGAAGAGAAGAAGTTAATTCGCGCAACGACGGCGGAGATGAGTGACCAGTAATTCAGACTCTGAAGAGTTTTGCGCCGCGGACAGCGAGACAGTTTGAGAGCGGACAGCGAGAGAGTTTGAGTTGGAGTTTGAGCCGTGAACGACAAGCAGAGATGAGCGCCCAGTGTTGAAACCGCGTCAAGATAGCTAACCAAGATTCACGCACACTTCTGGACTCTTCTTCAACCAAGAACAAGTAGTTTGAAGAGCGACTTAAAATCAGACCACAGAAATAAGTTTTTTTCGACTTTCGTCCAAGGACACGCCGAAACACAAATTTCTTAGAGAGCAGACAACTGGAAGCCTTAAAGTTGCCTAGTAAAAAGCGTCGTGCCACAATCCACAGAACGGGTCGGGGAAGTAGACATAGTCCTATGTACCGAGCAAAGAGACATAAAAGTTTGTTACCTTTTTCTTGATGCGTTGGACCTTGTGAGTTTTTATTTTATTTCTTTTCTTATTATACATAATTGTGTGTTATCACCCCCGTTAGACTCAACTTGCATTACGGCCCCAAGCCCTGTTTGATCTCGTCTGTCTAAGATCAAGTCACAACGTGGGTAGGCAGACCGGAGATCAGTGCAGTTACCTTGGTAACCAGGCGTTGGAAGCGGGTTGAGAACGACGAGGCTGGTATCAATCTAACCAAAGGGTTAGAACGTCACGTTTGGAGCAGCGAGGAGCGAACAGCTGACGCAGCGACAAAAGACGTCACAACTGGTGCTGTCCGTGACCAGGATATCAGAGCCTGGGGAGCACGGGACGTCACAATTGGCGCCGCGAACGGGATCGAACGACACAGTCGACGCTGCGACCGGGGGACGACGTCACACTAAGATCACGCATATTTTACATAGATAAAGCGCTTCATAATGTGTGATCTGTAATTGTGAATACAATTTTGTATATTTCTTTAAGGTATGGGCTACCAAGAATCCCTTCAATGAGTCTATATGAAACTTTCCAAGGAATCCGAGGGCTCCAACTAAATCTGGAATTATTGATGCTCTCATATGCCACATTTTTGACATTTCTACTTCAAGATCTTTGTATTTTGATAGTTTTTTTCGAATTTCTTCAATGATATATTACGATCAGCAGGGACTAATATGCCAATAAGAAAGCTCATTCTGTTTTTGTCGTATTTAAATACGATAACTGGGCGATTAGCTTTGATTGTGGAATCTGTTTGAATTGTAAAATCCTATAAAATTATTACAGGTCCTATCTCTGTAGACGGGCCTGGATGATCATTAAACCAATTTCTTGCAGTTCCTTTTTCAGTTACTGTTGTTGCTATTTTAATCGTAGCTATTTTTAATAATCAAGCTATTATTATTAATTAAAATAAATGACAAATTAATATCTGGCGAGAAAACTTAAATAGATTTTAGAGATCAGCGAATATTTATTATCGAATCACCTTACTGGTCAAAGTGCAGAGACAGAAAGGAAGAATTATAAAAGAAAATAAGAAAACAAGGGGGAGAAAGAAGACATGGAAAGGAAAGAAGAAGTTTCTTTTTAATAAAAGAAAAGTTGCTTTATGGGTAAATATGTGAATAATGTCTCACTTACTATCCCAAGGACGCCAAAATTAATTTAAAAAAGTGAAAGCGCTTAGATTGTCGTCTGGGAGAAAGAAAAGTCGACATGAAACTTGATTGAAAGCAGACAAAAATATAAATTGCTTTATTTCTTTAAAACAAAATTAAATTTCCTCGTTATTACGGCGAATTTCAGTTAAATTTTATCTGAATGTCTGCTAAAACCACTAAAATCTCAATGGGACGTGAATTCAATAATAATAATAATAATATTTTTTTATACTCACTGAATGTAAAACATGGCACGACAGACTGGGCCAATAACTGCACTGGAAAATCGGCAACACTTACGGAAAGGAAACTGCACTACCCAGCACCTTTTACGGAGGTAGGATCTGTAATAATTTTATGGGACTTCACAATACACACAGACAGAATAATCAAAGTTAATCGCCTTGACACCATGGTTAGAGACTACAAAACCAAAATGTAGCTCTTTATTGACATGGCAGTCCCTGCAATGTATCTTTGAAAATCTTTAAAAAGCTATCATAATACAAGGACCTTGAAATCGAAATCTCAAAAATTTGGCGCATGAGGACATTAACAATTCCAGTTGTAGTTGGAGCCCTCGGATTGACTCGAAAAGATTCCAATAAACTCATTGTAGCACATGCTTTAAATAAATACAAAAAACCAGTACACCCAACGATTTACGAAGGGCTTCATCTATGTAGAATATATGTGGATTTTTTTAACTGCTAAGTGGAATATCTCATAATGCCATTTCTGACCTTAGGTCTCTGGTTGAGACCCGGAAAGAAACCAAATAAAATAAAATAATAATAATACGCATGCAGAAAAATCATGTTGAAAATACAAGTCATCTGTTAGATGTTGCAGCCACGGCCAATGAAAACACATATATGAAAACGTTGGAGATACTAAGTAAATATAAGAGCTTTGAGACAAAATTTGTCATCTCATGACAACAAAAATTAAATGCTGTTACTGGAGCTTTGGGAATTATATGAAAAAGAGCAAACAAATATGTGGATGAAATTCATGGTAGCCCTAAAATATATGAATCGAAAAACAAATCATATTCCTGGTTACACCGCACAACTTACGTAGATTTCTCTCCATACAGCGACCACAGTTACATGTTTTCTTTCTGATTACTTATCTGTAGGCATTATCTGGTGTATCTATTATTATTATTATTATTATTATTAATAATAATAATAATTAAATCGAAATCTCAAAAATGTGGCACATGGGAACATCAACAATTTCCGTTATAGTTGGAGTCCTCGGATTGGTTGGAAAAGATTCCAGTAGACTAATTGAAGGGATTCCTGAAAGCCCATGCCTTAAAGAAATACAAAATAAATTGTTCTGACGAGTACAGCCCACACCTTACGAAGGGCTTTGTATATGTAAAATATGTTTTGTTTTGTTTTTTGTTTTTTTTTTACCAGTGGAAAATGCCCTGATGCCATTTCTAGCCTTAGGTCCCTTGACGGGACCCGGAAAGAAATGAGTATACATCAGAAATCAAAGGAAATAATAATAATAATAATAATAATAATAATAATAATAATAATAATGAATTCTACTTAGAATTTTGTTCATTTAAGTGGAAACAACAAAAGACCACATCATCTAGGCCATTGGTTATGTTACGGCATGTGATTATAAAATATACGCAGGTAGAAAAGTATTTTAATATAATAATAATAATAATAATAATAATAATAAGAAGAAGAAGAAGAAGAAGAATTGCCCTACAGACGAGACTAAAAATTAGACTAAGTATAATATAAAGACAAAAATAATAAGATTTGAAACAAATTGTTGCTAAGTCATTAAATACACCCTGCCTTTAACAACTATGTAACCGGGTCTGTGTGGTATGAACACCACCCAGACCCGTTTACGGAGATAGGACCTGTTACAATTCTATGAGACTACACAATACACACTGACAGAACAATCAAAGCCAACCCCCCAGATATTGTTATTAAAGACCACAAACAAAAACGGTGCCTCCTTATTGATATGGTAGTCCTTGCTGACTGCAATGTATCTTTGAAGATATTCAAAAAGCTGTCAAAATACAAGGACCTTGAAATAGAAATCTCAAAAATGTGGCATATGGGAACATCAACAATCCCTGTTGTAGTTGGAGCCCTAGGACTTGTTGGAAAAAATTGCAATAGACTAATTGAAGGGATTCCTGGAAGTCCATGCCTTAAGGAGATACAAAAAATTGTTCAGACAAGTACAGCCCACACTTTACGAAGGACTTTATCTATGTCATTTTTTTTTTTTGTCAGTGGAAAGTGTCATGATGCCATTTTTAACCTTAGGTCCCTGGGCGGGACTCAGAAAGAAATGTGTAAACGCCAGAAATCAAAGAAAATAAAAATAATAATTGCCCTACAGACGAGACAAAACATATGACTAAGTATAATATAAAGACAGAAATAATAAGATTTGAAACAAATTGTAGCTAAGTCATTAAATACATCCTGCCTTTAACAACTGAGTTCGACGACTGCATACTGTGAGTGGGTCAGATGAACTAAGGTGACACTTTGATATGAGTCGATTGTTGGTTTCGGTTGATCCGTTTGCAAGTTGGCACGGTTTCTCCACCCAAAATTGCACGGAAAGCTACAAGGATATGGCTCGTCGATTACGGCCAACATCAAAAAAATACAC
This sequence comes from Acanthosepion pharaonis, assembly GCA_903632075.3. Classification (NCBI taxonomy): domain Eukaryota; kingdom Metazoa; phylum Mollusca; class Cephalopoda; order Sepiida; family Sepiidae; genus Acanthosepion; species Acanthosepion pharaonis. Next base: position 462,161 of record CAHIKZ030004034.1, on the reverse strand, counting down.
TCTATTTTGGTCAGGCGAAACGCGCAATAAATTTCTCATTTTACTAGACATTAGGTGTTTTATTTTTAATTAGCCTGCTAGTGATGTAACACACACCTATAAAATGGGATAGAAAACACCTGAATCGACTAAAATCCAGAGGCTGTGTATTCGTGCGTTTAGATCTAAAACGGAAGTGAAACCATTGATCCTTTTCCGGTCATTGTTAGTACTATTACCTTAAACTTTAATGTTTTTCATAACGTTTCAATCTTGTCTGTAGCCTTCTTCAGTTATATTCGACATTCAGAAAATATTGCATATTCGTTTTCGGAACATCGTACGTTACATACACTAAACACAGAATTAGAAAACGTAGTATAATATTCAGAAAAATAGCTTGAACGAGCAAGGAGGAAGTATAAAGGAAACTTGTAACGAAAGGGATTCTTGAAAGAGACATTTGAAATGTCTGGGGTAGCTAATGCGGAAAGAGATCTTGGAGAATTTAACACTCGTATTACATGATGAGCTTAACCCTAGAACACTAACCATCAATTAAAGTTACAACACTACTAACCATGGGTATATCATACCCGATTTTGAAAATATCAAAAATATATTAAATATAAATCTTTATTTGAAATATTTTACATGCAGGCACTTCAAACTTTGTACTTTGAGTTAACATTAATAGGAACTTAAAAACAAAATATTTAGGTAAGAAAATCAAGTACTGAAAATTGTAATTAAAAATAGGAAAATTTGCGCTGGGTACTATATACACATGGTTAGTGATCTAGGGTTAATAGATGGGAGAAAAGAGACAGGAAGCGAGAATGCCGTGACAAAAATAGATTTGAAATTACGGGGTTATTTTATTGACTCGTTTTTTACGGTTTATCAGCCCTTTGTAGATTATTTAAAGCTAGAAAATATTTCTAGAGTGTAAGAATCTTTTTGTGAGATAATAATGATTTAGTGATACAAATCTTAGTATTTAGCTCATGGATAGAAAGAGAAACCGTGGATTAATTACTTTACTAAGGATATTTGCACTTAACTGGATATAACGATCTTAGCTGGAATTGGAACTAGGGTCTTCGATTAAATATTCTGAGTCATTATCCATTACCCGATCCGCATATGCAAGCTTACATCACATGGTATTCCGAAGCGGTCACTCACCTAAGTTCGACGTTGCTTAACTTCGGTGATCAAACGGAAACCAGTGTTTCTGAGTGTGTTTTGCGTGAATCTCGTAATGATTCGATTATTTTTGGCAATCATTTCAGGCCCGTTTGAATGCTGTTTAAATCGTTGGGCGTCCAGTGAAATGAAAGAAAATATTTTTTTTTTTTAAATCCAGACATCATCTCGAACTATCCTTCTTCTCCCGGACAGGACTGGAATCAACTGTGGTGCTTGCTTGGAGCTTCTAGTCTGGGAACATTCTGATGCTACTTCTTATCCGTCAGATTCTTATATCGATGAAGTTCTGAAGAAAATACTAATTATTTCGTTACTTAAATTTTATGCATTGTTTGATTTTGTTTCGCGGCATAGCAATCTCTATGGGTTATTTAATGCTGAAATCTAAATATTTTGAACACAGTTGTATGCCTTCAACTAAAGTTAAAAAGAATCTTTGGCCCTTTTGCTATGAAATATATTGTTGGTAATTCTACTAAAAACTGCATTGTTGGTCATTTTGCTATAAAAATATATTTTTATGCTTTCATTATTTTCTGTTTTTTTTTTTTTGTGGAGCTGGGGGTTGACTATTTTCCCATAGCTGAGACCCTAACAGGTGTTACCGCCCCGGATCAGAGTGGGCCTGGAAACAACAGCACTTAATAAATGATACCCCTCTCCACAAAACCTCCAATCTCCTGATCAAAAGCCTTACTGCCGGATGCAGTTTATCGGCCTACACAAGTCTATGTTTGTTGAATGTTGGTAAAAAAATAATGCTGGCATCAAGAAATGTGTTCAGTTTTATTTAGAAGTCTAAGGAGATAGAGTTGTTTAAGGAAGGGATCCTCGATGAACAGGAGAATGAATTAAAAAAAAAGTTTACAATAATGTTCATCCTGCAAAAGCCCCAGGGGTCACTCGAGGTAGATGTATGGACTCAGACGATAAAAACCTTCTGGCTCGACACAGAAACTGATATTTATTATGGTAGATTTAGCTATTGATTCGATGTAGTTGTCCCACTTCAGGTCAGTGGAAAACTTGAGACCAACAAGGTGCAGATAGATGTTCTGTGGTTAAATGAGAGCAATTTTGTTTTGGAAGCAATGAAATTTACAAGCCATTTCCTGCCCCAGTCAATCACAGATTGAGACCAAGTCCAGGATGCCGTTGCCAGCAATGCCGGATTTACTATTGAGACAGGAGTAATTGGTAGTGTTGTCTGCGTAGATGCCTACTAGAAAACTGATTGCATCAGAAAGATCGTTGTTGAAGATCAGAAAGAGATCATTTGTGTGGTTTGGTTTGGTTTGGTTTGGTTTGATTTGGTTTGTTTTACGGCATATCAACCTCAATGAGTTACTTAATGCTGACAAAATTGTATTGCTGGCAATATTTTTTTTTTTCAAAAATGTATTGCTGGTAATATTTTCTTCCTTCAAAAATATATTGCTGGTAATAATTGTTTTACAACATATTTCTGGTATTAAAACATATTTTTACACTTTTATAGTGTTTTGACCCCAGATTTGGGGTTAACTATTTGACCATAGCTTAGACCCTAACAGGTGCTACAACCTCGGAGCAAGGTGAACCTGGGGACACCAGCAATTAAGAGGTTGTTCCCTGCTCCTCAAGACCTCCTGATCAGAGGCCTTGCTGTTGGACGTAGTTTATCATCTTACCCAGGACACGGATGTAGTTTATCGTCATACCCAGGACGGAAGTATTTCTAGTATTAAAACCTATTTTTTACACTTTCATGGTGTTTTGACCCCACGTCGGGGGTTAAATATTTGACCGTAGGTGCGACCAAAACAGGTGCACCTACTTCGGGTCAAAGTGAACCTGGGAACAACAGCAATTAAGAGATAGTTGCACGCTCCTCAAAACCTTCTCATCAGAGGCCTTGCTGTTGGGTGTAGTTTATTGTCATACCTAGGACGGGATCGTTTCTGTGGATAAGAGGGAAGATAATAGTTAACCTCAGACATGAACAGGCTATGATTGTAGTGATCGGGGAAACATCCTCTTGGGAGTTGATTCCGCAGAGCAGTGGTTCACAGGAATAAGGTGTTACAGTGGAAATTAATTCTCGCTCACAAATATTAAGAAAGAAAATCTGCAAAATACATACGCTGCTTTTCTTGCTAAATTAATTGCTCTTTCGTTTCTCGCCTGATATAGAAAAGTTTTGCCTGATTCTGAAGTGAGTGATCAGAATATTATTTATGCAACATGAATATTTTTTCCGTCTATAAAAACTGTCATTGAATGATATGTATATCTTAGGAACAATTTCCCTGTCACAGACGTTCTTAATTTTAGATGAGAAATCGAACATTTCTATATAATGTAGTCTTGCCTTGTTTGAGCGCTTATAAAAGAAAGTTTTCTAACATATAACACTGTTTAAAATAAGATTACATATAGATACAAGTAGGCTGTGATAGATATTATCAGACTATGAAATTTTGATAGATTGATATATATAAACCGTAAACATTTTCTTCTTTTAACTACCGGTCCTTCCAGAATGGCTGCGCTCACTGGTCTTCACGATTTCCTATCCTTCGGAGCTCTAAGTAATGATTGTCTCCTTACTCTCCTTCAATGTCCCGCTTTGTGCCATCCATGTAAACAAAATATTTAGGGAGGTTATTTGCTACTCCTCTCTGTCCCATTTGCTTTCAGTATATCCTGCGAGTGACAACCTCTCCAATCCCTCTTTCCTCATTTATGTGTCCAAGTAATGTTCCGATGTCTCTCATTGTTTCTAAGTGTAAACGTTCTTTTTGCTTCCATTTACCTTCCTTGTTGATTGCATGCTCTTTCCATCTTATCTGTATGAACGGATTTTTGTTGCCTCAAGTCATCCTTTTCGTTGTGAAGAAATTGTTCAGCATTCAATGCCATATTGGAGAATTTATATTAAGTAGCAGTTCAGTATTCGTTGTTTTTAACGAACTATATCTGTTTCTTAATATATTTTTTTTTGAATTTTGGAAGACATCATTACATTTTGGAAGGCATTATTTAATCTGGGAAAGCATCATTACATTTTGGAAGGCATTATTTTATCTTGGAAGGCATCATTCGATTTTGGAAGACATTATTTCCTCTTGGAAGGTACATTGGATTTTGGAAGACATTATTTCATCTTGGATGGCATCATTATATTTTGGAAGGGATTATTTCGTTTTTGAACGCATCATTACATTTTGGAAGACATCATTACATTTTGGAAGGCATTATTTCATCTAGGAAGGCATCATTACATTTTGGCATTATTTCATCTTGGATGGCATCATTATATTTTGGAAGGGATTATTTCGTTTTTGAACGCATCATTACATTTTGGAAGACATCATTACATTTTGGAAGGTATTATTTCATCTTGGAAGACATCATTCGATTTTGGAAGACATTATTTCATCTTGGAAGGCATCATTATATTTTGGCATTATTTCATCTTGGATGGCATCATTATATTTTGGAAGGGATTATTTCGTTTTTGAACGTATCATTACATTTTGGAAGACATCATTACATTTTGGATGGCATTATTTCATCTTGGAAGGCATCATTCTATTTTGGAAGACATTATTTCATCTTGGAAGGCATCATTACATTTTGGCATTATTTCATCTTGGATGGCATCATTATATTTTGGCATTATTTCATCTTGGATAGCATCATTATATTTTGGGAGGGATTATTTCGTTTTTGAACGCATCATTACATTTTGGAAGACATCATTACATTTTTGAAAGTATTATTTCATCTTGGAAGGCATCATTACATTTAGGAAGGCATCACTCTAATGCGACTTTGGATTTCGGTGTCACATTTTCCGTCACCTTTTAAGATACTTCTCAGATAGGTAAATTTCTTTATGTGCTTGATTCTGAGGTCTCCAATGCGTAGCTCGAATCACGGATTGTTCCTCTTGCTAATAATAGTTTCTCACTTCTTATAAATGACATTGTCCATCCCTGTGTCTGTCATGTCAGATTAAATTTATGGTTCAATATAGAGATCAAAATATACGACTAGAGTAGGACGGTTGGTTTGTATTGGTTAATAAACATGTGGAGACTGTCTTCTCGATTACGTGTAGTGCCATCTCTCTGTAGCATAAGCAGATATCTTCCTCTGTTCATACGCTCAGCAACAACTCTTCAAACACAAAAGGCAAATTTATTTCGGACATTTGTCACGTGTTTTCATGATTGATTTTATGTACAATCTCGAGCCTGCTGAGGTCAAAATTGTTTTCTATTATTTTGCTTATGATGAAAGTTACAATCAGGCCCTCCTGTTGAAGGTAATACTTATATTCAGTTTAACACTTGATGAATAGATCTCACTTTTCAGTAAGAAGACACAAACACATTTTCAAGAATCCATCGAGTCAAAGAATGGCCATTATTATCTCTTCGTCCTGGGTAAGACGTTAAACTACATCCGCGTCCTGGGTATGACGATAAACTACATCCAGCAGCAAGGACTCAGAAAAAAGGAGATTTTGAGGAGGGTGGAACCACCTCTTAATTGCTGGTGTTCCCAGGTACACCCTGACCCAGGGTGGTAGTATCTATTAGGTTCTCATCTATGGGCAAATAGTTATCTATTACCAGTAATACTTTTTGAAAAAAAATATTACCAGCAATACAATTTTGAAGGAAAAACATAACCAGAAACAAATTACTGAGAAAAAATATTACCAGCAATAAAAAATGTTGTCGGCATTAAATAACGCATTGAGTTTGATATGCCGTAAAGCAAAATAAACCATACCAAATCATTCCAATCTCTCTATCTTGCCCCTCGTTTTAATTTGGCCCAAATAGACGCTTCTTCAACATTTTGAACAGCCATAAAAAGTAAAGCCTGTCTCCACGTTTTACGTTTTGGTACATGTACCTCGCATTATTCTCTACATTAGCCAAACAGAGAAAGTGAGGGTAATAACGTTTGTGTGAAACATTTTCTACGATTTCGCTATAGCTGTTTATTGCTTTAGGTTTTGCATAGAATGTTTTCTTAGGCAAACGATCATTTCTAAGTCTTAATTGATGTCCTATAACATTATCTGAAATGGGTGGATAATCCCCTTTACATATTTCTTGAATGACAACACAGTCTAAACGTACCAAGAACAAAAGTTATTTTATAATTTTCTGAGACCGGGTGGATGGAAGATATTTGTTTTATGCATCTGTGATGGGGAAACCCGTGTTTCATACAAATCTAGAAGGACTGAAATGGCAAAGGCATTTTATACATGGTTATTAAAAATAAATATAGTAACTGACTATGGTAGACATATTATTTTTCTTGGTAAACATTATCTTCATGAAACGATGACTCACGGTTACATCACATTGAAATACTAACGTCAAGCAAAGTTAAGCAACGTCGAGACTGACCAGTACCTAAATGCGTGAACATTTGGCTTTTCGCGTGGATAATGACTCGGAATTTTTAATCAGAGAGTCGACTTCCAAGTCCAGTTGGGTTCCTTATATTCCATTTGGAAAGGTACGCATCCACCTCATCTCCCCAGCTATGGGTTAAATAGTAAGGCGTAACCAATATTATCTCCAAAAATAAAATAAAACTGCGCACGAAATATATAGATTTCAGCATTAAATAACAGAAAGAGATTGATATGACGCTAAACAAAAATAACTGACCAACATAAAACGATTTCCGAATTAGAACAAGAATACACACAAACACACACAGATGCAGCAACCCCCGCAGATATATCTATAATACTTGAAATGTACTATATTTATGAGGGAATATCAAAGCAGAACACGGATTTTTTTCTCTGATTCTTGAAATAGATATATTTGCTCAGTATTGTATCCTAACGTAAACAAAGCAATTTGTAAAGAAATGAGATGAAATATTCCTTTATTAAACCGACAGATTTTTATTACTTAAAAGTTATTTCTAGTAGTTACTCGTATTTGAATAGAGGCTGCGTTTATTTATTGAGCAATGTATTTACTTATTTTCGTCTACTGGCAATGCATATTCGAGAAATGTTAATCGAGAAAAATATTCGATCTCTCTTTGCTTTTTCATCGACGCATGCTAGAGCGGAAAGGTCAACGCACGTCAGATCTAATGACAGATTCTCCTGGGGGAAGGCAGGTTCAAATACTGTCGGAGAGCGCATACTTTTCAATAATAAGATTTTTCTAATATTATTAAAGGAAGAGAGAAAAGATAAATTTAATTAATGAAAAATAAAACTAATTATGAATACTGCTAAATGTTTTAAAATGTGTACAGTAGATAAGTTAAAATGTTGAGGTTTGTACCAATAGTTCTTAATACTTATTTTTAAACTCTCCACACATCATAACTTTGTTACCTCTCCTGAAGTGGACACAGCGTTCTTCACTTCATTGTAAAAAAAAAAAAAAAAATTCAGATGAACACATCAATTGTGGCTTTGAAAATGATGAACACTACTATATTTGCCTTCCAAAAACAACACCTTGATGATGACATTGTGATAATGTCGAAAGTACTCGGAATAAATAAATATGTATCAACACGGTAATTTTCTCTCTTCCTTTAATGATGACACCAAAAGTCTCGTCAGTGGATATGAAAGGATCCAATTTCAAATAAGTAGACAAATCTTGTCTGAATACTTCAATGAAATACACACACACGCACACACCACACACACACCCCGTGTGTGTGTGTGTGTGTGTGTGTGTGTGTGTGTGTGTGTGTGTGTGTGTGTGTTAGCAATGTTAGAATTAATTTCTTAAATCGAACATTTGTTTTAATATACAGATCTATTTTTATATATTTTGGACAAATTTTACATATGTATCGCCGTTGCAACCGGCTGTAGGGTAATCATTAACTAGTCATGCAGACTATTCATAATGAGTTCGTCTCGAACCGAGTGTCCCAGGTTTGTTATATTGCAATATGTAAGAACTAATGCCTATAATTCGTAAGCTAATCTCATTGTTATCACTGCCGTAGCAATTTCACACCTCACATTTGCAACCTTGTGATGTACTTAGTCTAATTTAGCAAATGTGGCCTATCTCGTTAAAGAAATACAAATATATTCATCCCTATTAGCTAAGGTTAGAGATCGAAACCATGTAGAACATAGCGGGTTCGCATAATAGAGCTATGGGAATGTTTGCCGTTTTTTAGAATCATGTATTATTTTTCAGTTCAATGATGGAAGTTTACTGATTAAAAATAAACTTTCATATTTGTAATTAAATCATTGCCACCGAGAAATATAGCGACCATGAAAGTGTGTAAGTGGTTTGCAACGAATTCTGTATATCACATGTCAAGGTACATTCATGTTTTACTTATGACCATTGCTAACTCCACAAGAACACATCCTACACGATTACAGGCCATCATCAACTAAACCAAGATTCGAATGGATCCCATAACCACCTGCTGTCGCCTCTCCGTACAAACACAACGGTTTGCTCGAAAGAGTTGAAAATGTGAGTCGTCTGACCAGGTTAAAGAACGCCAATATTTCACGATACAATTGTAGCGATATTGTCAGCTGATATCTTATTAAGGAGACATCTACCGGATGTTACAGAAATCATTTTGATAATGATCGTCTTGACAAAGAAGGTTGGCTGAATAGAGCAGAACTCTCAAGAACCAGGTTAGGTGACCATGACAAAAAAATGTCAGCTGAGTAGAGCAGGTTGTGAACTAAACCAACAATTCTTGATGAATGACGTTTTTACGAAAGCGGACAGGATAAATAAGACTGTGGTCCCTAGCAGCATAAACCACAGAGGACAGCTCGCCCACCACGCAGAAAGAAGGCAGACTGCTTAAATCGTTTGCTCCAGCATCTCGCCTTATTCTTCCTAGCTTGCCTACAGCCGACTCTTACACGAAGGTTGCAATGGAATAAAATTTGTCGACTGCTACAATTTTTTCTCATGGTATTTTTTTCTTTTTGAATAACGATCAGACAAAAGAAATGTTTTCCTTGGATTAATCTACAAGCGTTCGACTGGAAGAAGCTGCACCCTGACGATGAATTGGTGACTGGTCTGAGCTGTAATGTTACATAATGAGATTCAGATGAGTCACAGTAACCGACGCAATGGTACCACTAATGGTACCCTTATTTCATGACTAGAAAAATCCCATGGAATTCAAAGTACGCTGTACAATGTGTTGAATGATGGATTAAGCAGCACTAGCACTGGGATGTCCTTTCATTCAGTTGTTCTTTTTGTTGATTGCCACCTGCTATGTACGGATGGAATTTTAAATTCTGAATTTTATGCGGAAAGTTTTACTTATTTGAACGATTAATTAAATGTAGTCGTCCTAGCTTCATTCCATTTTAGTTGGCCTGGAACCATAGAAATCCTAACATAGTAAACATAAACATTGTATTTCTTATATAGGAAAGTGATATTTATTTACTCTAATTAGGTCTTAGTTTTCATGACATTTGGGATAAAATATATATTTTTTATCGTTATTTGGTTTTGCTTCGAGAGAGCAAGGCTACAAATTATAGGCTTTATAAATTGTCTGGTCCATGACAGAAACATATTTCTAAGCTGTTTCTGATATATTGCACATCGATTGAATTTGCTGAACACTGTTTTGTTCGAGGATGCTATCAGTTGTACTAGGCGAATTTATATTTGTTTCTTTATTGTATAATGCATCGTTTGCGCATGAGCAAGATGGGTGGTGAAAATAACCAAGCGGAGAATGGCTTGAGTAAATAAACATAATTTTGTCGAGAAATTATTGCAAAGGAACAATCGACACATTATGACTCCACCACTATTATAAAGTATATATACGAGAAGATTACTTCAAGGAATCTCATATTACCGCGTGATCATGGCTGCAGCCAAAACACGACATTGGGTATCGAGCCAGATGGTAGTGTACTATAATGGAATCATCACGATAGTCACCTCAAGATCTGATAAAAGAAATGATGCAGAGAATTCCATGGTAAAATAAAAATGAAGAGAAAAGAATCTTGCCATGGGAACTTAAAAAAGAAAGCAATAGCTTTGATAAATGAAATTTGAAATGAAGCTACATAATCCAGTGAAGAACTAATAGTATTTTCTATGAGAGAATATGATATATAAAATTCTATATATCAGAACAATGCTAGGTAAATGAATAACAAAGTGGAAAACATTCTGTGTTATGCGTTTCGACCTATAGAAAGACTTCATCGGATTAATGTTCTTATTGATGGAATTATATACGTGTAGGAGCTCGATGGGAAATGGAAAAACATGAGCGTTGGATTTAATTATGTATCGCGGGAAAACACTGAAGATATGGGGTGTTTAAGATAGCTGGCACAGGGGCGTTGTTTCTATTGAGAATTTTATTCGACAATTTCCAGAACTCAGGGGTTCCAAATATTTTGTTTACAACTTTGGCTTAGACCGAATGTGTATAGCTGCTCTTTCTGTTTCCTAGAACTCTCTTGTAATGTTTGCGGTCAGTTGGAAATCTCGTATGTGTGTCACGACATCTTTTTCTTTAGGAGAGACTGTAATAATGATTGTGGAGAGCTATGGCTGCAGCACATTCTGGTCTGGACCAGGGATACTTATTTGGCTTCAGTTAGTATTTTTCTTTCTTTCGGATAAAATTATCCTTGCGTGAATGCGTCCATTAACTTATCTGTTAATGGACGCATTCACGCAAGGGCATAATTCTGGAAGCTATATTTTGAGGAAAGATGAGAGGGGAGCTTCCTCAAAGTACCTAAAGGTCCTCCTGTGCGTTTGTACGTTATGGGATTCTTTCGTTTTAGCATGAAATTTAACATTGATCAGTGAGTGGTCAGAAGATTCCAATGGATGCGGCTCTTCAGCGAAGCATTTTTCAGGACAAGATGTGAGCGAGAAGAGAAAGAGCCTTGCGTGATGTACCCTTGTGTCTGAATACGAGTGAGCTTATCAACTACCTCGGTCAGAACCTACGCAATAGAGAAGTCACGACGCTACTAGCCTTCTTTTTCGGTTCTCATTGAGTGGACTAAACACATTTATGGGGGATATTGAAGTCACCGGAAATATGAACAGTAGAATTGCGACAGAAGAAAATGTTTACAGTGTCATCTAGCAGCCATTTCAACTGTCAAAGGATAAGACCTTGCCAACAATTTAATATGCGCTTAAATTCATGAAGTCCTGGTACCATAGCGGAAAGTTCATCAGAACAATTACCATATTATAAGTATACATATTAAAGACAAAATGAAATTATATTACAGCGGCGGGAAAGTGACTGAGGCCGAGATGGCTGGTCTAGGCCAGTAACACTGAAGATTCTCCTTTGGATTTTATCAAGAAACTCTAGATTTAAGACAGGAACACAAGACCAGATGCGGCAAAAAATATTCAAAGTAATTTTATTTTTATGGTCGGTAGGACATTAATATTTTTTTTCAAATTTAATAAAGTATGAATTTTTTCACATAACTATGCTAATAAGTCGAAAGTTTTAGAAATTCTCTACAATTTTTTAATCCAACGTTGGTAGAAGAAAATAATGAATTAAATGAACAAAAACGCAAAAGTAACAAATTTGAAATTTAAATCTAATCTACATACCTGCCCTCACCCCCCACACACATATAGAAAAAACAATAAATATCGACCACCATATTGCTCAGCACAGACAGTTGAGTTAACTGTTTCTGCTGAGATTAGAATCATGGCATACAATTATTTTCAACAAACTGATAATATTTTGCTCTGCCAACTATCTAAAAGAACTTTTATATTTCTCTTTTTTTTTTCTTCTTCACTATAGCCTTCTTTCTTGGGACCCAGGGTGGGTGGGTTCTTTTCTCCTTCACCTATACTACACATTCAAAAGATTTAAAAGATTCTAAAAAAAATTTTTTAACCAAACACTTGCAAAATATATAATGAATTAAAAAAAACCCACAAAAGTAACAAATTTGAAATTTAAATCTACATAACCCCGCACCAAGAAAAAAGAAAGAAAAGAATGAACCCCAAATTGGTCAGCTCAGATATATTGCATGCTTGAAACTCCATTTCCAAAACCCATTCTTTTCTATAGTTTATATGCTACAATCAATATTTTTTATTGGAATTATGGATTTTGTTTCTTGTTTAAATATTTATGTGCGAAACCAATAATTCTTGTTTGGATCTGATTCTTCCAAATGGAGGAGTGGCGAAAAGATTTATGGAAAAGATAGATGTGCGGGTGATAATGTGGATAGATTTTGTTTATATTTCAATCTGATTATATATATATATATATATATATATATATATATATATATATATATATATATATATACTAATAGTAATACTCGGTTGGAAAAAATCTCGGATAGTTCAACTTGTAAATCTATCAAAACAAAATTGGTACCAGAGGAAAAAAATGGAAAAAAAAAGAAAGAAGTAGAAATATCTGAACGGGACGAAATAAATCGTCCATTGCTTTAAGTTTTTAGTCCAAAGAAAAAAATATCAAGCTAGTAACAAAGCTAAAATGTAGAGTGCTCAATATGCTGAGTAGAGCTGGGATAAATAAGATAAATCCTAAAGAGCCAGGAATAACCAGCCTAGGTTTCACCTAAACCAGTGGTTCTCAACCGGGGTCTACATGGACCCTAGGGGTCCATGTAATATTTCCGGGGGTCCACAGGCAATACTCAATTGTTGTGTTAATTAAAAATAGTAATAATAATTATTATTATAATTATAGTAGAATATTTTATTTGTATTAAATTAGTTTTCATTTAAAAATAAAGCTTAATCGTATACAATTTCTTTGATAATTAAAACCTTAAAATTTATATTAGTGAAGAATAGAAAATTGTTCTTATGTCCAATTTCTATGAAGGGGTCCACCAAGATAAAAAGAAGGGGAAAGGGGTCCATGGGTAAAAAAAGGTTGAGATCCACTGACCTAAACGGATCTTCAGGGTAAGCCAGTTTACCTTGAAGATCCGTTTAGATGAAACCTAACTCTTTAGGATTTATTGAAACCTGGCTATTTAGGATTTATTTTCTACACAAACACACACACACACACACACACACACACACATATATATATATATATATATATATATATATATATATATATATATATATATATATATATATATATATAAAATACCATATTACATAATTCATATAAAAATTCTCACTTGAAATTTTTTAACTTTAACGTTGCGACTAGCAGGTTCCGATATTGTACAACCGTCAATACATAGCACATTCTTAAAAATATCTTTCGGTCTACAAACAATTATTTTGTTTTCAAGTTTTAACTTTAAAGGAAAAAAATTACAGCCTGATGATGGAGACATGGTCTTCGAAAGTACTTGCTTAACTTAAAAAAAATAAACACTAGAAACATCTGGCAACAGTTTTATAAATGAGGATCACATCAGTCATTTTAATGCATACATTATGTTCTACTAGCGAAGTGATTTCGCCATTAATCGCATTAATATTGCTGATTGATTCTATATATATATATATATATATATATATATATATATTATTTTTATTATTATTATTACTTTAAACGTTATTTTTAGTGGATTCTCATATTTGAGTAGGTGCTTCATTTATTTATTAAACATTATATTGATTTGTTTTCGTTTAAGCGATTAAGTGCCTCTCGGGGCTGATAGAAAACAATCGTTGGGTCCGACATAGCGTAACCGTCTTGATCACAAAGACCCTCGCCAATCAAGAAAAGTTTAGTCGGTAGATGAAAATAAATAAATAGACTGTTTAATAAATAAATCTACTCAAATATGAGTAGCCACTAAAAAAATAAAGTTTAATTTAATAAAAAAAAATCTGCCGGATTGAATTTAATACGAGAAGGATTTCGCTTAAACGCACTATATATAAAAGTGATTATAGAAGTCCACACTTAGAGGCGACAGTCTGTTTCATGCTAGATGCAATCGTTAGACCACGACAACAGACTCGTGGTCTGACGATTGCATCTAGCATGAAACAGACTGTCGCCTCTAAATGTTGACTTCTATGTTCACTTTAATATTTACACACGCTCTATCTCTGATATTGAGCACTTTATCCCATAAATATAGCACATCTTATACGAGGGTCATTCAATAAATAAGGTGAATTTTTCGGTATAAGGACTTCTAATACAGATAGAAGCTTACTTTTTTTTTTCAACGTAGTCTCCCAGCACTGTCACACAGTTTTCCCATCTGTGCACAAGCTTCCATATTCCCTCAGCGTAAAAATCTTTGGACTGATGTCTCAGCCACTCGCTCACAACACTTTTGACTTCATCATCACTTTTAAACTTCATGCCTCTCGTGAACGCTTTCAAGGGACCAAACAGGTGAAAGTCTGAAGGGGCAAGGTCTGGGCTGTAAGGGGGATGAGGGAGCAGTTCCCAGCCCAGCTCATTGATGATCTGCACTGTTTGGGCTGCTCTGTGAGGCCTTGCGTTGTCATGATGCAAGATGACTCCTTCTGACTGATGACCCCTGCGTTTGTTCTTTATGTCTTTCTTGACCTGCCTCAGCGGTTCACAGTAGTTCTTCTGTCAGACTGAATGAGGTCATTGACTGATTCGATCACCTCAGGAGATCTCACTTCTGTAGACATCCCAGGCCTGTCTTCATCCTCAACACTCCTCCGTCCTTCTTTAAACAATTTACCCCACTTGTAGACATTTTTTTTGCTGAAACATGTAGCACCATACACGGCTGACATTCTTCTATGAATGTCAACTGGTTTGCACCATTCAGCAAGCAAAAACTTGATAACTGACTGCTGTTCAATCCTGGAGCATGCTTCTTGATCGGCCATCTTTGTTAATCGCCAAACCTCTCAAAGAAATTAAATCCATGTGATAAAGAAGTAAAACAAAAAAAAGCGTCTATCTGTATTAGAAGTCCTTATACCAAAAAATTCAACTTATTTATCGAATAAGCCTCGTATATATATATACCGGATTTAATTGTAATATTATCCAAATCGTGTATCAGCATAATTGTCCATCTCACAAAATGTTTAATATCTCAAAATCCGCTAAAGTAATTTAGTTTCTTTTTGTTCAGATTTTAAGATAAGACGTTTAGCCATCTTGACACCATTTTTCGTACGAATCATTGAAAAACCCTTTTATTCACCAAGAAAGACGTCATGTTAAAATTGTTTCGTGTCAGACTTACTGTCTTCCCAACTGAGCAATGGTGAGAGGAAAAAGATCATTCAGGCCTTAAGTAATGGTACCAACATTCATACTCTGGCTTCCAACTTCAAAATCCATTCAAAAACTGTCAAGCGATGAGTGAATGAATTTTTAAAAAAATGATTGTAGAAAGTAGAGAGGAAAAATGGACCAGGAGAACACAACAGGAAAAGAGATCATCATTTCAACTTGAAATTAAAGATATCAATTAGAAAATATTCAACTCAGTTCACAAGACGTTTGGCCCGTGAGAGAAGAGTTTCAGTTATAACAGTCCAAAGAGCAGTGAAAAAGACTTGAAAAACAAATTGCACATGAAACCTGTGAGGCATCTTGCTAGTCCAGGACAGAAAGTTAGACGGTTAGAGAGAGCGAAGGTCATGCTGAATAAATTGGAAAATGAGCCTGGAATGTATATATATATATATATATATATATATATATATATATATATATATATATATATATATATGTGTGTGTGTGTGTGTGTGTGTGTGTGTGTGTGAATGTTATTTCAATATTTCATGAGCTTCTAATCCTTAGCTATGATTAATTTTCGTTTATGATCGATTTCATCACGATCCGTCAATTAAGCGTAGAGAGTAATTATACATTCTTACTGCTCAAATTAGATTCCAATACTGTTATAAACCGAAGGAATTCCAGTAAGATATCTTTAATCTTTTCTTAGGTACTACGGTTCAGTGCTTAATATAACAATTGTATAATTTTGCTGTTACACGATTTGTACTATATATATATATATATATATATATATATATATATATAGAGAGAGAGAGAGAGAGAGAGAGAGAGAGAGAGAAAGAAAGAGACAGAAAGAAAGAGAGAGAGAGAGAAGAGGAAATTCTTAGGGACTCTATCAAGGCAAGACATTATCTCTTTTTTATCTATTTTCTCTCCTGTACAGAATTAACTCAAACATATTTTGTTAAATAATATGGACAAGTTCTTTCTATCAATTTTTTAAAAAATCTTTCTAATTCCCGAATAATGTAGATATTGTATTTATATATATATATTTTTTTTTTTGGTGAGGATCAAATAGTACATTCCTCTCGGATGCGATTCTTGAACTGCCATGCTTCCTGTGATCATTTCTTTTTAAAATTATTTTATTTTTCAAGGAGCCATTGCAATTCCTTACAAGAATGAAAAAAGAAAACATTCGCATATCTGTCAGTTAAACACTTTCACTTTGACTGGCACTGGGTTTCTTTGCTTCTTATCTGCTTTCAGCTTTGGCGACAGTTAGATTTTGCCGATCTTGCTGGTATGGCTTAAAGGGAGAATCACAATACTCACGCATATATATGTATATAAATACACGGATGCGCTGGTTGTGTGACTCGTCGAGAGGATTTCAAATTCTGTCCAATCCTATTGTGTTCCCTTTCGTACAAATGCAGTTAGAAAAAGCAGGACTCCAAGTTAATTATTAAGGTAGACTTGAATCTCTCAACTTGGCTGGTAAAAAAAAAGTCTGGGAGAGAGAAATCTCTGGATTTCAAGGAGTCATGCCATTTCCCAGAAATTAAAACTTGTTAACTGGGACGAGAAACCGTTGTAAATTTTAATGTTACTAAAACAAAACTGCTATTCGTTAATCGTTACAGAGAAATATTTTTGCCCGCCATCAGTATGGCTGATGCTAACTTTCAGGAGAGCAACTCACTGTGCTTTCTTATTTTCACGTCTTAAACTAACATGAAGTTGAGGAATTATATTGAATCAATTCATATGTCTGCTGCTAAGAATGTTGCTTCACTATGTCCTGCTAGTCAATTTTTCTCGTCAGAATTGTGCACATTTATAAATCTACCATTCGATCACGTATTGGATATTTCTACCATATGTGATCCGTTGCTCCGACTATATATCTCGAGATTCTTGATGGTATCTCGACTTTAGTCATTTTTCCACCGTCGTGACGCGGTTCCTCCGTGTCATTTCTATAAATATTTTCATGGAGGATGTTCGAATATGCTCCATTCCTTGGTATCGTAGCCGTGCGAATTTAAGAGAACTACTGGAGTGACTGTTAGGTCTCATCGTGTTACTATTGAAATAACTAAATGTAGCCACAAGTTCTATTCTAACAGTTTCTTTTCTCGCACTTCTCACTCGTGGAACTCTCTTCCGGATCCCTACTTCCCTGTCGCATACAATCTCCAAAAATGTAAATTCAATGTCCAGTTCTTTCATTGCTTTTTCTTCTCACTAAAGTCTTATTATTCTTTACCACTCTCATAACCATTGCTCCATAGCGTGGGGTGAAATGCTTAAAAGATATAAATAGATAAATTAAAAAAAAAGGATATATAAAGAGATGTGATCGTGTGGTAGAAAGTGGCTGTTGTTTCATACCTAGAGACAATGATGTGTATGTCCCCCATTCACATAAATACAGTAGTAAATACTGTATGTGGGTCTGCAGTTGATTCGTCTACAGCTGTGTTGGTCAAACTCTCTGCCTCTGGGCAGAGAGGATCCCCTGACGAGGTTATGTCTACGGGGTCTAGGGGGAAATTTTGGCTAAGCCTACAGACTCGGATATCCCACATTAAATTCGGCCTCGTGCCACATCTGACCGCCTGGGGCAGTTTGCCGATATACTGCAGTTGGAGATTCATTGTGGAATTCACTTCTAGCTGTTGACTCCTTCTTCTACACGCCTCTGGCGAATCTTATATATGTTGTTCTTGTTCTAAGTATTATCGTTCATTACCAACCTTCGTGTGATTATTCTATTCAGTAATCTTATGTCTGCCTAGGTAATAACAGAACATACATATTATGTTTTATTTCACTTGACCTTACATTACCAACTAGTAATTTATTTGTTATTGTAATACGCTTTTTTTTACGACAGTTGCGACATACTGGAGGAACTCAGTAGATCTATTATCTAAGAAACCATGGGCAAATGAATGCGAGCGCCAGCAGGAAATCAGCTTAATGAGCCACAGAAACAACTAAAGATCCAAATCCTGATGCATAGAGCGTGAATCGGATTTATATCTGAAACAGTATAAAACATTGTGGCTTTTCCTACGACACTGGAACAAGAAAGTTGATATTTATGATTAGAATGATATCGAAGAGAGCATAAAAATGAATAATGTGGTACACTTATATTTTACAGATTACGCAAATGCATTTGACAAAGTAGAGCACAAGTATATGTTTGATCTTTTAAGCAAGCTAAATCTATTTGGAAAATATGTTATAATAATCCAGAATTTATACATACTCAGTAGTATTAAGCATAGAACTCATGTTATATTTTTAATTTCACGCATGCGCGTTCTTTCTTATTTTGATTTTGTGATGACGACGTTATACCTCCATTCATCTTCCGACAGGTGCCTGGGTCAAGAGAATAGCTGCAGGAAGACCATATGTCGGGCAACAGGATTCTCCACCACGCCACACTAGCAGCAGAACCCAGTAATGGCTGTCAGATATTTTCTGCGACCGCATAACCCCTTACATCTGAACATATAACTCCCCAAACTGAAAACACCTTGTTTAATATTTGTGGAACGCAGTTGAGCGAGCGACCAACATAACTCCTTGTAACACCAAAGCTGAACTGAAGGCAATAATTATTGCAGCATGTAATAATGTTTAGTATTTCAAGATATTCTTGTTTAATTTGGGTAAATGTATCTGTTAAATGTAGATGCCAGTATTAATTTTATTTTTGCGTAAATTAGACAACAATTTATCCATCACACCCAGTACTATAAAAATTTTCAACTTCAAATAGCCAAATTAGTCATTATATATATATTAAAAAAAAAACTCACCCCAACTATAGAGGGCAAAAATACTCTAAATTGTTTCAAATTAGTTTAATGGCGAACCTTCCAGTCTGAAAATAAACAAGTCTCCTCTGTTCTTATATCTTTATTCGTCTTTTAGTTATCTCCGGGGTTCAAGACTAGAGGACCGCTTTTTCAACGCTGGGGACATAGGTCCGTCAGGGGCCCTCTAGTTTCGGTGCCTTTGGGCTGCAGTCTGTACGAGCCCATATCTAAACTAGGCTATGGATATGACATAAAAAAAAGAGCAACTGAACGTTGCTCCGTCGTGAAAACAATTTCTAGTTTATAACATTATTTACTTTATCAACCTTGTTTTATCGTATTTTTATTGGCTTCGAAAAGCTGAATATTATTATTATTATCATCATCATTATTATTCTTAAAGCATGTCGATAAAGTGACGCTAAGGTACGAATATTAGAAACCTAATATACTCATCATGGGACTGAATCTGATATGGTTATCACAGCCAAATGTGGGCATTTCGGCGACAGATTTTAATAAACGCAGCACATAATATTGCAGGTGGGGACTAGTTAGAAATACATTCAGTTCAGGAAAACCAATTCGCTCAGTTGATATCCAATTGAAAGTGTTCCCACGTTCTTCTTCTTCTTCTTCTTCTTCTTCTTATTATTATTATTTATTTATTTATTTAAACCGTGTTATGATGCATTGGCTTTAGTAGACACGCGCATCAAATATCTCTTTCTCTTTAATTATGGCATATATAGTGACGCAGCAAATTCTGGCCAGTGATTAAATCAATAAAACTTAAAACTTTATAATTTGGCGCTGACTACAATGGAAACCAGCTTACGGAGACATAATTTACATTTTTCGTAGCATTTACTTCAGACTTCACCTTCACGCCAACGCTCGTTACAAAATATATCTGATGATACAAAAAAAAAATGTTCTTATTCGCTGAATTTCGCCATTTTTGTGCTGGTGTTTTTTTATTTTATTTTATTTTATTTTTTTATTTTTTTTGGACGGGTGGTGAGGATTTGTTTCTACACCATTGCGCTTTGAAAATCAGAAAGAATGTTGTCATTAGTTAGAAATTAATTTCCGTGTGTCACTATTATATTTAACTTATTTTCTCCCTTGAGATGATGCATTTAATTTAAAATTCAATATTTTATATGTTAAATTTTGAAGCACAATAAATTCGACGGTGAGCAGCATTTCTAAATAGAGGAAGAGACTTAGCCCAGTGATAATGAGCAAACAAAATGAAATGAAGTAACTGTGTTCCAATTGTCTGTGTTTATCTTGGTAAGGAGAGTCATGGATAAAACTCTCCCGTTAATTAAGATCGGGGATGACTTATTTTTCGTTTACGAAAGTTCAACAAGTCTAAGGCCTGAGAGCCACTTAATGAAGTGAGTTACTGTTAAAATTATTACTATTAATAAGTTATGAAAAGGAAGTGGTGTGAAGTGAAGATTATGATTCAAGGGGAATTAATAACGATTGATCTCTGACTTGGAAATGTTACGATTATAGTGTTCAGAGAAGCAACCACGTAGGAGTTTGCTCCACAAAGTTCTTTGCAGAAAAAGACATCGGAGCGAGAAATTTCTCCTGATATATGAAATATGGGGGTCATGCGACTGAATCGTCTTCCTGGATGCGGTATTACTTATCTTAGCGGTAAAGGTCTGAACACGTGGAATTAAAGAATGGAGCCCATATGAAACATTTGCCATGGAAATAGCGATGGTCTTGCAACGTTGCATGTCTAGTAATGAGGTAGATGAATAGGAAAAAATATTCGCACAAGAGATTGCTAAAAGAATTCTGAACTCCATCAAGGCTGGAAAGAGAGAATTGAGCGGCTTCAGCCCATACATTTTTGTCTAGTCCGACTCTTTAAAACATAAAACACGGAAGAAGGAGACCGGTAATTGCCGGAGCGACAGAATGCGCTGGACTTTTTTCAAGGCATCTTTAACAATAGATCTTATATATGACTTCCCCTTGTGGTCTGAAATCGTACCATGTAACCCATTACTATTTACTAGTGCATATTATTTACAGAGAAAAGAGGCAATTCTGGAGAAATACCGTGAAACATTGAGAAGTTTAGAATATTATATCAGAGACTAATTTCATTTCTGAAAATTGTGAAAAAAATGGTCCTTATGTTTTTGATTTTAGCTAAAACTACGCATGCGCATCTGTTGAGTGAAAAATGAAATATTTAGACACATGCTTCTATCGGTATAGTGATTTTCCAAGCGTAGCTTAGAGGGGGGCACATGGTTGAAATGAGGTTTCAAGTACATTTAATTTGTTAAAGAAACGTTAGTGTAAATCATGGCGTTCCGAATTCAAGCAGAGACAACGCGCCCTTTTGAACCTCCAAGAAAATGTCAAACCCTAAACTGAAAAAACGTAAATATTATTTTATATATATATATATATATATATATATATATATATATATATATATATATATATATAAGTGTACTATAATTCTAGTTTGTTAATGTGGTATTCAGATTATAATGTGTGTTCGTAACTCTCCCTCTCTCTCCCTCTCTGTATGTATGTGTGTCGTAGGCATTTTTTTTTTTTTTGGTGGTTGTCCCCATGTTAACATATTTACAAAACACCGGTTGTGGTAGATAAGCATACGTTAGATTCTTTAAGAATGGATTTATTAAACGTTGGCAATATCACAGAGTGTTTTGAAGTTTGGTTATATTTGGTAAAATATTTATCGGGACTCGTTCGAAGTACTTTCGGTGTAAAGAATTATGTTATTTTTTTAAATTAGGATGACATTTGTAAAATCAAAATTATAGTCAGTTTTGTCACCGTGTATTAGGATCCAGTTTAAAGAGTTGTTACAACTTATATTCCTTTTATGTTCTTAGATAATTGCATTTAGATTTCGTGATGTCCCGTGGATGCATAAGTTTTACATTGCGAGTTATTTTTTCTTTAATAAATACTGAAGTGGTTGATTTATTTTTCTTTCTAATTATACCTCCGATTGTCTCGGACGTGATGGTAAAAACCCTAGTGTTGGAGATAACTAATTTATTTTCAAATTTTATAGATAGATAATTAGAGAGTAAGACTATGAATTTTATATTGTTGATGTAAGAAGTGGATTCAGCGTTGTCTATTTTCTTTATTTGTGGACATTTTGTGATAATTTTCTAGCGATGACTATGAAATAATGTGAGCAGTGAAGGTTTCTTCAATATATTTATTTTCTTCTAGGTATTCTGAGATACATATTCTAAGGGCTCTGAGGTAGAACCTTATGATTAATCCTGATATTATTTTTTTCTCGGTGGTGTAAAAATATAAATTAATTGATGTTGTTAGTGAATAACTTGCAATGTAAATTGATTACATCGGCGAGACATCAGGGAATCTAAAACACCGTATCTACGAGCATAAAAAAGATATAAGGAAAGCTCTAAAATCTAATTTGCTATTGTTACGTATTAATAATATATCAAGGAGAGGTAAACATTTGTCTATTTCAAAATCATGTACGAACTCAATGGTAGGTGCAATCTTATTAACTTTCTTTATTATGTGTAAGAGAATTGTGAGGATATCTATGTATCTTAGGTAAGTGGAGTTGTTAGGTATGATGTGTTTAAATGAACCAAACTCTAAAATTATTAGAGGTAAGTAAATTTCTACTTAGTGTTTTAGCTTATTATTCCTTTATTTTATATTTTTTTAGAATTTGCTGTAATATATATATATATATATATATATATATATATATATATATATGTATTGTATCTCCAACGAATTAAAAAATAATTATGTTGGTCCCACCATAAACTCGCTTTCACGACGCTTGACACTACATTTGAATGAAAACTCTAAGATTTTTAGGCAGTTAAAACAACATGCCTGCCCGCACACACAATTCCGTAAAATACTTGTCGAAAACACAATAAAACCCTTTGAGTTATTCAGCTCGAAAAAAAATAGGTTAAAATCGTTCTGTCAGTCCCTATTATCTTCTGAAATGAGAAATGGTGAGAGGAAAATTTATTCAAGCCTTCAGTAATGGTACCAACATTCATACTCTGGCTTCCATCTTCAAAATTCATTCAAGAACCATCAAGAGACTGGTGAATAAGTTTAAAAAAGAGGGAACAATAGAGAGAAAAGCTGGATCAGGAGGTCACATCAGGAAGAGGGATCATCATTCCAACTTAACTTTTTAGTTTGTTATTGGGTTCATCTCCCTCCCCTCTCATTTTTTCATCATAGAATTTTATATATATTTTAGTATCATTAAATTTTTATGACACGGGGTGCGTTTTGTAGGTCTCCCTCGAGATAATGTGGTATTATGGTGTATGGAGGATTGAACGGTGACGGACGAGTTCTTGTGGTGAATGTGGAAATTGTAATGTATGAATGGGTCGTGAATCGGATTAGCTAGGTATGGGATAGTTAGTTAAGACCAGCCTCAACCCCTCCCCTTTTTCAGCCTTGTGCCATAATTGTAATTTTTTACAATAAATATTTAGAATTAAAGCGATCAATTAGAAAGAGTGCAACTCAACACATAAGAGTGGAGTTTCAGCTATGACTCCAAAGAGCAGAGAAAAAAAGACTTGAAAAGGAAATCGTACATTCAACCTGTGAGCCGATTTGTTACTCCATAATAGAAAGTTAGAATGTTAGAGAGGGCCATGATGATCTTCTTTAAATCGGAAAATGATCCTTAGCTATGATTAATTAATGATGTCATTTTCGTTTATGATCGATTTCATTACGATTCTTCTGTTAAGCTAGTAGTATAATAATACATCTTATTGCTCAAAATAGCCCAATGGTGTTACACGATTTGGACAATTTTGCTGATACAGCCGGTATACACACACACACACACACACACACACACACACACACACACACACATATATATATATATATATATATATATATTGATGCATGTTACACTAAATAATATAGACAGGTTTTGTCTATTTATTTTAAACAAATTCTTTTGATATCGTCTGATAAGTTTAATAATATTATCATTGAAAGACGAAAGAAAATCACCATATTGATACATGTTTTTTAATCGTATCTAAGCTTTTCGCTCTCTGTTCTCATTTATTGTATGCAAATATTCCAAAAAGATCGAACGATTTCTGCACAATATGGAAACTGTGCTTTAACACGGAGTGTTATTGAATGAATGGCAAAGCTGAAAAATAGACAGACATCCACTGAGCAAGAGAATAACCGGAAACTGACGTGCATTCATTTCCGATGAAAAGCCTGCACAGGCCCGCAAGAATGAATTAGTATCGGTGATGTTGAAAATTATTGGAAAATTTGCGATTTTGTTAAATATGAAATCA
>CAHIKZ030004034.1:405000-432500 GCA_903632075.3 Acanthosepion pharaonis | reverse complement strand
AAGTGAACATTGAAGTCAACACTTAGAAGCGACAGGCTGTTTCATGCTGGACGCAATCGTCAGGCTATATATATATATATATATATATATATGTGTGTGTGTGTGTGTGTGTGTGTGTGTGTGTGCGCGTGTGTGCGTGTGTGTGTGTATGCTGGGAGAAAATGACATAAATATTTAAATTCCAGAATAATGCCAGAAAAATGTATATTCGTCAATGTAAAGATCATAAAGAACGAAACGCGTCATAAGAAATTTTTTACAATTTGTCTTTAATTTTCCTAGTAAACACACACACACACACACACACACACACACACACACACACACACATATATATATATATATATATATATATATATATATATATATATATATATATATATATAAAGAGAGAGACAGAGAACATAATATCTCGGTCTACCTTATCTCGCATTATAATCGATTCACAGCGATAATCTAACGAATGCCACTCATTTTGTTTAATTAGATATTTAAACTGAAGTTCATTGAGAAAGGGGACGCCTTTCCTGCCCCTATAGAATCGTCTACAATGTAAATGATGACGTCTTCCAGACAGCTTTCTATCATTTATTGTTAAGGGAATCTAGACTTAATAGATAAATAACAAAGAAACAGCGGTGGGCAATGTTTAATTGATGCGACTTATTTTGTAACTCTTAATTCTTGCAGAGTTTATTCTGGTTGCGTTCGATTTGATGAGCATCATAATAAAACGCTACACTATTTTATTAGTTGGATTCTATAACGAATATATATATATATATATATATATATATATATATATATATATACACACACACACACACACACACATATATATATATATATATATATATATATATATATATATATATATATATATATATATATATATATACTAGTAATAGAGCCCGGCGTTGCCTGGGGATGTAACAGTAAATGATAGATCCAGTATCGACCATCATAAAGACTGAAAAATAAAATTGACAAAGATTATTGTTTAAGGTTGACGGACATGCATGTCTTAATTATTTTATTTTTTTTTTACGAATTGGTCAAACCCAAACAAAAACTTTGTTTTCAATCGTTTTGAGTCTACCGATTGAATAGAATTTTATTATAAACAATTGTCTTGTAAATGGAATTTTTAAAGCATTCTGAATGTAAAAATAAAGAAAAAAGTGTGTAAGACAATAAGAAACACTACCTGCCAAAAAAAGTGAAGCTTTGTTGAAAAATTTAGGAAATCCGATCCCATATATAAACGAACACACACACACACACACACACACACACACACACACACACACACAACCTGGGTTTTATAATAAGTATAACTCGATATTAGTAGTCCCCCTTTCATTCTCGCGATACCTCTTAATTGTGTTTTCAAATTGATTTTGTGCAAAAACATTTGTGTTTTTCCAAATTTGGCGCTGTCAGAACCACCGCAAGGTAATTTTATGTAGTCCTGTGAAGTTTTGTTGAAATCGGTTGAAGAATATAGGAAATCCGATCCAATATATAAACGTACACACACACACACACACACACACACACACACACACACAAAACCTGGGTTTTATAATCAGTATGATGTATTACAAAAGAATGATACTGTCTTGAAATGGTAAAGCGAGTTATAGATCACATTCCATGAGGAAATAATGACGCTTGCACTGAAGAATTGGGTTTCACAAGGTAACTTGTGAATAACTCAGTTGGAAACATTTTTTTAATTTCATTTTAGGGAGGACGTAATATTTATCTAAGTATCCCATGGTTACTACATCGCTGTTTAATTTCATGAAATCAAGATACAAAATTATTCTGATAACGTAACAGACATTTTAGTCGAAAGTTTCTTAACTAACGAGACAGATGGATTCTTTTAATAATATAATAACTAGGTAATTATTAATTAAACATACTAATTAATAACTAGTTAACTAAAAAGTGTGATAAATTCAGTTAATTATATAATTATTAGATATAGATACATTAATGTAATATATTATTTTAAAACAAGTTAGCTATATATGCCTAAACAGCGATAGGTCTAAAAATATATATATATATATATATATATATATATATATATATATATATATATATATATAGATAGATAGATAGATAGATAGATAGATAGATAGGCATGGACATATATTCATAGATGTGAGCAGAAATATATAGAATTGTTTTTATTATGTAATTGTAAGATATTTAGCTCTTAATTAAATTTATTACTTAATAACAAGTTAGATATATAGTTATAAACAGAGATAGACAAAAACAGATAGATAGATAGATAGATAGATAGATAGATAGATAGATAGATAGATAGATAGATAGATAGATATGAACATGATTGATATATTGATAGAGATGAACAGGGATAGACAAAGTTATTTAATTGCATAATTAATAAATATCTTGCTCTTAAATAAACTTATTAATTAATAACTAGCTAGCTAGTTATAAACAATGATAGGCATAAACATAAAGAGATAGATAGTTAGACAGATAGATAGATAGAATATTAAATTGACTTCATATAATTTCAGAAAATATGAAACATCATTGTTTTAATCCCGCAATACAAACATAGATTGTTTATATTTTGCTACTTCCTTAACTGCATTTATTCAGTCTAAAATCTTTGGTACGAACTGATACAAAATTTAATATTTCTGTCAAAATTAAAGACAATGATTAGGTCAATTTTATTTAATATGATGATTCGCGCCAATCTAAGTAGGTTTAACGAGAAAATTGGCCAATTCTAGCGCCAATTTAGTGCCAATTTTGACATTTTTTTTATTTTTGAATTTCGCTTGAATTGGGCAAAATTTCAAGTTCTTCTTCGCTCAAGCCACCATTTATATTTTGTATCTAGTGTACATTCAGTTCCATTTAGAAACTTTAAATTTTGCTAAAAACAAAAAAGCAATATTTTTTTTTATTGGAAGATGCGATAGATAATTGTCATCGATTTACACTGTTGCAAAACGATCGATATTTTAGATAATTCCATCATATCAAATATACATATAGTGGAAAAGTAAATTTCAATGTATAAAATTTCATAAACATGTAATAAAAATAATCTAGTAATAATTAAGATCGATGTAAAGTAACTGTTTGTACTAAGCATTTTAGCGGATACACATGTTTGAGTAGACGTCCTCTTTTAGTGTTTTTTTGTTTTTTTTTTCACATATTTTTTTTCTACCGGTCTGCGTATTATCCACTAAAATAACTTTTAGTGTCGTAGGGAATAGCGCCGGATTAAAATATAAAATCCACGATGTCCTTGGCAATGACTTTATTAAACACAGTAAACACAGATGCGTGTTCTAATAAAAGATGGGTATCTTTTTATATCTTTTGTCGGATTCAAAAACCAGTTGGACTGGCTAACTTAAGAAAAGCCTAAACAAATAACAAAGGCATTTAGATGGTTGACAAACTAGGCTGGCTTAATTGAACAATGTTACTGAACATTACTCATGTAATTTCTGTTTCAGCAGCGATGTTCCCAGGCCACGCTTTATGTTAAAGGAAGACTCAGTGTTGGGTAATTTTGTAATTTGAGCATCATTACCGAGTAGTGAGTTTAGTCTTCACTGTTTGCCTTATATTTCCAGCTTTGTGCTAATCTTTTTTATAAGCTGTGTCATTTCAGGACGCAGGTAATCAGGATCCTCCACATAATTTTTTTTTATTATCTGTGAATTGCCATGCGTTTTTGATAATTATAGTGGTGTGTTTTCAGGTTTCCTTCTCTGGTTTAGAATTCAGAGTCTTTCTGTTAGACTGGTTGCTAAAAACAAATCAGCCTTTGTTGCTAGTTAACCGATAGCTGGTCAAGTGGAAAAGAGAGACAATAACTTTTAAGAAAGGTGAATGTAAGAAACTAGCCCGCAATTTGGAACTCGACGGGCCGATTCCACTTTCCGCTTCGATATCCGTTAAACTATCCTCAAGCACCTACCCTAATAGAAGATTATTAAATAGTTGGCACAAATCGGCTGGGAGTTAATGGTTAGCAAAATAGTATGGTTTATCATTAGTACTAAGTAGGGGTGGAGTAATGGATAGCGAATCGGACTGAGGAATCGGAGAACCGAGTTCGAATTCCAGTTGAATACATTACATGTGCTAATATAGGTATATGAATCGTCTTCTAAACCAGCTTGGATGGCGACTGGTCTGCCGCAGAAAGTAATGACAACCTACTGCAGGAAAAAATCTGCCCCATCAGATATCTATCGAAGACACATGATCGCCTAAGCTCACTAACTGATTAGGTATTTGGTCCTTCCCTGGTGCCTCATATTTCTGGCTTTACTCAATTGTATTCTAAATTAATTATCTCATTATTGTCTTGGAAAAGCGTCTGATAAACCACGTCACAAAGGACTCTTTGAACCGTTAGTAAAATTTGATTTATATGAGAATGATATTAAAATACTTCAGAAGTTATACTGGGAAGAAACTGCGTGCTTTAGAGATACAAAATGAATTCAATAAAAACAGAAAATTAGAAAGGATATGTCATCTCATCAGATTTATTCAGCCTTAACAGCAAGGCGAAATGAAAGAACTATAATTCCTACTTGGATTCATTATTGGCGGACACAGTCTTCACGACAAAAAAATATGCAGATTGTAGAATGTTGATCGCAGATAGAGAAAAGAAACTGCATGGACTTCTAGGGAATGATAGTGAGAAGAAAGGAATAACCTCAATGGTAAGAAAATAGAATATGAGGTTATCTGTAAGGAAAAACATCCGAAGATTCGAACTAAGAACTGAAGATGCCAAAATCAAATAAAAAAAAAACAGCAGCTAATAAAATCAGTTCCCTGTGTTGTGCTAGACATGTTTTCTCTCCAAAATCTATCTTTATATTTTTAAGTTGACCTTATTTATTGAATGGCCCTCGTATAAGATGTGCTATATTTATGGGATAAAGTGCTCAATATCAGAGATAGAGCGTGTGTAAATATAAAAGTGAACATAGAAGTCAACACTTATTTATTTATTTATTTATTTAATCTTATTTTATTTTTTTAATCGGTGTTTTTATTAACGTAGTAAAAGTTTGTTTATATCACTTATTTAATAGTTTTGTTTTGGTTTGAGAATTTAATTAAAGCTAAAAAAAAAATAAAATAAGAAACAAAAATTAAAAATAAATAAAAACAAGCAAAATAATTTAACCTAAATAAATAAATAAACATACTTCCGGTAAAATAACCGCCATAATAGACTACCCACAATGCACCACTGACCCGTATATATAAAAATAACAGCACACGTAGTCTGACGATTGCATATAACATGAAACAGACTGTCGCCTCTAAGTGTTGACTTCTATGTTCACTTATATATATATATATATATATATATATATATATATATATATATATATATATATATATATATATATATACGTATGTGTGTGGTTCTCTTGCCATATATTTAAAAATTCTTAATAAAATCAAAAGAATCTGCAATATTTTTGGTCCAGACATGGCATCTCGGCATTAGTGCCTTTCCCACCGCCGTAACGTAGTTTTTGTCTCCCTTTTCGATAAATACTTTCATGGTAATTGTTGTGATGAACTTTCCGCTATGGTGTCTAGATTTAGTGAATTTAAGCTCAGTACTAGATTGGCATCAAGGTTTCATCAATTTAGAGTTGAAATGGCTAGATGTAAACGTAAGTACTATGCTAAAATTATCTCCTATCGCACTTCTAGTTTGTGGAGCACTCTGCCGGCTTCATGCTGCCCAGTCAAATTTGACCTTCAAAAATTTAAATTCAATGTCAATCGTTATCTCCTGTGTTCTTAAAACTTGTTCTTTTATTGTTCTATTTCCTTAATAGTAGTTTCTTTTCTCTCCTTTTCTCTAAAATTCCGTAACCCCCATGAATGGTAGGTCGTTTATTGCCTTGCTTAGGGTAAAATGATTAAAAATATGTACGAAAATTTAAATATGTGGAAAGTATTTTAACAGACGAAAAAAATCGTGAGACCGGAAACCTAAGGTACATTGGATTAGCGAAAGATTCCTTCCAAAAAATAAGTGAATTATTACGAATCAGGGAAATTAACAAAAAAGAAAAGAAAGTAATGAACTCTAATATCGGCCTTTAGATATAGTAATGGATGCTGGCAGGCTGCTCTCAGAGGTTGAAGAGACTTGTAGCAACAGAGATGTCGTTCTAGAAGAGGATGCTGTGGATACCATGCACTGAACATGTGAGTAACGAGAGAGCTTTTAGTAAGATGTGAACAAAATGACGTTTATATATATATATATATATATATATATATATATATATATATATATATATATATATGAAAGAGACAGTCAAAATTTCTAGGAGACATAATAAGGAAAAGGGGCACGGAGAATTTGACTTTCACAACGTATGAATGTATCATTTACGTATCTTAGCCATAGTGGTCGCTTTAACGATGTTGATTCTAATAACATTTCTTCGAAGTATTCCATATATATATTTGCAACTGCTGGTGATAATGGCGAGCAAATTGCTAAGCCTTCATCCTGCCGATATATGTGTGATCCCGTTCCGTTCAGCGTCTCCATCAGGCTATCTATTGGTATACGGGTCCGTTCTCCTATGGATGAGTCCAAAACCAGTCTATCCCTGACTACTGAGAGTGCCTCCTCCGTGGGAACTTTGGTGAACAAACTCAACACGTACAGGATCACCATCTGATTGGATTGAATAGGGGCGTCTTTGATTGTTTCCACGAAGTGGTCTGAGTTTCGGACATATGATGGTAACTTTCCTATTAATGGGTCAATTATATCTACGAGGACGCGACTCGGTGTAACGGAATAACGTCTTTGTGAAGTTTGGGGAGACCGTATATGCGAGGTAGCTTGGTGTAATGCTGTGACAACTGCCTGTACGTCTTAAGTAGGAATTGGTCTTTGTTTTTGATTAGTATCTGCGACAGTTTTCGTTCTGTTTTCCTTGTTGGATCTTACTTTATTCTAGCTACAATTTCTAAAAAGGCCTCTCAGATTTCCTGTATATTCCGACTTGTCCATCGCTACATTCGCATTCCTTTTGTCAGCTGGTAGTATGATGATGGTTTCATTCCTCTGTAGGGCTCTGATTACCAGCATCTTCAGTTTCATGATGTTTGATTTGGGCAGCTTGGCTTTCTACAGCATCCTTCGCAATTCCCATCTTAGTTCATCCGCCCGAGCCAATTTCCTCGATTCAGACAATTTTGGCCAAGAATGGTATCCGCCTGATGGTTGTGGCAAAGATGAGACCCTTGTTCTAGTTCCAGGTGTCATGCCTTTTCCTAATATCTCAGTTATCTCCATTTAAATCAACCCTCTAATTTTTTGTTCATCACTGCAGTAGCCAAGTATTGAACTCACAACTCTTTGGGTCAAGTCACTGGTTCCAACCAACGCTATTATCCTTGAGAACATCAATGTATGAATTTTGGGGGCTTATAAACTTAATGACTTAGTAAGCATTTTTTTTTAAACAGAAACATCGTGAATATGGTAATATTGATGAGGAAAACAGTCATAACAATGTAAATAATCTAAATTTGACAGTCACTGGACATACTGAAGCAAAGCACAGATGGCCTGATAAAGGATTTTTTTAATAGTTGAGGGAATAGATAGCCTGATGGAGATGCTGATTTTTTCTAGACACCTCGGATCGGGATCACACATATATCGGCAGGATGAAGGCTTAGCAATTGGCTCGCCATTATCACCAGCGGTAGCAAATATATATATATGGAATACTTCGAAGAAATGTTATTAGAATCAACACCGTTAAAGCGACCACTAGGGCTAAGATACGCAAATGATACATTCATACGTTGTGAAAGTCAAATTCTCCAAGCCCCTTTTCCTTATTATGTCTCCTAGAAATTTTGACTGTCTCTCTCATATATATATATATATATATATATATATATATATATATATATATATATATAAGATAAGATAGATAAAAAAAACAAGACTTACTCAGAGTTCCAAGCGAAAGGAAGTTGTGGAGAGCCATGACCCCCAAGACCTATAACAATATTGCACTTAGAAGAAGATATAGTTGATAGTATTTAACCCTTTGAACTTCATACGTAGCACACTTTTTAAAGCGTTCCACCCCAAGCAAGGCGGGAAGCCACTAGCATGCAAGGGGTTACAGAGAGTTGGAGCGAGAGCAAATAGGAGTGATAGATGAAAGGATGAAGAGAAGGATAGGGGATAGATCAAGGCATCTGAAGACGTCGATTGACATTACATTTGAATAGTTGAGATTATAGTTCTCAGGGAAACAGGAATAAGGAAGAGAGTTCCACAGGCGAGAAGTGCGAGGCAATTGGAGTAGAAGAGACGGCTACATTTAACAGTTTCGACAGTGAATGGGTGAGAGCGAGATGCCAGCCTAGTAGAACGCTTAAATTCATGAAGTCTGGGAACCAGCGAAAGCAGGTCATCGGATTAATTACCAGGAAAGTATTTGTAAAAAAATCAACAGGGGGAGGCGACGGTGCGTCTGTGAGAGAGCGACTGTAGACGAGATACCAGATCAGGGCTAATTAAATTGCATATCCGTCTCTGGATTTTATCAAGAAAACCTGAGACAAACAGAAGGGGCTCAAGACCATATATGGCAGCAATACTCCATGCAAGGTCGAATGGTTGATTTGTAGATTTGAAGGATCGATTCCGGCGAGAAAATTTCCTGGCGCGGCAGAGGGAGCCAAATTTCCTTGTGGTGGACGAAGCTATTGACTCAATGTATTTGTTCCATTTCAGGTCAGCAGTCAGTGTGAGAC
Organism: Acanthosepion pharaonis; assembly: GCA_903632075.3. NCBI lineage: Eukaryota > Metazoa > Mollusca > Cephalopoda > Sepiida > Sepiidae > Acanthosepion > Acanthosepion pharaonis. The sequence continues at coordinate 423,635 of CAHIKZ030004034.1, read as the reverse complement.
TGAGTAGTCGCAAAGAGGTGCTCTCGTGGAGTCGAGCGTCAGACATTCTTTTGCGGGACAGGGATGATTCTCTGTGGTGAGTAATAGAGAGCAGTTTGGTTTCTGAGGCATTGACGTTACTAGCCAATTCCTACCCCAAAATACGAGAGTAGATTTGATGTGGTTATAGCCATGAAGCTCTCGGTGAGAATCGAACTCACTACAACAGTTAATTAGTCCGTAAAACAAACTACTATTAAGATTAAAATAGACGAATTGGAATGATTATTCATTTATTTTTAGGAAAGAATTTGCATGGGACATTGTTGAGTCAGCTACCTCTTTTATTAAAAATTGATAAAAATTTTTCCCACATGTTAGTTTAGGTTAAAATCAGTGCATTTATTTCATGACTAAAAATTATAAAAAACATAATTGCTTTAAAAATAACTAAACGATATCAGTTGCTGCTTTTGTTCCAGAACCCCCGTCTATTTGAAAATACAGTGTGAATAAGCGTCCATTCAAATGGACAAATAACAAAGTAGGATTTATTTGCATCTAAACATTCGCAGTCTTAAAATAATAATAATATATAAGCAAGTTTTATTGAATCTATATTCTTCTATGATTTAATCAGCTGTCATCTCCATAATCAATCATCTAATATCAAATACAAACCGTACGACCTTTATGTTTTTTGTTATTTTCCTTACGCGCTAAGGCAGATGTTTGAAGGAAATACACAGATAAACCTGAGACATTCGTGTGACGTGTTATGTTTTATACCAAATCGTAGTAAAATAAATTCTATCTTGATCTGTGTTCTCGTCCCAATTATTTTTCTTCTATCATTTAAAAAAAAAACACCGAATTCTTTAATAAATTACGCGTACAAAAAGAAAGATTTACGAGAAAATTATATCAGCCTAACAAAGATACGGAGATGTCTACGGGGGATTCCGTTTGTCAAACTTCATATCCTGAAGCTGTCATGCGGCAAACGAAGGAAAATTGACGACGCACAATTTCCTCAGATTTTTAGCAAACTTCGGCATGTCTGATCCTGGTAAAAAATCCGATACACAGTCTGAATAAAAGTCCAGATCTCACGCGTATTTTCGTACAACAGAATAGATTTAGAAGAACCCTCTCAAGTAATAATAAAATCTATAAAGAATATATATATATATATATATATATATATATATATATATATATATATATATATATACTAATAAGCATAAGGCATAAAATATTGGTCTTAATCTGTAGCACAACACTTATTTTCATCATGCTTGATACAATCTTCATGTAGGTATGCACGTATATATATATATATATATATATATATATATATAGATAGATAGATAGATAGAGAGAGATAGATAGAGATATTTAAAATGTCTGTATATATATATATATATATATATATATATATATATATATAAAAGAACAGTAAGATATATAATCCGGTGTTCTTATAGATATTTTTCTGTTTACAAAATAGTGCTCAATGTAAATTTACAGAGCATTAATATTAAAACCCAGTAATTTTAAAAGTTACTTCAAAATTGATGTCTTTAATTTAATTACAAAATTAAATTCGGGGATTTTAGCTTCCATTTTTGAAACATGGTTAGAACTGTGTAGCGAAAAAAAACATATTTTAAATCAATTTATAATATATATATATATATATATATATATATATATATATATATATATATATATATAAATTTTTATATATATTATTTATATATTATATATCTGCGGGTACTTATTGGAGAGCGCTCTATATCAATGATAGACCTAACATCAAATGAATGAATCCAATATATATATATATATATATATATATATATATATATATATATATATATATATATATATATATATATATATATATATATATATATATAGAGAGAGAGAGAGAGAGAGAGAGAGATAGATGTAAAAAAATACTTTTACAGACTTTGTATTTGGTTTCCGCACACTAAAACAAGGCAATTTTCCCATTGTCCAAAACGCCATCTTTGTATCACAACACAGCAACTCATAACAGATGCTCAATATGTCCCACACGCATGCACCCGTCGGTCATTGAGTTTTGAGTAAAATAAGGTTGATTGAGCTATTTGGGAGCCGTCGATAGTTTTGCTGACTCGAAATCGCAAGTCAGTCGTGATCGAGAGTACTGGCCTTGTTCAAACTGTTGATCACGTCAGATAATGTGCTCAAATGTGCTTCATCAGGCGTCTACAACAGGGTTTGGCTAGCCACTGTAATTGAGAGTCATACGCGAATACGAACATCCAGCCACCAACATAGGGATCCAATCGCGCGAAAATACCTAAAAAGGAGGACTGGAATTGAAAAGTTTACAAACCACTGAAAGCAACAGTAGCGAGATGCTCAGTGAATATCCTATTCATTACACTTGCTTGTTAACAGGCTCCTGACATTTTCTTGTGTAGTACATTAGAAAAAGAAAACCTAAAAGTTGTTAAGTATTAAGCTGGGGATATTGTACTTTTTTTAATCATTTAACCCGAAAAAGACGATAAAGCCACTAAGACGCTAGATGTTACTGACAGTCAAAGAAACGTTGCTAAATAGAAAATGAAATAAAAAAACAAGATTCAAATGGATAGAAGGTAACTATTGACGTTGACTTCATGTATTTGTAGATTGTTTTCGACAGGAAAGCAAGAATCAGGAAGACAGTGTCATAGGCGAGAAGTGCGGGAGAAGAAATCTGTTGGAATAGAACGAGGTTAGATTTAGCAATTTCAAGAGTAAAATGGTGAAACCGAACTGTCAATCTAGTACTTCGGTAAATTCATGAAGTCGAATTACTAAGGAGAATAGTTCATCAGAACTAATTGCCATGAACATATTTGTAGAAAAGTCACAGATAAGCTACGTGAAGACGGTTAGAAAGATACTGAAACCAAGATGCCGGGTCGGGATCGATAATATTGCAGATTCATCTTTACTTTTATTCCAGAATCTCAAGATAGACAGCAGAATAACAAGAATGCGCACGAGGATTAATGGTAGAAATATAATCACGCAAGACAGATTTGTATGTGAATCTTTTTCGACCACGACAGTGTACCAATTTGATATCTGTCTATATTTCTGAGATGAGGTATTATGTGCATTATTTACATTATTCGAACAATTGTCCTCATCTTTTTGGCCATATTTATGACAACGTTTCGGCCGTTGTACGCTCCGGCCTTCTTCAGGTGGTTGGAATGTCGAACTGAATCCTTTATTTCGCTCACTGGGGTAGACTTTTCTAGTTCCACGTGCCATGTTTAATGGATGTCAATTATCAGTTATCGCCTGTTAATTTCCCTCTGAACGTTCTACAGTGCCTTAACCGGGTATTGAGCTCAAAGAAAGGGTTAAGTTCGACATTCCAACCACCTGAAGAAGACCGGGGCGTACAATGGCGGAAACATTGTAATAAATATGGCGACAAAGATAAGGATAATAGTCCGAATAATGTAAATAGTGTACCAATTTGTTTAGCAGAAGAATCAGCAAGGGAATCTGTATAATCATTCCAATTCATATCGGCGGAAAACATTACATTTGAAAGGGCAAGACATTATTATCCTAGCTTTGTAGTTTTAGTGAGTTTCATGTAGAAGCATGTGGTCACTAGTAAGGCTCGAATACTCGACCTATTGGTAATGGTTTAATCTTTAGAATAGTAAATGATAACGCACCTTTTTTTTTTTTACACAACATAAGTAAATGAATTATCACCATGATTTGTTCCCTTTCACAGAATTGGGAGCCATATTTTCATAATATTTGCACAGGCATGTCAGTGTTTTATTTTCTGTCAAATAAAAATGGATAAAAAATTGAGTTATTTGTTAAACGTTTGAATCGTATCGAAGCTGGAAGCCTATTTTATACGCTTCAAAACAAAATTTATTTTCTCTTCCTCACACACACACACACACACACACACACATATATATATATATATATATATATATATATATATATATATATATATATATATATGTATATATTTATATATACACAAATATATATATATGTGTGTGTGTCTGATTGTGTGTACGTGCGTGTGTAGAGAGAGATGCTATTTTTAATATCCAACGGTGGAAAGGAATATTTTATTAAATTTATTCGCATCAATATAAAAAACAAGATAGCAGCGAATTTTTAAAATGAAAACCTGTATGAAAACAACAAAATCTTAGAAACCGGACAACAGAAGAGATAGAGAGAAACGCAGGTAGAAAAATGACGAATGCGAGGGAACCCAAATTGATCCTGAGTTACATGAAAACGCTGACGGACGAAGACATAAAGAATTCACACGTAAAAATACGCAAAATATCTGGTAAATGTGTTCAATATTGCAGTCATCATTTCTCATAGAATATTTATAATCTCAGTGTGCTTGGTAGAAGGTTTCAGTCTCTAGTCACCCAGTGAGGAACAAAGTGAACAGAGTAGTATTAAATATTTATTATGGCTAGTTACGTTGAGCAAAAATCTTTCAGTAGGAACCACACTGATAAAATTACGACTATACTTCTTCTGATCAGTTTAGTCTGGAGTAAGGCTAATTGTGTGAATATTTTCAAAAAGAATGCTAACAATTACGTAATGGTAAAGCATCCGTTTCTATATTTATTATCTTTCATTATTCATACTCGATTGATAATTACCATTGTGGAAATATAAATAGGGGCAGATAAGGTTACATTCTGCAGATATAGAAGGATTATGGAGAAGAAAATTTAAGATAGAATTACCACAGCGTACAGAATATTTTTTTAACAGGAAATGTTTGTTTCTTTGTTGATTTTAGAGTGCAGCCCATCGCCAAAAGAAGCTTAGTGTCTAAAATTTCTGACTAAAATAAATCCATTAATTCTTTAGAAATTGTTTTGTTTACATTTCCGAGCCGATTTGAAGCAATCTGGGTGAAAAAGATGTGCTTCCTTAAAATGGAAAATATAAACATGTTTTCGGCGTTGTTCTCTGTGTACGAGCGGTAAAGCACATTGGGTTAGATGAGTGTATGTATCTGAAGTTTCTGTGTCCGTATATATATATATATATATATATATATATATATATATATATATATATATATATATATATATATATATATATATACAGGTGTGGGGAGTCATTTGATATCTATATAAGTAACGTCGAGCAAAGTCGAAAAATTTTGGGTGATGTACATTAAAAACCAAGGATTTATGAAAGAATATGCTCAACCGCATAATCCCACCACGTATACGATATATATATATATATATATATATATATATATATATATATATATATATATATATATATATATATATATATATATATATATATATATATATATATATATATGATATGTATACACAGACATAAATATATATATATATATATATTAATTGCGTGTATATATATATATATATATATATATATATATGATATGTATACACAGACATAAATATATGTGTGTGTGTGTGTGTGTGTGAGAGAGAGAGACTGTGTGTGAGTGTGTGTGTGTGTGTGTGTGTGTGTGTGTGTGTTTTGCGGACAAAAACACAGAAAAATGGATATTGATCTAAGAACAAACAAGATTGATTAATAGATAAGAATACAGATATATTTCTCACTCTTTCTCGGACCAGTCTTAATTGTTTTATTACCCTTCACGCAGAATTCTTTCACTGCCAGTTCAAGAAAGACATTTGTGTCACTAACACACAAAAAAGAGGATGTCTAATATCGAGAATATGTAACATCGCAAAACATAAGAAACATTAATCCCTTTTAATAATATGTAGAAATATTCACTCTTTGCCTGATGAAGGTTGAGAGAACTTATACGTGTGTATCAAAATTAGGGAAAATAAAGCTTAATATATATTTTTTAAAAATCCACATTACAACAAAAAACGTTTGTTACACACTTTTCTCTCGTTGGTATTACGATAACTTCTTCTCTTTACATGCATACACACACACACACACATATATATATATATATATATATATATATATATATATATATATATATGTGTGTGTGTGTATGCATGCATATACGTATACACATATAAATAATATACATACAGACCCATGCATATATTTTTCTAAAGTAATGGATTTTTATTTAGCAGTACGACAGATATATATATGTGTGTGTGTCTGTGTCTCTGTGTGTACCTGTGTTTGCGTGCATGTATTTTTGTATTGGTAGGATAAAAATATATATACACGTACATATACTTGCACCTACGTATAAATATATTTTCCTAAGATGCTCAATGTTATGAGACAGAGCTATAAGTATATATTAGTGAATACACATCATATCCAACATCAATAGCCCGACTCGGAGTTTCCTACAGTTCTTGCAATCTTCAACTGCGAGCGAAACATATTCTGACTGTTATTGAGTTCGCGTTAAATATTACTTTGAATCCACCGAGAACAGCTTGAAATCACATTTTTACCCCCACAAAATGACACTGACTAAAATCAAATACAAAAACTGCACAACACTTTCAAAGAATGTTTGGCGATTAAAAAACAAACATAAGAACCCAAACATTAGCTGGAAGATAATCGCAAATGCTAAGCCATACAATGGAAAGGTAGACAGATGTAATTTGTGTTTGTTGGAGAAGCTTAATATATTAAAACACTTAAATAATCATTCCTTGCTGAACACCACATCCGAATTGATTCCTACATGGATCCATAAATCGAAGCACCTGCTCAAACACATTGGCTACGATTAAAAGAGATTACAAAATATATTTTGCGAATATTAGTATAATATGCAGCAAATGTTTATGTTCTTAGAGCCCATATATTAGTTCAGTTATCGCATGCGTGATATACGCTTATGCGATCATGTATCTTTCGATAAATGACTCATGATGCTGATTTTTTCCCGCAGTGTTTTGCCGTTTCTTTTTGCTGTAGACCAGTTGCCATCCAAGGTTGTAGAACCCGGTCTCTCCTGCTGTCGGAGTTAGCTCCTCCTTAATTCCCTAATTGTTCTCTAGGGGTCACTCTCCCTACACTATAAATACTGCGTAACTTCTTGCCCCTTTCTCGCTTTCATTTCTTCATTTCAGCGAACACATCTACGATAGTGTCTTCCCATTTGTGGGAGACGCCATGAACATTATACACACATACACGTAAGTACGAATAATCACCAAAATACACACAAATACAAATGTTGATGTTTTTGTCACTTGTAAATTTATTGTTTAATACACATATTTGTTGGCATATATATATATCAGTCTTGTTTGTTTTCATTACATCTTCGGTTAGACTCAATTTGAGTCTACATTGTTCTTGTAGTTGGACCTTCTAGCAGGAATAAACAGCACGTGTCCCTAATTCAACCACACCCAAAAGAACACGATCCTCTACATTACTATTTACCCGTAGCCGGGGTGGGGAAAGAAGAAGAGGATGCCTGCATTTCCCAAAAGTATTAAGCACGTAAGTGAATCTATTAGATTCGAACTCGGTTCTGCGATTTCGCAATCCGAGCCGTTATTAATTTCTCCACCGGGAACGCATATAATCCAATATATCTGTACTCAATTAATTCATAAGTGGGGATATATAATTTCACATATATAAGTATGAGATTTGCTTAAAAACACATTAGATTTCTAGACCCGATGTATACTTGTAATTTACACCCAGATATTATATGTACACCCTGAGTATTAGTTTAATTTAATCGGTATAACTATGAAATTTTATGCAAAAGGTGAGGTATCCCTCTTGATATATTGTTTAATATTAAATTTATATTCAAATTTGAAAAAAAATTTTTTTTAATTCTTCGCCTTTAGATCGTAAGAATTTGAATGACATAAAATATTAATTATTAATTCTAATATTTTAGGCAAAAATAATTGAATAAACTATTCATAAGATACAATTTGGAATCATCACCACAAGAAAGCGAACTTAATTAGGGTCAGAATATGTTCCGCACCTGAAGATTGCAAGAAAGAAGTGCATGAAACTCTGAGTTTGTTGTTATATATATATATATATATATATATATATATATATATATCGGATAATTTTGAAAATTTTACGATGATATGTTCCACTGGTGAAGTGGCTTTGAAAAGAAAATTAATGGAAAAATATTTACATTCCGTTGTGATGTTAATGTAAATTATTTACATATATATATTCATATATGTACACACACACACACACACACACACACACACACACACATATATATATATATATATATATATATATATATAGAGAGATATAGAGAGAGTATATATATATATTTATGGAGAAAGTGCTTAATATCAGAGATAGAGAGTATGTAAATATAATATATATAACATAGACGATTACCACTAAACTGACTGTCACCTCTGGCCTGTTCACTTAATATATATATATATATATATATATATATATATATATATATGTGTGTGTGTATGTATGAATGTGTGTGCATTTTTTGTAATGAGTGAAGGTCTTCAAAATGCGATCAACCGACGTATATATATATATATATATATATATATATATATATATATATATATATATATAGCTCGCGCTCATTCAGGATTTTTGGGAATCAATAAATTTTTTAATAAACAAAAACAAAATACTATCTATATGAAATGAAACAATCAAAAGGCATTTTTGTTATTCTAATATAAATATATTTATAAATATATTATATATAATTTATTTTTTTATAAGATGTTTTGCTTCAATTTTAACTATAAGTTTTTAATAATACTTATTTAGGTCAAACTAATTTTGTTTTTTTCTTTTATGTACATGTATGGAAATACCACACACACACATATTTATATATATATATATATATATATATATATATTTTTATATTTTTAAATGTTTCCATCGCGACACTGAAATTACTATGTTTCAGATGTTTGGCTTATTTATTTAAGGTTTAACATTGAAATTAAATTTTGGTACTTCAGTTTCATCCATGTATTATAATTTTAAGCTACCTGTATCAAGTACTGCTTTTTAAAAGTAAAAACAAAATACTAATGAGCTTTGGTTCATCAATCTAACTGTACTTTCCTATAATGGCACAAAACACACACAAAACACACATATCAAATTTCGAACCTGCGTCCACCCCAAAGAAAATAAAATATGGCCTAAACAGGTCGGCTAAGAAGGGCTTCAAAATCAACCGACGTTCTATTTGCCTTTAAAACATATCCGCTCATTCAGATTTTATCGAAATATCAGTTCTGCTCCGTTTTCGTATTCTAATATAAACACATTTATAAAGAATTAATAGAATTTATTTTTTTAATCTAACATATTTTTATTGCTTCAAACTATATTTTTAATGGATACCCATATTTGAGTGGATGCTCCATCTTTTTTTTTCTTTTTAAACAGTATTTATTTCATTTACATGTCTGAGATCCATGTATGCTACCTACAGTTGTATAATGGCCCAAATTATTAAAAACAATTGCTTAAGCAAAGAAAATAAAAATATATAAAGTAACGCAAAAACAGTCGTTCTTTAATAGTACCTTCTTCACAATAAAGTTTTCTCAGTTCCCTCCTTTTCCAGTAACTTTTGCGTAAAAATGATTAAGACAAATAACAAAAAATCACAAAAGATAGAAAAAAAGAAAAATAAGCGATATCTCTGTGTAAGTTCACACGCACAAGCACACACAGGTACATACATGCAAGCAAGCACACGTAAACACACGCAAACACGCCCATTTACAAGACAACCCTCACTCTCTCTCTCTTACGCACACACACACATATGTATATATGTTTGTTAAAGCAGAAATAGTTTAGATAAAATTGCTAGGACAAAAATCATAAAATATAGGTATAGTGTTTTTTCTATTTCAAATCGGCAGTCTGTTATAGCGTTTTGCTTCCATATATATATATATATATATATATATATATATATATATATATATATATATATATATATGCATGCATGTATGTATGTATTATAAATATACATATATAAAATGTAAGTATATTATAATGTTCGATTTGTAAAAATGATAGAAACAAAACTCATGATTAGTATGTCTGTCAGACATAACAATCAAAAATGTTGTCCTTACGTCACACCTTGAAATCACCTTACAGGCAAAACATTTTTTGAAACAAAAGTTAAATTTAATTTCATAAATATAGGAATACATTACAAAAAATCTTAGATATTTCTGATATGTAATTTCGTTGATCGAATATAAATTTGTGTTTCGTATTAAAATTTGGGTGCACTGATATAAAAAAAAAGAAATAATTCGAATTTTTGAAAAGTGATATTTTTCAGTTTTGCATATATTCATTCAATTGAAACGTTTATACATACATATCAAGTATCATTTTCCCCACTTGTTATATTACCCCAACTTATCTGACAGGAGATTTCTAGCTAACTACTACTAAGTAGATTTATTAAAAGTAGTATAAAAAGGAAAGGAGAGATACTCTGTCTCTTTCCGTCTCTTTTCAAACAAATGATGACGTAATGACAAGAAGTGCCTCGTTTATTCTTTGAAGAAGCTACTTAGCCCCAAGTCTAACAAATTGTGTGTACGACACACGGCATCTCATTTTTGAAAGAAAATAAAACAAACAGGCGATTACAATAATATCCCGACTACAAATATGTCTCTCCCAGAAGAGAAAATATCCCAAGTCGACAAGTGATAAAACCACTGCATACTGTTCGTCTCCTTCTGTGTGTCACGTCCCTTCAAAACATAGGCGATCATGGCTATCTGCAATTTCCTATCTCGTGTAGCTCTTAGCAAGTTTTTATTTTCTTTGTTAAGGCTCTCATGCAAGTTTTGCCATTCATTCACGTAATCTCGCTTTGTCCAATCCCTCATGTCCTCAATATGACCCATGAGTGTTAGGTTTTCTAAGCATTTCTTCTTCATTTTGTGTGAAAAGAATTTCAGCTGACTTCTCTTGATTTTAAGTGATTTTTTTTCTTTTGCCAGTTTCTTGTAAGACTTCCTTGTTGCTTTCTCGATCCGCCGATGAAGTTTTCATTATCCTTCTGGGATATAGAGAGGTCCTTGCTGGATTAGATAATCGTTATATTTATCTTCATATATTTATATTTGATTTGTAACCTGTAGTCGATATTAAATTTGTCAAATTTTCTCAATTACAAGCGGCCTTTTAGGTAAACGCAATTTTACTTTCCTTCGTCCCATCTCTCTCCCCACCTCTTCTTTCCCTCCCTCTCATTCTAACATTAAATTGTCTATGGTGTGTGTATGTCACTACGAAATGTATCTTTATGCATTAGACATCCGTCAACATTCATTCTTTTCTCTTATTTAAACCCCTTCCACCCATCTCTCCTAAAATTCTCTCTGTTAAGGTTTAATCTCCCTCCTCCTCATACTTACACTCTCTCTAAATTCTGTTTTTATTTCCGGAGTTGGGTTTTTTCTGTTTTCTTTTTGAATTTGTAGGTCTGATGAATTGGATCGTATTTACGATTCCAATGGAATAAATTATGACCATGGAATATTAGTGTTTAAGCCTTTTTATTATATCCTTACTCTGTCCTAGACATTGAGTTCTACCTGGATTCTTCCTCTTGGAATTTTTTTCTGAAAATATACATGTATGGGTATTTATATATTTTGCATATGTATGTATATTTTCCACTAATATATATATATATATATATATATATATATATATATATATATATATATATATATATATATTTGAATAAAAACTGACCACTTTAAGGTTCCATGTAATAAATTATTTCACCACAGCCCTTTAAAGGGCTCTGGATCATCAGACTTTACTTCCAAAGGTTGAAATGAAAATGAAAAGAAATTTACACATTTTTGATGGGCCGTATTAAGCATATGTAAATTAACGAAGTGAGGAAGTGAGGCGGGGATCGAAGACATGAGTGAGTTAGATGTACCATTTCAATTCTTTATCCCTAACCCCACTTGGTGTGGGCCAGACATCGTTTAACTTAACGTATGTTATCTCTAGATATGGATGGGTAAGGGGAGGTTTTACTCAATTTCTTGGACGCTGTTATTTCGCATTACTTTAAAGGGTCTTCCCATACGGATTACTTAGTTTGCATAAAGTATATATATATATATATATATATATATATATATATATATATATATATATATATATAGTACGTATGTATGTATGTATGTGTGTGTATGCGTGCGTGTGTGTGTGTGTATAACAATATATATTGTTTAAAATTTGATGCAATTATGCAGAAAGAAAACTCGCTATCTCGTTAGTGCGGGCAACGAATGCATTTAATGTATTATTTTGTAAAATATACATTTTGTGTTCATATCGTCTTTTATTTAGATTCTTTAAAGTTTCGCCTATGTATTATTTGTGCCAACTATTACAGGCGATGGAGTAAATTCCTCATTCAGGTTTTAGCTCATTTTTTTGTTTGATCTTAATAATATCCACATGTTTGATTGAAAACGATATGTCTCAAGTGTTTGGACGATATTTACATACGTTTAATTAAGACGTGTGTTCCAATTTACTTAGTGATAACTACAAAAATTAAACCTAGTATCCATTATTTAAAGTCTTAACCAGACATGTATTATTTAATGTCTGCTACCTAAATATACATAGAATACATACATACATATATATATATATATATATATATATATAAACAAAAAAAAACAAAAAAATTAGCTCAACAGAGAGATAGTCCATTTCAAGCAATTCTGTACGCGGCTATCATCAACCCCTAAGTGTCTGTCTCGGAGCGTTGTCTTAAATTTATTTTCAATGTCATTCCTTCTCTGGTAGACGCCTTGTTAATGAGAAGCGATTGGTGGGGATGTAAGATATCTTATCCCGGGGAATGCGGTCTGGGGTTGGATTTTAATTATGGCCAGAACCTTTGTTGTCTGCAGTTTAATATCATTTCCTACTAGCTGACGTTTCTTATAGAGGCCCAGAGTGTGTTTTTATCTGAGCACCTAGTACAATAAATCATGCTGTTCAACACACATATGCGTACATATCTTCACACACACGCGCGCGCGCGTGTGTGTGTGTGTGTGTTTGTGAGTGTGTGTTTGTTCGTGGATAAAACTATATGGATATTTTTAGTAAGAATTTAAATTATCTTTATAGCACTAGAATGAATTTAATAGAGGCAATGTTCTATGTGTCATTCAGAGGGAATTTTATTATAGAAAACTGCTGCGGTTGTATGAAAATCAGCGATGTAGCATTGTCCTCTTTTCGGAAATTACTCAAACTTGTTCCCTATCCTTAAATTTTTTATTTTTTTTTTTTAACAACGTCCTGGTGAAAACATTCTGATAACAATTAAAGACAGAAATATGTTAGTCCAAATAATCAATTTTTTTTCTTTCAGAAATTAAGGAAATGCGTTGGTAACTGTAAGAATTAAATTCCGTTCCGGCTTCCGGATTTTTTCAATATCGACAACCATCTTTTCACAAATGAGTAAATTAGATAAAGTAAAAAAGAAAGAAAAAATCACGCGTTTAAAATTGAGCCGAAAGGATAACATTTTGGAAAATTCTTTTATGTCAACCTTAAAGGCAAATTGGTTGATTGATTTAAAAGCTTGATAACAATTTATTTATCAAAATATAAGACAGATGTAATAACTGAATTATCCACAGAAAACAGTCGTTGGCTGATGTCTTCTGTCAGTAATAACAAGATCAAAATAATTATTTAAATCCGCATTGCACACGTGAATCCGCTTCGTGAACAGATACAAATTTATAGATGAATTGACTAGATTATTGTTGTTTACTTTGGTTGTTTGAGTCGGATTATTTGGTTGTTGTACTTTACTCACTCACACACACCACTCACATGCTGAACATTCCTTATACACTCATATAAACTTTTCTTACATAGCAAAATCTTCTGAGAACAGTCATTATAAGAAACTCTAATAGACATTCTTCCAGTGAACGTTGGAATACTAAAAATACAGTTAAAGAGAGACAACTCTTGTTTTATTCAACCTTTTCTTACTTAAATACATGTTTTCTTTCACATCGTTGCTTGATATTATACATCTTGTTAAATACATATTTTACGTGTAACGATGTCTTTTGCGCATCGTTTTCCACGTCAGTCTTGTTACCTAATCAAAAGTTAAATTAATGTAGTGAAGTCCGCCACACTTTCCTACTATGGATAAATAGCAGGACAGTCTATGAACCTTGGTTGGTAAGCGGCCTAGGCTGCAGTACACGTGGTGCCCTCTGGCCCTAATGGGTCAAGGGATTCGTGATCGGGATCGTGGCCATCATCAGGAATCCTTGGAGAATTAAGTCAATCCAATTCAATTCTACTTTTTATTTAAATCAGTAGTATATGTATTCTTTCATCACTACCCAATCTAGATTATATCAGATCTCTCTACAAGTGCTACATGTACCATGTAACCCAGTACTAACTACCGCATTTTCGGGTCACTGGCGATGGAACCATTTCTTCCACCAAGCATTTTATTAAGTGGAGCCGTTAGACAAGATAAAAATAAACCTACCAAAGTGCGAAGGATCCTTGTAGAGTTAACTTCCATCTATCCCAATAGTGTTAGACTAGGATTCATTAGGCATGCCGTCATCGTTGTGATGATACAGTAGGTTGAGGACTTTCTAGACTGAGAACGCACAGAGCAGCGGGCTCCCCCGATGGAATCAACGGCCACGTGTTCGTGACGATGTCGAGTCATCATTGTTGGAGGACAGCGGCTGCGGATTGGCTTGCACAGGGACAAGCTACTATATGGCAGTGAATGCTGAACAATCTCACGAAATATGAAGAAGAAACTTGAGGCAACAGAAATGCCGTTCTACAGAAGGATACTGAGAATATCAAACATGAAAGCAAGACTGTAACATTAATGAAATGGAAAAAATGGGACTTATACGTCAGGAACAGACGGTGAAAATTTCTCGGACACATAATGAGGAAAGGCGCCTTAGAGAATTTAAAACTCACAACATATCTTGAAGACAAGAGAGACAGATGAAGGCAGCGCGTAACAGACCTATCGAGCTTGTGTAAATGGTTTACAAAATAGGGATTAGGACAGATAGCAAACACAAAAAAAAACTTTGTTAAGAGTTACAAATGACAGGATATTATGGAGAAACATGATCGCCAACGTCTTGAAAGGACGTCACATGAGAATGAAGACAGGTAGAAGAAGAAGAAGAAGAAGAAGAAGAAGAAGAAGAAGAAGAAGAAGAAGAAACCAAAGTCGCTTATCGGCTCCTTCCATTTAACCAGGGTATATCACTTTTTGCATTATTATCGGGTAGGATATTTTTTTTTTTTTTAGTTTAAAGCAGAATGGGAACAATCAATTCCAATGGAAGAAATATTGCCAGTATGTTAAGAACTCTAAGTTCAAAATGAGTGCAGAATGCTAACTCCATTGTAGAGATGAGGAACAAAAATTAACAAACTCGCTTAAAATAATATAAAAAAAAATAACGCAAAGATCAGTGAAAATAAAAAAAAGGTGCTAGTGATATTGAGAAAGAGGTAAATAGGCGTAGAATAGAACCAAGACAATAGTTACCAGAGAAGGAATAAGAAAAATAGAGGTGGACAGGACATATTACAGCTGGAATAAAAGTTTGCTTGATTGATATACATGTTGTAGAAAGCAGTAGATAAAAACTAGATAGAAGCTGAAGATATGTAATAGTTTGGCTTGCTGGTAAAACACATTACACTGGATAACAGAGTCACGGAGTTTGTAGACGTTTTTTCGTTAGAAATCAAGAAAAGAGTAATGAACTGCTATGTAATATCAATCATCCAATGTGACAGTAATGGCCGAAGGATTTTCACACAGATCGAGAGAAGACGTTTGACAACAGAAATGTCGTTCATTAGAAGATAACTATGTAAAAAAAAATATATAGAAAAATAATATGTATGGATCATGGGATGAAAGGGAAATTTTTTAAAGGAAATTGGAGACAAAGAATATTACAAGAAACAAAGAAAAGATTTCTGCATTGTTATGTCATGTCTATCCTCCTATGTGGATTTCTAGACAATGGAGATCCGAAACAACAAAGATGTGGTTCTACCGGAGGATGATAAGAAGACAATTGTCGGAACATGTGAACAACGGGGAAATTTTATCGTAAAATAAGAACGTGAAATACGCTTTTACCTAAACATGAAAAAAACAGTTGAACATTCTGCGACACATAACGAGGAAAGAATGCTTCGAAAATCTGACACTTACAATATATACTGAATACAATAAATGGAACCAAACCCACTTGGATGGCAGAACAGAAAGTGGGAAGGGTAGTAAAAACAGAAACATTGCTAAGAGCTAAAATGTATAGGAAGTTAGGGAGAATCCTGATCAGTCATGCTCTGAAAGGATACGACACACAAGAAAGATTGCATTAGTTGCTGCAGATGATTAAAGGCGTTCTTAGATATAGAGATGTTCGAGGGGATCTTTGATATGGTTTAATTATTAGCAAGCTTCTCTCGCCATTTTAATTATTACTGAGTAGTGAGTTCAAACCTGTGTTCCATACTTTCGGCCTTGTGTCACATATAAGCTTCGCTTAGTAAATCTTTTTAGACTGCCCGAGGCTGACTTTTTATCATTTACGCCATGAAGTAAACTGTTATAAATCGATGAACAAGATACATAAATCATGAAGCTAATATAATCGAGAAAAAAAAATTCGCTTCTCTCATACAATTAAGACAAAAGCACGTGTTAAAAGGAAATTTTTCATCGTCATTAAATTCAAGATAAAACTTTCAGCTAAATATAATCATGAAAATAGGATAAAAGAAATAATTTCCCACACCAATTTAAAGCTTTCGTGCTAAGATATCAAAGAACGTATTGAAATTATTACTATGTGAGTTCTCGATGTCAAATCTTCTGCTCATTTTCTTCTGAAATGAGACAGTATTTATACGTTTTAATTTGAGTATTTCTCTTTCGCTTTCGCTTTCACTTTCTCTTCCCACGCACAGAGATATACACATCCTCACATATATAATCATAATAATGATCATCATGGTCATCATGTATTTATGTAAAAATTTCAAATAGAGTATGTCTGTAAAATGATAACATGAAAAAAAGCAAATATATATATATATATATATATATATATATATATATATATATATATGTGTGTGTGTGTGTGTGTGTACAGTAGAAGATTTTGAACAGATAACTGTGCTTGAATCTCCGCCCTGTTATTATTTTTCTAAAGTCTGTTCATTCAAGACATTTAATAAAAACCGCTCGATGCAATTCACACTGTTTCAAAAAACAAAACATATGAAAGCCTGGTAAAATAACGTTTCGATGTATTAAAAATGGATAAGAATTAATGTTGTATTATATATATATATATATATATATATATATATATATATATATATATATATATAATAATAATAATAATGATAATAGGAAAACTCGTAATTGCTGACGGGTTTCGTCCAATATGAACTTTAGGAAACGCGTCAGCAATTACCAGTTTTCCTATTGTCATTTTTATTTATAAATATTGTCTTCTCTACTTGTTAAATCGGAGAAATTTTTCATTTTGTTCCATTTCTAGTTCTTACAATTTATGAAATATATATATATATATATATATATATATATATATATATATATATATATGTATGTATGTATGTATATATATATATATATATATATATATATATATATATATATATATACATATATTTCATAAATTGTAAGAACTAGAAATGGAACATTGAGAAAATACAATTAATGCAAGCAGTCATTGCATTAAATTACACTATATAAATATAGAGCATTATTAGGATTACTGAGAGTAAAAATTAGTCACTTGGTTAGTTGCTGTTATCTTCAGCATCCCGATTCCAGAGTTTCGAAGGTGTACCTGAAGTGTGGGAGGGCAGGTTCACTTAGAATTCTCTGGAGTCTGAATGCTGGAGGTAACATGAATTACCTAAGTGACAAACTTTTATTCACATTATATATATATATATATATATATATATTTGTGTGTGTGTGTATGTATGTATGTGTGTGTGTGTGTGAACAGCTGTTATTAAAACATATATTTTAAAATTCGAACGATCAGGTCTATTTAATCTTTTATTGTATTTTTCCAATTTTTTTCATAACATACACACCGGGATCAAATCTCTGTGTAAAATGTCCAAAGACAAGATTTGTTAGCTACATCCAGGCATTTTTGAAAATTTATGCAGATCTTACAACAGTTTATATGTGTAGTCCTCAAATATCTTGATGAGCAGAAACTAGCTCCTTAACTGTCTTCTCTAACCTAACCCTGGTGACAATGAGCGAAGGACTGACTTGTAAAATTCAAGACACCCAAAACCAAAATAGTATCGTACGTCGCCACTGAGTAAAGTTTTAAAATTTACTTATAATGTTGGATAAATGTTCCTTGCCTTGAACGTCTACTGGGATCGAATTCATGAAACCTACGAATTCAAAAAGAATCGGAAAATATAACTCCGGTATGAAAAAC
>CAHIKZ030004034.1:352500-402500 GCA_903632075.3 Acanthosepion pharaonis | reverse complement strand
TAGAACTTCATCTGATTACTGTATTGTTTATGCTGATGTAATTATATACGTTTATGAAGAGAAAGAAATATAAAAAAGACAAGTTCTCGTTACAATTAACCTATACATATCAACAAAAATAAATTAATTTAAAAGTTAACAATTTCTAATTTCCAACGTTGTCAGCATTTCCAAACTATGCAAAATTCTATGCAACGTTCGCGTTTTTATATCCCCTTTACCTCTCCATACATATACATAATTACAATAATGAAAACAATACTTTAATCTGACGAAGTCCAAAAAGGCGAAACGGGTCCCGCAATAAACTTGTACCACTTACCTAATATATATATATATATATATATATATATATATATATATATATATATATATATATATATATATAGATAGATAGATAGATAGATAGAAGAGTGAATATAAAATAAATTAAACGAGATATTAGCAATTGTATATGCGGACGATAGCGTGCATACACAGATAACAAAATACATATTTATTTAATTTATGATGCAAACGAAACAGTACATTTTAAAGTTTCATGGGTTCCCAAATCGACAGGCACATATGGCGACTGAACCATTACAGTTGTTTTATAAAAATACTGAGTCTCATGGGAGGAACGCTTAATTCTACTCAGAATCAAAGCTCAAAATTAATATAAACCCTCTCTCTCTCTCTCTCTCTCTATATATATATATATATATATATATATATATATATATAATTCAAATATATGCAAGACTCTTCGGTAAATAGAATTGAGTTCTCTCAGTCACTGGTTGTTTATCTAAAAATAAATACACTTAAAATTCGCGTTCATCCTTCCGTGTGCCAACGGCTTAGTGGTAAAATCCCCGACTGACCCCAATTCAATCGGGTTTCGATCTGAGCTAGGGGCAAGCGGATGTCTAGCCACACTGATGAGCTGTGATACAGCGAAACAGTCTGTCCGTGGATGGCAATATGTATATATATTTGAGTTTGGTGCCCTTTTTTAAAAACTGTTGGTATTACGTCTGCGGGCCTACAATCTCGGAAAACTTAATAAAGGGATCCTGCTCTTATTATGTTTTCTCGAGTACGCAGACCGGTAGACGTATTAAATATTGTTAAAAATGGTTTTCTACCGAAATAATGGTATCCACTAAAATACCGCTTGAAGTAATAAATATGTCGACTTAAAAAAGCCATTAATTCTTTAGAAATATAGATATCTATGTAAACATGTATATATGCTTTTACAGATCTCGACAACTATTAGGGATATGTGATTAAATATACTTCAATGTTAAAGAATTTATTCAGTATTTTTATTGTTTAGATAATAAGCATTATAACATAGCACAAATTGATATATTGTGGAAAAAGGAATTGTCGACATTGTACGCATTTTTTACTTATTTATGTTTTTTTTATCAAAAACGACATACTTTTACATGTAGTTATCGATAATATTATACTTGAATTACTATTTTTTTTAATTAATAACGATTTGTGCTCAGTTGATGATACTAATAGCTATCTGCTGATGTGTTAAAATTTTGGAATAATGCAATAATAACAATTTAAATTTCATCTGTCTGCTAGATGTCGAGATCTGTTAAAAATGAACACGGAAATTAATAAAATTAACAAAAATTAAAACAACTGTCTCGTAATAAATTTGAATGTCAAATTCACAATTATATTATCGAGTAATTCATTTTTATATTCAGCCTGCTTCCTATATGAGATGGATTACAGTGATTTGATAAAAGGGAACTTATGACCAGATATGTATCTCGTATTATTTGGCAAGTGTAGGGGAAACATTTTAGGAAGCTTTGGGTAGCCAAGACTTTGTCGATGTAAAAACAAATAAATGGAGCCTGTTTAATCAAATATGAAAATTACAGATTGTAGGAACCGAAATCATACAGGTGTAACAATTTATATACCTGAGAAGCGTATTAGCAGATGATAGAAAGCGCAACAGGATATGTGAAAGATCATTGGAAGCAAAGTATTAAAAAAAAAATAATAATATTGTTAGAAACAAAGAAAATTGTGCTGAAATTTTATTTAGTATCAGTACTTCTACGGAAAGACTGACAATCTCCACACAGATGAAGAAGAGACTTGAAGCAACAGAAATGTGGTTCTACAGAAGGATGATGAGAATATCATGAACCTGTTATGGGAGTAACGATGAAGTTCTAGAGACAATTGCAGTAATGAGTATAGTTATACTTAACAACGGGAAGGGACAGTTCGTAATGAGGAAAGACGGCTTTGGAAATTTGACACTCAGAAGACAGTTTCAAGATAAGAGAGATAGTGAAAAACAAAGAATGGCCTACCTGACAGGATTCAGTGAATGGTTGGTGGAGCAGGTTTCAGAAGTGATGGTATAAAGACAAACGTTAGTAAGAGCTACAGAGGACAGGAACTGGAGAGAACTATATTCGCACGGCACATAGAAAAAGATGGAGAGTAAAATAGAATTGTTTTTCTTCTTTTTTTAAAGGTCAATATTATAAACCGTACCTATGAACACGAAAGTTTATGTCCCAATCTTCATAAAAATACGTTGGACACTATTGTAAGTGAGGGTAATATGTTTTCTAAGTAGTCCCAGCACTAGTAGTGGTTTACCTACTTGACGCCGCTGGCGAGTATTGTATATTGTTGATGTTATAAAGATTACCATTTCATTTCCAACCAGCGTTCTGGTTATTCCTCATTCAGTAACCCTTTCTAGGTTACAGCAGTCATGTCCCATCAAGATGTTGGCAAACGTAACTTTTCACCAATTCATTTTACTTTATTACACGTGAATTACCAGTGGCGTGATTTTCTGTTGTCTTCTCCACGATATGGGACACATTTCCCCTTAGACTGGCTACCAGTTAAGCCTACAGATTCCAATTCACCCTGTTATTTCATCTCGTAACTGGGAGAGTGAAGAGCTTTAATATCCAAACATACGCAAGAAAATTTAAGATACGAACATGCACAGGGAAATTTAAAATCCAAACATACACACGGACATTTAAGATCCGAACATTCACGGGAAATGCAGTTTATAAAAATATTTAATCGAGGTAAATATGTTTTTTTTTCCTTCAAAATCTGTGTTTAAAGGTCATAGTTTTTAATATTTTGAGGAAGGTATCCTAAAAAAAATGAAGGAATGTAAGTATTTTTAAACGTCAGTTTTAGGAATAAGGGTATCAAAAATAAGGCTAATTTTACTCCGGGCTACAGATATGTTCATGAATTATTGGAAGCTGGAGGTAAAAGATCTCTTTTTGCTTTTAGTCACGAAATCATAAGAAATATTTGCAAGTTTTTCAATTTTAGAGTGGCAGGTTGCCAACCAACTTGTATTGAAACATGCGAAAGCTGCCGGGAATAATAAAAAAAGATCGAAAAATAATTCATATAAAAGAATGAACGAAAAAGAAAGCGAATAAAAAAAGTACCATGTGCATTCAAGAGTAAGTTACAGAAAACGATTGGAGGAATGAATAAATATAAAATAAGGAAATGAAATATGAACGAAAAACGAAATAATAAAAAGGAATAAAATGAATAGAAAAGAAAAGATTGAAGGAAAATAAATATATAAGAGAAATATATATATATATATATATATATATATATATATATATATATATATGAAACTTATAATCGACTGAAAAAGCAGAATGAGAAACAAACAAGAAAGAAAAATAAATAGTTCTAGAATGGAAAAGGAGAAACAAAGAAAAATAAAATGAAAAGAAAAGTGGGAATGAAGGAAAAGGCGGCAAAGTAATGTAATAAAGAAAAGAAAGAAAGAAAAAAAATCAAAAACAAAATGCTTAGTAAAACAAAAATCAAGCGGGAAAAGTTTTGGGGATTTTGGTCGAAACTGAAAAAATTGTTTCCCATTTCCGTTTTCAAAAGAAAAAAAAAATAACACACAACGCCAATAAAAATAAGAGGCACACAAAGAGAAGCATATGAACAAATAGAATAAAATAAAATAAATTAAACAGAAAGATTGTTTGTGGAAATTTTTGTTGCTGCCCAAAGCAGAATTAATGAAAAATTGCCACCCTGAAGACAGAAATGTACCCAGATCTCCAGTTTCCTGACGTCACCGTATTTTCCGTTAGAAATCACACACCGGTACACAGAATAACATTTTTAAAGATTCATTTAACAGACTGTATAGTGTCGTGTAGCAGTCTTATAATAAGCAGGGACTGAAACGTAAAGAAAATAAAATAATATTTGTTTGTGTCTATAGCGCCGTTGGCTTTGCACATGGGAAATGAAAGAGAAATTCGTAAGAACTTAAACCTCTGCGACGCTATTTGCCTTTCAAACATATATATATATATATATATATATATATATATATATATATATATATCATACCTAACAATTCTACTTACCTAAGATACACTGATGGCGTCCTCTTATTTATTCCCATGATACTAACCTTTTAAACGTAATAGCTAAACTCACTAAGTTTGAAACAAGCATAGAATTCACACACGAATTTGAAACAAATAAAATTCTTTACCTTTCCTCGATATACTATTAATGTGTAACGATAAGATGTTAAAGTTTACCGAAAACTCGCTAACAAAAAAAATGACCTTATCAATTTCTATTCCCACCACAACTGGAGAATAAAATCTAGAATAATTATAGGATTTCACCTTAGAGCCCTTAGAAAGTGTAGCCCAGGATACATTAATGAAACTTCTACACTACCCATAACATTTTATCTTAAACGCACCCCCCCCCAAAAAAAAACAAAACAAAAAAACGAGCTCACAAAATCTATAAGACCAAAAAAGCAAATACTTCCAACAAATTCATAATTCTACCCTCTAACAATTCAACTAAACTCGCAAATGAATTAGCCAATCCTAATATGAGTATCGTTACAGCCACCTTCAAAATTATAATCAGGATGAATGATGGGGTAAAACGAATTCAAATTCAAGTCTATCAAATAAAATGTCTACAGTGCAATAACATGTACATTGTGGAGATATCAAGCGATTGAAAAACCTTCATCCAGGAACATAAAAGAGGCTTGCGATTAGATAAACATTCAAAATCTTTCGTCTTATACCGTAAAACAGGGACATAACTTTAATTTCACCAGTGACAGCTTACTAAAAATGAACATAACCCTTTAAAGAGAAAATAGTATGAAAACATATTTATAGCAATACTAACAACTATTAGCACACGTTTAAAAACCTATATTACTACACTATTTTTCTACAAATCTATTATTCATGAATCTATTTTATCTCTTCCTAATGCATAAAAATCAATGATGCCATATACAAAATACGCACTAGACACGCTTTAAGGAAAGATCCTACCAAAACAAAACTTTTAAAACATCCTTTTGCGTCTCACTAACTTTTACAAACTTTAGCAACCAGAATGTTTCTCACACATATTTAAATATTATCTGTCACTTCATTACATGTGACACGTATCCAACAAATGAGAAACAGCCAAACACAATATAAAATTAATCTATGGCTCTTTGCTTTTAATCATTTTATTTTGATCTCTGACGAAGCTTTAATAAAGTGAAGCATGTTAGATTAAGATCTGTTTCCTACTTGTTCTTTATACTATAATTTTTTCGGATTCCTATCCATACTTGATATATATATATATATATATATATATATATATATATATATATATATATATATATATATATCCTAAAATCCTAAAATAAAGAATACAGCTCTAATTTCTTATTGAGCCCTGTTTTAAATTAATATTACGAACGGAGGAATGTATATTCGATTCGTTCTCATTTCATCTGGATACACACACACACACACATATATATATATACATATTTCATGCCTGACTATTGCGTCCAGCATAAAACAGCAGATCGCCACTGAGTGTTGACTTCAGTGTTCACTTTTATATTTATATTTACACACGCTCTATCTCTGATATTGAGCACTTTATCTCATAAGTATAGCACACTTTAAAACTATATTGAATTCGTACCTTTCCCAAGGGTATTAGCAGGTAAGTGAATGTAATGGATTCGACTGGAATCCGAACTCGGTTCTCCGATTCCTCAATCGAAGCCGAAATCCATTACTCCACCGTGCCTCCCTTTTAATTAAATAAAATAAATAAAAAAAAAATGAATAATGTTGAACAATGATTTATCATTAATGACATATAGTTAATCATACAAATAATAATAACAATCAAAATCATGATAATAAAAATGGCTAAGTAGTACATTAATAATCATCATTATGATGGAATTCATTTGTACTACAGTGTTAGGAGTTGGGTTAGTGTTAAGGTTGGGATTAGGGTTAGAATTGGGATTAGTACCCTGGTTAATAGGGCAAAAAAAAACATGAAGTTAGACCACACGCTAAAGGTCAATTTATATTGTCCTTCCAGGAGCTGTCAAATTAAAAGTGCAAACAGAAGTTAAACAGAGGTAATACGTTCATACCATGAAATGTAGAGCGCGCGCTAAAGGTCATTTCACAGTAGAGACTACGAAAACTGCTGGAGACCGCACGCTAAAATAGTACTGCAGGGTCTGGTACTTCCTGGAGAAATATAATGAACCGAACATTTTCCCAGCATCTTTAGCTATGGATTTGTATATATGAACTACATTTGTATTCTGGATTGAACTTGAGCTCCATACAGTGATTAAGACGAAAAAGAATAAGCATTATCTCTGTGATTAATTAAAACTAAGAAGGAATAATTACTTGCTAAGAATTGTCCCTTTATACAATACGACAAATGGTTGAATTTGATCAAAGTGTGTAATTACTAAAGCTTTGTGGGTATAACAATAAAGATGATCAATATTTCGAATCAATCCGTGTATAATAATCATATTGTATATATATATATATATATATATATATATATATATATATATATATATATATATATATATATATAAATTCCATTGTCCTTTTTCCTTCATGTACATGTTTAATGCCATCAACAGAAATATAATTTTATTCGGTTAAGGATCTATTCATCGAAATACGTCACACAATTTTTGCCACTTTGTCATATATACTTCCTTATTTGTTCCTCATCCAGTTATACATCTCTCTCTCTCTCTCTCTCTCTATCTATCTATCTATCTATCTATCTATCTATCTATCTATATAACTTCAAATGTCGTATGTATAATTAATTCTAATTTCTATATACCCTTCTCAATAACCTCTTTACTTATATTAATTATAAACTTTCCCCTCCTCTAAGACCTCTCCCCCAACTCTCTTTCCATTAATCCCTTACATACTTTTATATATATATTTTAAAGTTATTTTTAAACCCTTTTTAATTCCACTTTTAATTTCAAATTAATATTTCATTATTCATATAACCCAAAATCAATGTCATAAGGCTAATATTCGGTTTTAATTTTATAACACTCCGCTTTAAGACAAATAACTTCCATCTTCCCCTGACATCTGTTTCGTGCCTTTCGTCTGACTGAAACATTGAGAGGGATAGATTAAATATTAGTTTTTTTTCAGCTTTCACAGTTAAATTTCTATCTCTGTCACGGACTCAATCCACACCGGGGTTGATAAGAATTTCCCATATGATGTGATTTGGGATTTTATTGTCTATTATATATATATATATATATATATATATATATATATATATATATATATATGTATTATAATTGTTTAAAAAATATGATCCCTTCGCTACATAAGAGTTCTCATATTTCAAAATCAAGAAAACCTCAATATAATTATTTAAATTAAATTGAATTAAAGTATTAAGTCCTGTTTCATCCACAAGCGAACATTTAGGAATAACCAATCTTTATAAGCATGTTCATTCGCAAAATTAGTTACTATGGAAACGGCTAGTGCAAACATCTTGATAAGAAGCATAAGAGTTAATTTGTATCCTCATATCAGTCACCTTCGGAAAGAGGTCAATCCGATGTAGGGTCGGGGTGTCCATTTCAAAGCGAATCGTCTGATCAGTCACAGCGAAAAGATAGCTGTTGGCGTCATAAAACGCCAGGAAGTATCTGTCTATATTTCTGAGATGAGGTATTATGTACATTATTTACACTATTGTCCTCATCTTTGTCGCCATATTTATTACAATGTTTCGGCCGTTGTACGCTCCGGCCTTCTTCGGGCGGTTGGAATGTCGAACTGAACCGTTTATTTCGCTCACTGTGGTAGATTGTTCTAGTTCTCCTGTTAATTTCCCACTGCCTTATCCGAGTATTAAACTCACACTCTTTGGGTCCTGTCAGTGGATATAACCAACGCCTTTATCCACTGTGCCATCTGTGTATGAATTTCTGGGTATTATAAGCCTAATGTCTCAGCAACCATTTTTACCAGTGCTCATACTGCAATTTTTTTTTTGCTGTTATATCAACAAAATATCAACAAAAATTGCACTATGAGCACTGGTAAAATGTTTGCTGAGATATTAGGTTTATAATACCCAGAAATTCATACACAGATGTCCTCAAGGACACATGGCATAGTGGATAAAGTCGTTGGTTAGATCCATTCACTGAACCAAAAGTGGGTGAGTTCAATACCCGGTTAAGGCAGTGGAGAACTTTCATCACACCGCCCGAGAAAGCGTACAACGTTGTAATAAATATGGCGACAAAGATGAGGACAATAGTCCGAATAATGTACGTCATGAAGTGTCTAAAGAATTTTATTTTATTGATTTTTTGTTTTTTCCTAAACGTTAAGCCTCTCAATGGGTGAGATAGTGCATTGGTATACCAATGCACTATCTCATCCATTGAGAGTCGTAACAGTGAAAGGATATACATTAGTTCAACGAAGAATGAATTTAAAATTAGATGGAGACTACACAAAAGCTCCTTCAATAATATCAAAAATAGAAATCAGACATCTCTATCCAAATATTTTTGGCATTTATAAGAAATAAATAAAATACCCAAAGTAAAATGGAAAATAATCAATAGAACAAGAACTTGTAAAACCAGGGATGACCCATGCCCTTTATGCCTACATGAAAAACTAAACATTATTAAGTTTCTAAATAATGTAAATTTATTAAACCATAGACATGAATTAACGGTTTTTTGTCGACATCCACAAATTTTCGCATTAAATAATTAGCGTAAAAAAAATAATTTTCATATTTTAATAAAAGATTTAAAAGCTTAACCGAATGATAAGATAGAAAAACCCTTTATGAAGTCGTCAAAAAAACAAATAGAGTTCAGAGCGCCGCGTTTATGTACGAAACAGCCCTTTAGAAAAAAACAAAAAAAAATCAATAAATAAATAATAAATAAAATAAAATTCTTTAGACAATTCCTGACGTATTATGGTGCCAACAGCTATCTTTCGCTGTGTCTGACCTGACGATGTGCGTACATGAATGCCACCATTCGCTTTGAAATGGACAACCCGACACTACTTCGGCTTGACCTCTATCCGAAGATGATATGTGTATAAAAATTAACGCTTATGCCCCTTATCAAGATGGTCGCTCTAGCCGTTTCTATAGTAACTTATTTTGCGAATGAACATGCTTATAAAGATGCGTAAATTTCAAGATTGGTTATTCCTAAATTTATGCTTGAGGATGAAACAGGGCTTGATACTTTAATTCAATTTAATTTTAATAATTATACCGAGGCATTCAGCTCTTGTTTTTGAAACATGAGAACTCTTATGTAGCAAAGGAATCATATTTAAAAAAAATAATTATAATTTAAGATCTACTTAGAGCACTGCTTTTGAAAATAAAACAAAATACTAAAGAACTCAAGATTATTTACCTAACGTGTTCTTTTTTCCTATTTTTCTACATATCTGCACCCCCATATATATATATATATATATATATATATATATATATATATATATATATATATATATAAATATGCTAGGAAGTACCACTTGAAGGCGAATAACTCAAAATAACCTCTCAATAAACCAGAAGAAATAAGCCAATAATATCCTTGCGTAGAAGAATTTCATTGGCGGAACTGTCGAAACGCTTAGACCTGCCAAAACGGGACAAAAATATATACTAAAATAAGCATCTCAGAAAAATTCATAGCACAGCGAGATCAAAGTTTGTATTTGTCAACATAAGCGGCGTTACCTGTCGGAAATTCTCTGATATTGAGAAATCAGGAAAATATCACTGATGGCTCACTTCGAAGCATTCGAAAAGTGTATGTTACAAATCAAAATATTATATATATTATTATATTATCAATAATAATTATTATGCAATAATACCTAATAACGTAATCATTTGATTATTATATCATTTTATATATATATATATATATATATATATATATATATATATATATATATATATATATATATGTACTAATAATAGCCATGAAACTGTCGCGGTTTTCCTATTTGAATTTTCTGATGAATCTTAATTCTTAAGATAATGATTAAATAAGTTCATACCGAGTTCTACGATAGTAACATATCTGTAGAAACCCCCTATCGCATCAGTAAACATCTGAGGTTAACAACTTTACGAAAATATTGCAATAGCATTGAAAATTACTAATGTTGATTGTAAATTTTTAAAAAATGGGATGAAAATATTTGAAATTCAAGACTTTTTTCGTTTCAATGAAACAAACGTTAAAAACTTCTTTTTCTTTCTTTCATTCTTTTTTACATATTTACACAGAAAACAAGAAGTATCACTTATATGTCTTTTCCATCTTTCCATGCTATCAAAACGGAATAGACCATTATTAATGTGGTATCGGCAAGAGATGGTAAACGCTTGTATCTTTCTTTCTTTATTTTTCCTTCAATTTTCTTCATTCTTTTTCTCACTGAAGCCAAATAGAAACTCTGATGTGTTTTCCGTCTTTCCACACGATCAAAATGGAAGAGTCTATTATTTATGAGGCAGGAGGCGTTAAACACTCCCATCTTCACTCTTTTTATTGCTTTCATATTCTCACTGACACCAATAATCGTCTCTGATATATCTTTTCTGTTTTTTTTTTCCTCTCGATCAAAACAGAACAGTCCATTATTTATGTGGCATTGACAGAAGACCTTGAACATTTGCATCTTCATTCGTTTGTTTGTTTCTTGCTTTCTTGCTTGCTTTGTTTTTCTTACTGAAACCAAGTAGCGTCCCTATGTCATCTTTCCACGCGATCAAAATGGAATTGTCCCTTATTCATGAGGTATTGGCCGGGCATAACGGTCATTCTAACTAAGAGAGGTACAAGCAGAATTATGATAAGGTATTATTTAGTATAAAGTTATTTATCCTAGAAATTCACATAGAAAATATTTCATTTCATTTGCGTTTTTCTTTTAGTTTATCCCAAGAAAACATATTTGATTTTGCGCTCAGGTGTGAAACCTATATTCGCCCAGACTTTATTATTTACTCTCTGATACTACAAAGCTCCGGCCAGGTTCATGTTAACACTAAGTGGTCGCTAGAGGCCTATGATTTTTTTTAAATATGCAAATGATTTTTGGAGTTTTCATTATGATAAGATTTCCTGTCCAATAAAAGCAGCTTATAAAGTGTTTGGTTTATAAAGAGACCGTATGCATCACTTATATAGCAGAGGCGGAACGCGATACCTGAAATAACTCGTCTAAGGAAGAAAAATGTCAAAACTCATAGACAATGACGTAAAGAAAAAGTAGAAGAAAGGACTAATTACTAACTGTAATAAACGTGCGTGTGAACTAGTAATTATATTAAGTAAAAATGTAAGAATGGTAACGACAAAAATGTCTGGTACAGAAATCCGAAGATTTCTTAAAACATCAAAAGGTTCTGCCCAGAAATTAAAAAAAAAAATGTATTAAATGGTAATACAATTTTTTTGGAACGGAAAACAAAAAAGAAAAGAGTGAACTGCTCTCTCATATCTACCCTCCTCTCCGGTATTTACCTTGACTCTTGAGGCAGGTTGTGACACAACATCGGTTTTTAACGTGGGGACCTGAGTGTCTCCACTACGGCCGCTGGTAGAAGCCGGTCATAGCTTATCTAAGCTGGTCAATGATTTTCTAAGCTATGTCTATGCTGGTCATAGTTTGTCTAAACTATGTCATAGGCGGTCATGCCACCTCTACGGAATAGATGTTATAGAACAAGTCCGAGGATTCTGTCCACGCAACAGGGGGCGGGGGAGAGAATGTAAGGGAGGAGAGAAGGTCTCCGGCACGGAACAGATACTACAACGGCAGCATCTTCTCCGAAGAGTTAAAAAAAACTTCCCCTCCCCTGCCCCCTCCGGAAGAAAAGCCTCACATCTACCATCCTACCCATTCCCATTATACGTAATATAATGGGTAGTGGTTTTGAAATGTAAATCGGCGATCCGAGATCAAATTCGAGTTCGTTATATTTATTGCCGCGCAAATCCCCTTGGTGAGACGAATGCATCAATCTTTTCTATCACCACCCCTCCAGATGCGCGAAATAACAGGAAAGACTGACTTCCTCAGCTTTGGTTGGCAAACTCTCTAGGAGAAAGAAAACTGAATTTAAACCGGTTAGCCTTGGGTTAGCAGCTCCATCCCATAAAACACCTACTTCCTGCGGAAACGAAAGCGCCAAGGCGTAGTTGAGAACTGTGGCTACATATTTATGAATGGGGTCTACGGGACTTGAGTAAAGGAATAGGAATGAATGATATGATGGTGAATGCCGGACAATTTCCTCACAAACGATTCAAAAGATGTTCGAAGCGATACATCTGTGGTTCTAGAGACACAAGCCTGAAATAGTATGAACTGACCATGAATGTAAAAAGCAAAAGGAAATAAAAAGATACGTATAATTAGAATAAATAAAATGCAACAATTTGAATTTCTGTGATGCATTACGTAGAAAGTGAGCCTGGAGAACTTAACGCCGAGAAGACATGTTTATGAAAGGAAAAGCAGACGAGACCAGCGTGTAATCTACCTAATGAATTAACGTCAATGAATATCAGAGCCGCGATAAAGAGGCGTGGTCAACATTGAAAATTGTGAAGAACCACGTTTACCTAAATCTTGAAGGATCGTAGTACATAATAGAAGTCTTACTTTACTTACTGCTGGTAAAATAGCAGAGTAGACTGTATTCTCTAGCAGTGGGTGGTAGCTTGTCTTAAAATGAGTAACTTAAATTAAAAAAAAAAACAATGTGAAAACGAAATCACTCTACTATATATTCACAGGAGTTCAGTGTAATTCACTGAAAATGTTTTATATAATTGTTCAGCCAATAAAAAACCTAAGACAATGAAGTGTTACGGAATAACAGATGAAGTGTTACGGAATAACATCGTGGTAATTGCCTAAAACAGTAAGATACACAACAAATTGATGTGTATGATGGATATATTTTGATACTAGACTTAAAGACATTAAGATTACGGTAAACAGTGATGCTTCCTATTGTGAATCTGTTCCAAAAAGGAACAATTTTTGGGAAGAATCCGACTGGAGGAACTTACTACGACAAATGAAATACGGAGGAAATGCGCATTAGTCAACCATGTGTACATATATATTGAGTAATTAAAACATTTAATTTATAAAATACATGATTGGAGAAGCCTATCGTCTAATTATGGGACAAAGGAATTACATATACATTGGTCCAGTTCATATAGGTGCTGATTTCATCTCCACGGAACTATGCTTATTTATTTTGCTTACAAAGAAAGAAAAAAAATGCAAAATATTGCTTACTATACCAATGTAAAACTGCCACTGATGACAAAAGAAAAAATATTCATTTGCTTAAAAAACAAAAACCTAAGTAGAAAAGTAGCTAGGTAAATGAATGCTCCCATTTTAGAACAATCTATTCAACAAGATAAACCTTTCTGGACGTCTAGGTAGCTACAAAAAAAATAAAATAAAATAAAATCCGCGGAAATATATTTACTCGAATAATTGATGAAGACATTTTATATGTGATTATGCTGAAATCGTTCCAATATATTACTTTACAAATCTGGGAGAAATAAAGTTGACAAATAGTTACCAAATGAAGAAAGAGAATGAGTTTATTTCCCAGAGTGATGAGTGAAATATCCGGCGTAAGAAGAGAAACACTGAGTTGTGAGATGAAAAGGCTGTTTGACTTTACAACCAGAACCACGAATTGCTAAGTCTGACCACGACTGCTCCACGTCTGACAGCGTTAGTATTTCCAAGCTTACTTTATGACAATTTCCGTCACAGCTCCCGGCACTAGTGCGCCTGAAGTTCAGTGTGGGATCATCCTATGTACAATACACTTTCCCTCGTGCCTTGTGATTTTCTGTATTGTAGTATGCAGTATTTGGCTTAAACCTGACGATGTGGAGAGATGATACAAAAAATTATAAAAAAAAAAAATAAATAAGAGCATAAAGTGGTTTTTTGTGGTTGTAGGTCAAAGACCCACACACACACACACACACACACACACATATATATATATATATATATATATATATATATATATATATAGATATATATTATTATTATTATTATTATTATTATTATTTTTATTATTATTATTATTATTATTAATAATAATAATAATAATAATAATAATAATAAATATACATATTTTTCCTCACCGAGAGTGCGACAAAATGAAGGCGATGCAGGTGAATGTTGGAATATTTTTGGCAAAAAGTAAGATAGCCTGGAACAGAGAATTCATTGGTAGCAATGGAAGAATTTAAATTAGTCGGACTGACCGGTTAATCGACAAAAGAAAACGGTTAAAAGCGTAAGGAAATTTTCCAGTGGCTATGTCCCAAGATCCTAGCTCATGCACAATATGCAAGTTTACCTCTCTCTCTCTCTCTCTCTCTATATATATATATATATATATATATATATATATATATATATATATATTATATTAATATAAAATTCCCAGCGTCACTCGTTCGTGCGCATGTGTAGCCACGTCAGCGTAAAGAAACCTAGTGCGAGGAAGTCCTAAGGACGAAACGCATCACACGAAAACTATACACTTTGTCATACATATTTCCTCCCAAAACTATTATCGATATATAGAAATTTATATATTGTTTCCCCATATATATATATATATATATATATATATATATATATATATATATATATATATATCGGCTGATTTACTAGTTTATTTTACTCAAAATGTCTACATTCTATATATTTTATGTGTGTATTATGTGTGTATTTTTTAATACTGCTGTTTCTGTCTTAACTCAACTCCTGACCATTAACATCTTTTATTATTATTATTATTATTATTATTATTATTATTATTATATATATATATATATATATATATATATATATATATATATATATATATATATATATATATATAGTTTCATTAAATTCATCTGACAAGGCACACTGGTTGCTTTTTCTTCAACTCTTCTTAAAACCGCTCGGATCTATAGAAAATTTTGACAGTTTCTAAACACTGTATGTAAAAAAAAGTTTCAGTCAAGGGGAATAGCTTGATTAAAAGCTGTCGAAAGGTACTATGGATCCGTATCGCTTCCTGTGTATATGCAAATAAGATGATCAATGATACTTGAGATGGTTCAACAGAAACACAATATTTTATCTGAAAATTTACAAATAAAATGCTATAATTTTCTCATGCCTTAATTGTTTTTAGCTTGCAGATTAATAACCGATTATTTTGCCTATGTTGAGGTTATATCAAAATTTGTAAATTAGCATTATTTTCTGATAGCAATTATCAACATATATATATATATATATATATATATATATATATATATATATATAGTGGACTTTCCTATCGTGAACGATAAGAAAGAGGTGCAGCATTGGATGGTGCCTTTCCTTTTACAACTATGCATGCGAGCAGGGGCTTTTGTGAAGTGAATCAATTAAGGGAAAGACATATTTGATCTGTGGTTTCTTAAGTGTGATCGTAGCCTAGCTTAGCTACGGGCGGCAAAACCACACTGACAGATGAAATTTGTTAAAGCGAGATTTTGATGGCGTCTCTGCTTCAGAGCTAACGAAGCTGATCACGATGCTTTAGTCTACTGTCTTCAAAACAATTCAAATTAATGAAACATGTCTTCGCCACTCTTCGTTTTCATGCTTGGGCTTCGCATTTTTTCCAATAACACACACACACACACACACACACACACACACACACACACACATATATATATATATATATATATATATATATATATGGTAAGATGTAGCCACTGTCTGTCTGTTTGTTATCAAACTCCTCCTAGGGTTTTGGAGATCGACCCCC
Source organism: Acanthosepion pharaonis (assembly GCA_903632075.3). NCBI lineage: Eukaryota > Metazoa > Mollusca > Cephalopoda > Sepiida > Sepiidae > Acanthosepion > Acanthosepion pharaonis. Next base: position 386,180 of record CAHIKZ030004034.1, on the reverse strand, counting down.
ATAACCATATATTCTGAATCTATATTACGCATGGCTCTTTTATAAGTATATTTCAGTTTTATCAAAGGCGGTCACCCCCGGGGTGGGGGTCACCCGCACTGAATTTTTTTCCTTTTGATTTAAATTAAATTTAAAATTGAACAAGGGAATGACTACTATCAAAAGTACAAGAGAAAGTCAGAAGATTGAGGACACATCGGCAAGATCATTTTGATTAAAGGGGATCGCAGGGATCAAAAAACTCCCCACACCATTTTTTTCCCTTCAGTTTCAATTAAATTTAAATTTGAACAAAGAACTTACTCATATCCAATATATAGGAGGAGAAAGCCAGAAGATGGAGGTCACATCAGTAAGACCATTGAGTAATATTTAGATGTATCATTTTTCGCCACAATTTATAACAACGATTTAAAAATCGAGCTTCATTTTCTTAAAAAATGTGTGACACGGTGCAAGGCAAGTATATATATATATATATATATATATATATATATATATATATATATATATATATATATATATACGAAAACCACTATTAGTCCGGTTAATGTGTACATTAAATTAATAAGAAGATGCAATAAAATGTTATGAATGAGTGTTTAGTAATCTGACTGTTAAGAAAAACTTATTTAGATGCAAAGTAACATCATGCTGTTCTTCATATAATTGGCGCTAGTAAGAAATTGCCTCTTCAAATTTTCCAAATATATTTTAATCATTAGTATTTTAAAATGAAAATGTAATTTATAATCTCTACATCTGTATACATCATTTATATTTCGATATTTTTTAATGAATGTAAATTTCTGTAGGTAATTAAATAGGCTATTTTTTTAACAAAATTCGGAAATTTCCTTTAAAGGCCTCTTCACGATATACACTAATCATATTCAAAAAGTTTTAGTATAGGCACATATTCGATTATGTATTTATATTATCAGCTTATATTATAAAATATATCTATTCATAACCGTCTATTTTTTGAATACTACTGTAGTTACTTAGACAATGTAATACTTGACAAAAAAAAAAAAGGAAAATAGTTACACATTTTCCATTTGTAAACATAAGCAAATTTTTAATTAATCGTTAACTATAAAATATCAATTTTTAATTACTGTGGTTAAACTTAAGAATGTTTTACCGCACTAATCGAACTTTGGTATATAAACATTTTAGCGCACTAATCGAACTTTGGTATATAAACATTTTAGCGCACTAATCGAAAACGCATTAAACGCATTATATATATATATATATATATATATATATATATATATATATAGATATATATATATATATATATATATATATATATATATAGATATATATATAGAGAAAAGAGAGAGAGATAGATATACACACAATTTTTCGGCAAATGTTAGCCACGCACTGAATTTTGGATGCAAAAATTGAATGTTACATGTCTGTTTAGAAATTAAATTACTAGCTCATTTCCAGCGATGTAGCAACAACAACAAAAACAACAACAAAAACAACAACAACAACAATAATAATAATAATAATAATAATAATAATAATAATAATAATAATAATACACCGGCTACAGCTGCAAAATATTTAAAAAAAAAAACAAAGCAAAATCAAATGCAACAAACAGGATACGGAAACGATGATGGGATAAACCTCATCATGGTCAATATTCTGCCCGTAACAAACAAGCTACGTAGTGCAGGGTTAAAAGCTGAAGCTAAAGTTTTTATTCTTTATGCACAGGACCATTGTTTGCTAACTAGATATTATCAAACACGCATACTGAAAAATTGTGTTAGTCCAAAATGCAGATTCTGTGAAAAATATCCAGAACTAATTGACCATCTTGTAACAGGTTTCACGGTATTGGTACCCACTGAATATAAAATACGGCACGACAGAGTGGACTAATATCATCATTGGAAAATCTGCAACCTTTACGGAAAGGAAACTGAAAGAAATCGATATGAATGCCACCCAGGCCCGGTTAAGGATATGAAATCAGTTAGAATTTTATGGGACTTCAAAATACACACACACTTCGTTATTAGAGATCGCAAACAAAAAAGTAACTTCTTATAGATATGGAAGATCCTGAAGACTGCAATTAATCTTTGAGCATCTTCAAAAAGCTAGGACCTAGACATCGAAACCTAAGAAAGGGGATGCATGAGAACATCAAAAATTGCAGTTGTAGCCCTCGGATCGATTGGAAAAGTTTCCAATAGACTCAATGAAGAGATTTTATGGAAGACCATGCCTTAAAGAGATACAAAAAAATGTTCTCGCGTGTACAGCTCACACCTTACGAAGAGCTTTATCTATGTAAAATATGTGCAACTTTTTTTTTTAATTGCTCAGTGGAATATGCCATGATGTCATTTTTGGCCTTAGGTTTCTGGCCTCGACCAAGAAAGAAATGAATACACACCAGAAATCAAAGGTAATAAAATAATATTAATAATAATAATAATAATGATAATTATTATTATTATTATTATTATTATTATTATTATTATTATAACGAAATTAACATATTACTAAAAAATGTCCCTTTAAACCTTCCGTTCTTTTAGTGTAAAACAAATTTGGTGGCACATGTTAATTTTAGAACTGGTGATTTTAAAATTTTCGTTACATTCCTCTCTAAAGATTTGGACACCTACACTAATGGGTTCTATAGTTTCAACGCCATAGCTTAGTATGAGGTAATAATAACAAAGAAGCTATAGGACTTATTAATTATTAAATCCGGACACTTCTGGGTGATATTGTATATATGATGATATCGATGAAATGTTACAGAAGGAAAGTAAAACTATTCTTCCGGCAGACATTATACAATTAAGTATAGATAATAAATTTATCATTGTTTGGCACAAGATTGCAAGACGAGAGCAACCAACTCAAGAAAACTACTTAATCAGCCTGCGAACCCGTCACATTATTTTTGGACAGTCTACACCATTGATTTTAAGCCCGGAATTGTATTATGACATTATTCAATTATTTTAGCAAAGCTCTCATTTATAAATATATAGATAATCAGTCAAAATGTCTGTTGGCCTTGCTTAAAATGAACTTTACCGAACTAAGGTGGTCATAATCACCTCGCTGGATGATTGAGATTGGACAATCCACTCTGACCATAATTAGTGTCCAGACAAGAACATCGAATTATTGTCAATTATATCGGTCGTCGTTTTAACAAATGGAACGTAATATCATATATTGGACTCTAACCTGATTCAATATGAGTAATGTAGATGAGAAAATTTAACTGAACCTCAAATTATGATTGATTAATTCTTCATGAAAAAAAGTTAAATATCTTACCATTATCGCACGAACACACACACTCACATATGTATTGCTGGATTTGAGTAAGTATATATATATATATATATATATATATATATATATATATATATATATATATGAAAAAACTTCTCCGATTTAACAAGTAGAGAAGACAATATTTATGAATAAAAATGACAATAGGAAAACTGGTAATTGCTGACGCTTTTCGTCAAATGTGGACTTTATCAAACCAAAATACGAAAATGAATTTAATTGGATACATCAACACAGATATAATGACAATATTCTCCACACGTGACAATCACTGAGGTTATTTTTTTTTAGTTAAAAAATATGAAAATAGCGTTTATCTACATTACAGTTGCTAGGTACATTCTGTTTTTGTTTTTATTAGTTACTTTGTTCATTTAATTTCATTTTCGTATTTTTGCTTTGATAAAGTCCACATTGGACGCAACGCGTCAGCAACTACCATTTTTTCTTATTGTCATTTTTATTCATATATATATATATATATATATATATATACACACATTTAGAAAAACATAATCAAATTGTATATATATATATATATATATATATATATATATATATATATATATATATATATATATATATATATATATATATATATATATATATATATATATATATATGTATATAATGAGGAAGTGGTAAACATTTTCGTCTGATGCATTTCATCATTTAGAACTTCATTGGCCTAACTTAAGGACAAACTTTGTCCGATGAAACCCAAAAAGAAGATGCGCGCCATACAAAACATTTTCTTGTTTGTCATACTTCTTTTCCTATAATTGTTCTTGATATATATATATATATATATATATATATATATATATATATATATATATATATATATATGCTATATATATAACGAGAACGAAAAGTGTATATGATTGAAAAAGAGATAAACCTCAAATGTTTTTTGCTTGTAATGTAATGTGGATTTTAAATATATATATATATATATATATATATATATATATATATATATATATATATATTATGCTTTTTTTACACAATTTTGCTACACGTGTATTCCGTCTCGGCAGGGGTCATTAAAAGATAAAAATACAGATATCTTTCCTCATGCTTTCTCGGATCAATCTAAACTGTTTTATTACCTTTGACGCAGAAGGTTCTCACTGCCAGTTCAAGGAAAACATTTGTGTCACTAAAACACAAAAAAGTGTATGTTTAACATCGAAAATGTTTAACATCGCAAAACATGAGAAAAATTAATTATTTTAAAAAATATGTGGAAATATCCACTTTTTGCCTGATTAAAGTCGCGAAACCGGAAACCCGTGTAGCAAAATTATGAAAAAACAAGCATAAATATTTAAAAAAAAATCCACATCACAACCAAAAATGATTGTGGTATCTCTCTTATTTTTAATATATATATATATATTTATATATATATATATATATATATGTGTGTGTGTGTGTGTGTATGTGTGTACGTCGAATGAAGAAATATAGTTTTAACTTGTGCTAAATTTATAGGATAAAGTGCTCAATATCAGAGATAGAGCGTATGTAAATATAAAAGAGAACATTGAATTCAACACCAAGAGGTAAATAGGCTGTTTTCATGCAATCGTCATATATATATATATATATATATATATATATATATATATATATATATATATATATGTCGTTATATATATATATATATATATATATATATATATCACATTAATATCACATTTTTTCTAAATGTGCGTATGTATATATATATATATATATATATATATATATATATATATATATATATTGACTTGTAAATAAGCTTAGCTTAGATGTGGCACAAAGGCCGAAAGCAGGGAGTCCTGTTGAGGATCGATCTCCCTATTCAGTTGTAACCATTCTAGCGAGGCAAGCTTGCTAACCATTACACCATGCGAAGTGCCCAATCACTTATGTATATATACCGAAAAATGCAACGATGCACGATGCTTAAAAAGCAGAGTGTCACTAAAATCGTATTAATAATAAAGTCAAAACAATACTTTTACGTTGACTACTACTATAAGTTCATTCAGAAAGGAACACATATCAATATATATGTGTTCTTTTATTTGATGATCCTACTGGGTAATACTATAATGATTGTACATGTATTGTTTCTCTTTTTTCTCTTTTTTCAATTGTTGGTATCAGATTCACAAAACAAACTGTAGGAACTTCTATAGAAAGAAGGAAAGGAAAGCGAAAACATACATCAGTTGCAAGAAGACAACGTATGCTCGTTAGCAAAAAGAACACATTAACATGCAAACGGGAGATACCAAAATCAAACAAGTACAACAATTTAAATATATGAGTAGGTCGACACCTAAATCCGAAGGCTGTTGTTCATGATGACGGTCATCTTCGAGTATAGAATCCAGAGGTTAGCAGTGAATATTTCGAAGACAGTAGGGAAGCGTATTCCAGGTTAGCAGTGGATATCCCGGTAAAAGTATCAGAGCGTAGTTCGTCCTTCTGTTTCTCTTGGCTTGACAAGCTGGAACTGGACATTCGGGTAGGGTAAACAAAATGGCCGCCTTTATACACGACGGATTGAATATTCTACGTCTTCTGATTGGTTAACCTTCTATTGGTGGACTATAAAGTGAGTCAAGTCATTTGGGCTAACTCACTAGTACATATATATACACAAAAAACTGCAAGAAAGGCCAATTGTGTGACACCATTTAGGGCTGCAAGGAAAAGGAAGAAAAGTAGGGAAAGAAAAAGAGAGGCAAGAATTAAAAAAAAAACTTAGATGATAAAGGAAAGCCATCAAAAAAGGGACATTTAGCGATGTTATTTTGATAATGAAAAATGGTTAAAGGTTTCATTTACATTGTCGAGAATTCTAAATAGATAAAAATTAACTGTTTCTGGTGGCGAACTTATATTATCGAGAATAGATAAACATTTAACTGTTTCACGGGAATGCCATTTGGGGCCTCCACAGAGTTCTAAAGAGATAAAAATTTAATAAGAATGTCCTGACCACACACAGAGGGAACCCAACCCTAGGTTAAGTTTTTGTCGATGAAAGGGTGTCATTGAGAGAAAAGACATCTGGGTTGTGTTGGAATCTAACGGTGACAGCGAAACTATTTTATCGGAAAGCGGCACCAAGAATGCAAATACGGCTAGGATAGCGAAACTACCTTATCGGGACGAAAATTTGGCTGGGTTTCGCTAGATAACCACCCACTTGATAATTGGCGAAAATCTCATTGATAGGTACCAGGTGACATTGAGGATAAGAGCTGCAATTAAGAGACCACACTACGAAAGAAAAGAGAAAGAAAGGAGGAAAAATGAAAAGGAAAAGAAAAGATAATTTTTTTTTCTTCGAGCAATATTTTTTTTAAATCAAGGCTAGTCTGGTCACGCCCACACTGCTGGCCGCCCATTGGCTGAATGTTAACGAGAGCCAGGCGGAGGTGATCATGTGATTCAGGAGGGTGGCCTGCTACCACCCATTAAGGGGATAGGTATGAGATGTTACTGCGAAGGAGTAGGAAAACCGTTGACGCCATCTGAGGGTATGGTAAGAGAAGACTTCCAAAAATGGAAATAATAAATTTTTCCTGACCGAAAACAAAAGAAGGGGATTGTGGATTTGGAATTATCACGCATTAGCTGACTAAGATTCACGCAATTCCGAACTCATCTTCAATCCAAGAACAATTTATTTTTGAAGAGCGACATAGACTCACACCACCAAAACAAGTTTTACGACTATCGCCTGAAGACACACCAAGAACCAGTTTCTTAAAGAACAGACAACTTAAGATGTTAAGACTCGCTTAACAAAAACAACGTGTCACGAATCCATATAGCGGGTCGTGAGATAGACGCAGTCCTATGTATCCATCAACCAGATATAAAGTATTGTTATCCTTTTTTGATATCTTTGAATTTTCGAGTTATTATTTTATTTTATTTTACACATACTTGTGCGATATCACCCTTATTCGAACTCAGCTTGCAGTACGGCCCAGCGACTGGTTGATTTCGTCTGCCTAGATCAATTCACAACGTGGGTAGGTTAGACTAGAAATCAAAGCAGTTACTTCGGTAACCAGACGTTGGAAGCGAGCTGGGAACGACGAGGCTGATTCCGAATCTAACCAGATTCCCACCCGAATCACCAAAAAGTTAGAAAGTCACATTTGGGTGCCGCGACCACTACCAGGCCAGTTGGTCGTCACAGGACGGGATAGCACGACTGACGCAGACAGGCGGACGTCACGTTTGGAGCGGCGACACCCGAACGAGCGAGGAACGAGCAGCGGCGGGGACGTCACAATTGGGCTATCGAAATATGTCTTCCAAAAGCTAAGCCAAGTATTAAAAATAACAAAAAAAAACAGGAACATTTCGTAATAAAATAAGACAAGTTTGGTTAGCACGAATTCACAAGTCATCGTGACCGAGGTTTGAGCATATTGGCCTTGTTCAGATTGTTAATCACGCTAGATAAGACGCTTCTCTCCTAGAATTAAGGTCTGCTCAGCATAGTTGCAGTATAAACCACATGTGGGCTCTCACACAAAGTGCGCCTGAGCAAACGTCTGCAGTAGGGATTAACTAGCCACCGTAGTATACGGGTATCCTCGAATACGAGTGCCCAGCCATTAAACTTAGTTTGGCAAAAGGTCAGTATGTTGGAGTAATTTGTGAGGATCAATTTCAAAATTAATTAGTCAAGCATTACATCTTCCAAACATTATTTAACAAAATTGGGCAAGTTTGGTACAAGGTTTTAATCATGGGCCATCCCATGCAGATAGGACGCACCTGTAATGACCGAAAAGATTAACACGCTTACAATTACCCCATACCAAGGCGCCAAGTGGAGGCGAAGGTTTTGGCGCTCATTGAATTAATCGTTAATTTCATCAGGTTAATTTCACAAGTTCCGACACGAAGTCAATGTTGATATCAATAATGTTTCCGACTTTATTTACTGATTAAATATCACGGCACCTTCTGTTTGGCCTCCGCTTCCACCATACACTTCAGGTCTATTTGAAATATTTGCGAAAAGAGGGAGTATCAGGTCAGATTTCAAAACCTAATTCTAGACGATGTCAGTCTTAGTTGCACGTGTTCGAGAAATGAATCATTTATGTTTTATTTTGCCTGTTTCACATTTTTTTTTCACATTCCTTCTACGTTTAAAGATTCTTCAATAACCAGCGACAAAGAAAAAAGAAACATGTCACGAGAAGAGCTTCAATTTTAAGTTTTACTAGTTTAAACCCACGAATAATTCATGGTTTTCCTATTTTAATTACCTGATGTGTCTTAAAACTTAAGTTAATGATTGAATAAGCTCATGAAATATCCGTAGAAATTCCCCTATTGTAGTATTAAGTATTTGAGCTTCACTTTAACAAAATATTGCAAAAACAATTAACTTTAAGGACACATGGCACAGTGGATAAAGGCGTTAGCTAGATCCAATGACAGAACCCAAAGAGTTGTAAGTTCAAAACCTGGATAAAGCGGGGGAGAACTTGGAGAGGGGAATTAAGAGGAGATAACTGATAACTGACGTCTATTAGATATGGCGTGTAGAACTATAGCAGTCTACTCCAGTGAGCGAAATAAAGGGCTCAGTTCGACATTCCAACCACCTGAAGAAGGCCGGAGCGTACAACAGCCGAAACGTTGTGACGAATATGGCAACAAAGGTGAGAATGATAGTCCCATCAATGTAAATAGTTTACATAATACCACATTTCAGAAATATAGACAGATACCAAATTAACTTTACCTTGAATTAGTGTGGTGTGTCAACATCTTCATTATGACATTATTTTCTCTTGTATCTCTTTCTATCGATTTACGTTGTTTTTACTGTTGATAGTCCTCAAGTGATGTAGTTTCTGTTATTTGTTAGGGATCTTTGTTTGCGATTCTGTAGCGCCAAATGACAATGTTCAATGGAGGCCGGTGTTTGCAAAGACTCTCAGGATTATATTTAACTGTTGATCTTGCTTTATTTGAACAAATTAGCCGTAAATAATTAAGTTCTATTTTATTGCTATCTCTCACTTATATTATTGCCAACTAAGACAGCTATTCTTCTTCTATGTGCCGGGATATAGGAGTTCATGGCTCTTCACAACTTCCTACGCCTTGTGCCTGTTACAGGTTTTCTCCTTTTGCTAAACACATGCCTCCCGTTCCGCCATCTATTCACACAGTTTCCTTTGTAGCCTTTTATTTGAAGTAGTGTGAAGTAGCGTAGTATTGATTATCTGATTATTTACTTTTACATGTGCAACCCATTTTAGTTGTTACTGCTATTGAAAGTCCTCGGTAATATAGTTTCTCTTATCTGGTAAAGTTCTTTGCTTGACATTCTGTAACGTCAAACGACGCGATTCAAGAAACTATAGTCCTCGCTGAGATATACACGTTTTACTCGCTCGAAGCCATCGATCTTAGAAATATAAGTCTCATCGACTTTGGCGCCATTCTTGACCATTATATGAAGATCTCGATCTGAGGAAACTATTTAAGATTATTAATCGCACTTTCAGGTTAATGTTTTGAGTTTTTAGCAACTTAAGTTTGGTTTGGTTTGGTTTGTTTTACCGCATATCCACCGCAATGGGATATTTAACATTTTTATTGCTGGTTATATGTTTTTCTTCAAAAATCTATTTCTGGGAGTATTTTTCCTTGAAGGCATCTATAGCTGGTAATATTTTTTCCAAAGAATGAATAACTGTTTTTATTGCACTTACTTTTTTTTTAAAGTATTGCTGATAATAATTCTTCCTTCAAAAATATTGCTGGTAGTAATTTTTTATTACAAAGTATTTCTGATATTAAAACCTATTTTCACACAACTTTGGGTGTCAACTACCTGCTCATAGCCGGGACCCTAACAGGTGCCAGCACCATCTGGGAACGCCAGCAACCAAGTGGTGGCTCCACGATCTCCAAAAACTCCTGATCATAGGCCTCGCTGTTGGACGTACTTTATCGTCTTACCCAGGACGCGGATGTATTTTATCGTCTTACCCAGGACGCGGATGTAGTTTATCGTCATACCCAGGACGGAAAAACTTACGTTGTTGGGCAAAGCAACCCCTCACACAAACTATTCTATGTTCAATTTCTTCACCCGCCTACTCTCAATTGTAATTATATATATATATATATATATATATATATATATATATATATATATATATATATATATATATATACGAGGTATTTAAAGTGTTTAATATATACTAATTCCATATCCTATTTTCATGAAAGTTTCAGGATATGGTCTTTCAGTGCTTTTAATTCCAGACCATGGCGAGATCGAAAATGTTGGAAAGACAATTATATAAATAACTCCACGCCCCGAAATGACTTGGACGGTCTCTCACACATTGCAAACAGAATGTAATGTCCACGTATCGAACCATGACTCTGGGAGGGGGCAGTTTCACCCGCAAATACTAGACGAAAGTAACTAAAGGAATATTGCAGTGAATAGAATTAAGCTATAACTATAATCTCCAGATTGTGACGTAATACTGTTTTTCATTACACTAGAAATCTTGATAAAATATCTCAACGCGTGTATACCGCGGCCTGTTATAGAAAATAGTGTAAGTGTTTGTTTTCTAAGCGTAGATAGGATGTGGCACAAGTCCGAAAGTATAGGACATCCTGTGAGTATGGATATCACTATTCAGTGGTAATCGATCTAACGTGACAAGTTCCTAAGAGTTACAGCACGCCGAAGTGCTGATTGACATCTTCTAAGTGTAGCTTAGATGCGGCACAAAGTCGCAATTATGGAGCAGCCAGGGACGAACTCTCTACTCAGTCGTAATTGGTCTGCCAATGTAAGTGAATAATTACTTTAACAAACTCTTCAGCCATGAACGTTCTACCTGACTAGGATATTGTTGCTTTTATAATCACCACTTAAAAAGGGTCAATCAAAACTTTGACTTCAAACTTAAAATGCATTCCTCTTTGTCGATATCCTTAATTCTCTGAGATGCTCACCTGTTGTTAAGAATTTCTATCCATTCGCCTTTCTCTTATTTTTCTTTCTTTTGAGTTGATGAAATTCACAGACATTTGCGCAGCGTCTAAATCGAAAAGGATTAGGCCGCGCTGGTCAGTTTATATTAGTCCAATGCATTTGATAGGTTTGACCATCGCTAAATTGCTGCTGTCCTTCAGGCCGCCGGATTCAAACCCGAGTTCTGCCGGTGGATTAGCCTCGTGTATCGCTCCCTGGGTGCTGTGGTACAGGTGAACGGGAAGCTGTCGGGTGCTTTTGCGTTGTCTGGGTTGTCCACCGTCACCCCTAATTTACACTTTGGCGTTGGAGCCTCTCCTTCGCCGGCTAAGGGACAAGGCGTGCTGTCTGGCCCTACGTGGAATTGATGTCCCTGGAGGGGCTCGAGCCAGGGTTTCTGCGTATATCGATGACGTAACTACTTTTCTGTCGTCCCGCAGCGACATTGAGGTGGTAATGAAGGCGCTTGACCGGTACGAAAAGTTGACAGCGGCCAAGATTAACCGTGACAAGTGTTCCGGCTTGCAGTTAGGTGCCTGAAAGGGGGTCAATCTTCCGGAGCCCTTTGGTTGGACAGACGGTCCAGTCCACATTCTTGGAGTGTGGTTTGGACCCGACCTCCAGCTGGAGAAAAATAGCTCAGAAGTACGGGCAAAGGTCGACGCGGCCGGTGAGACTTTTCGCCGACGGAGGTTGTCCGTGAAGGGCAGGGCGTAGGCGTGTGCCACTTACGTTTTTTCTCTTGTCCTTTATCGCTTGTCTGTACTTCCTCTCTGTAAAGATCAATAAGTCATTTCATGGAGGGGACGCAAGCATCAGGTCAACAGAGAAGTCTGTGCACAACGTACGTGTCATGGGGGATGCGAATGCCACACTTGGCGGATTACAAGCTCGCCTCGAAATGGCTTTTCCTACGCCACTGGTTGACAGGGGATTCGATTAAGGCGGCGATTGTAAGAGACGCCTTCCCTTTCCTTATTGTCAGTCCCTCCATTTTACGGGTTGAGCGCCGTCGTAAACCCCGTGAACAATCGGATTTGCTTCGCGAATGTCGATACGCCTTGACTATCACCCCACGGTTCAGTGACCTTTCTCGCCCTAGGAAGGTCTTCTATCGTTATCTAGTGGGGGGGAGTAATTATCCTCTACGTGAGCGGCTCGACTTGTCGGAGGAGGAGTTTCTAGTCTTGGGCGCCAGCGACGGATTACCTCAGCAACCGTGAGTTTTCTCTTACCTGGCGAATGGCTCTGAATAGTGTGCCTCTCAATGACGAGGCCCTCATATGGAGCTTGGCGGATTTGCCAGAATGTGAACGATGTGACCTTGGCTTGGAAGAAAGGGCTTCGCACTCCATCTACCATTGTCCTCGGGTCCTTAGCGAAAAGTGGGTAACTGAGGTGTGCTTGGTTCATGTGAACTGGGCTAGCCTTGATTTTCTCTTTTAGGTCTACCTATGTCTCCTGTAGACCCCCTCCCTGGTTAGGCTAGACAAGATTTCTGTACCTAGTTAATGTGAGTAAGTGTTGTTCCCGGCCACATCTTTGGTTATGATCCAAGATGAGATTCCCAACCTCACCAGTTTGCTTTGGCCCATTTTCATCTCGTCTGGGTCAGCTTTATTGATTCCCCATACCCGTCTATATTTTTTCCTCTCTCCCTTAGCGAGAGACCTTCTTGATTCTGTGGTAGGGCAGAATACAGCGGCCTCTCTTTTTTGAAGGGTTGGGCGGGTCCTACTAACATCAGTTATATTTATGCTTGCTTTGTTTGATATTTTGTTTGTTTATAGGTTCATCCACGCGCCTCTCATTTTCATTCATCCATAATATTTTTATGTATAAATTTTATTATCATCAAATTTTTATGTCACAGGTTGCGTTTTTGTAGATCCCTCTGAGAAGATGCAATGTTATGGCATACGAAGGATTGATTGGTGGCAGATGTGTTTTTGTGATGAATGCGCAAATTGTAACAAATGAATGGGTCTTGAATCGGATTAGCTAGGTATAGCCTCAACCTTTTCCCTCCTTTTGGCCTTGTGCCATAATTGTATTTTTTATACAATAAATATAGAGTCTAAATCGAAAACAATTTATTCTACTCTTTTTCCTTATTATCTGTTTGTTCAGAAAGTAAGCTAATGTATTCATAAAAATTGTGTATATTTCTGCAAGAAGTTGGTGCATAAAAAGGTTGTTTGAAATACCGAATTTTGGAGTAGACACATTTTCTTGAGTTTTCTATCTCGACTCTAGTGTATTAGTCTGACTCTGCCAAAATATCTGCCATTTACTCCATCTTTGATTTAGTTTTTTTTTGCGTTTGTTCGTCTCTTACAAGTGGAACTTTTAATTCGTAATCAGGAACGTCTTTACTCTTCTTTTCTCTTTTTTTTTGTTCATCTTTGCTCTTTTCTTTCTTCATCAACATGTCTCCCTTTTTAATTTTTTTGAAATTACTTTTTTCCTGTATTTTTTTTTTTCAAATATACATTTCCACTGACCTCTTTTTCCGAAACTAATATTTTTTACTTATTGTTACGATTCTTTTAATTCAGCTATCAATTCTTTATTGTTGATGTTTACTTCTTCATCTTTTATCCATTCTTACGGTTCCTTTTTGGTTTCTTCTTTTCTTCTTCTTTTATATCCATTCTGACGTCTTCTCTTTCAACTTCTAGCCATTCTTATGCTTTCTTTTTTACGTTTTCTTCCTCTGTGCATTCTTAGGCTTTCTCCTCCTTCTTATTCTCTTTTTTTCATCCGTTCCTATACTTTCTTTATTACTTCTACTTTTTCTTTCTTTATCCATTCTAACGACTTCTCTTTCTGCTTTTATCTATTCTTACACATTCATTTTTTACTTCTTCATTGTCGCTTTCTTTTTTGAGTCTTGTTTTTCTATCTTCTAACCATTCTTAAGCTTTCTTTTTTTTATTTCTCCTTTTTCTTTTTCTAGCCATTCTTACGGCTTTTTTTACATTCTTCTTCTTCTTCTTCTTCTTCTTCTTCTGTCAATTCCTTTGGCTTTGTTTTCTCCTTCTTTACTTCTTACATCTTCTTTTTCGACTGTCCGCTCTCAGGCTTTCGTCTTCTTCCCCTCCTCCTCCTCCTCCTATTTCTATCCATTTTTTGATATTTTCTTTTATTTTTTTTATTTCTTCTGAGGTTTCATCTCATTTTTCTTTTGATCTTAATGTAAAACTTGTTCGTCTTCATTTTTCTTTTTTCTTTACTGAGGCTGTTCTTCTATTGTCCAACTTTTTCTTTCTTTTCCTCTCTTTCCTTTTTTTTTTTTTTTGTTGTTGTTGTCGTTGTTGTTTTACCTCCTGTGAAATCCGGGTCATATGTACTCAACTTCCCTCTCACCTTTGTGCTTTTCTCCCTCTCTGAACTTGACAAAATTTGACATTCTTCTTCTAATGATTCCTTTTATTTTCTTTTTCGCATTTAGTAATTCTTTCTTCTCTCAGCCAAATCCCGCTCCCCTTGATAATTCTTTTTTTTTTCTTTATTCTTTTCTACTTCAATTCTTTTTCAATGACCACGCAGCTTTTTTTCTCCTTCTTCTTCCTCTACCTTTACTTACGTCCTATTTCTCTGTATTTCTTACTTCTCTTACTCTGTCGTATACTCTTCTATCGCTCTCCTCACTTCCGCACTCTTCACTTCCTTCTCACTGTAGAAACATTCCAACAGTGTTTGTACCGCTACATCTTCACTTGTACTGCGTGACATTCAATCGAATGCTACACTGTTGGCCAGTACTTCTTCCGACCAATCCTTCCACGATCATCTGCACTGTTGCCGTCTTTGCCTCCCAAATAGTCTCGGCCCATTGACCATGTCTCCTATTTGCCAAGCCTCGACTTCTGGACATATTCCCCAGCATACCTACGTAATGTGTTGTTATGGCGATGGATAACCTACCTTGTAGAAGCCATAAGAGTGTGAACATGTCTAGCATAGCAAACGTGATCTTTTATTGCGATAAGACCGTAGTCCATGCCTCGTGACTCAACCTGAGATGGTGCTGAAATTTTCTCGTCTCGACCTACTTCGCATAATCAGACTGAACGAGAAATAGCAAAGTTTCGTTTTTGTTCATTGAAGAGGCGGATGAAATATTCAACAAATCTTCTGTTTTTAATGGAGGCACAATTAATGACTTGTCTAAAGTTTTGTTTTCTATTTAAGAGCTAAATATTTAGCAATCCTATCCTGGAGACATTAGAATAGTAAAATTTCTCGATGGGTTAATGTTAGCTATATGCTAATATATATATATATATATATATATATATATATATATATATATATATATATATATATATATATGTGTGTGTGTGTTGTGTTAGGTGATCATGTATCTTTTAATAAATGACTGGCGAGGCAGATTTTTTCCTGCAGTAGGTTGTCATTTCTTTCTCCAGTAGACTAGTTGCCATCCAAGGCTATAGAACCCGGTCTGTCCTGCTATTTACCCATAGCTGGGAGGGGAGAAGAGGATTCATACTTTTCCCCACGGTATCAGTGAATATAGTGCTTTCGAGTGGAATTCGAACTCTGTTCTCCGATACATCAATCCGAGTCGGTATCGATTATTTCACCGTGCCTTACATTTCACTGTGCATTACCTTCACTTACGTGCTAATACCCTTAGGAAAGGTATGGATCCTCTTCTTATCCCCCCGCTATGGGTAAATAACAGAACAGATCGGGTTCTGTAGCCTTAGATGGCAACTGGTCTACCGCAGAATTAAATGTCAACCTAATGCAGGAAAAAATCTGCCTCGTCTCTCATGTATCGAAAGATACATGATCGCCTAAGCGTGTATCACGCATGGCGCATGACTGACCACAGACCAGGTTTTGTAGTCTTGGATGGAAACTGGTCTACCGCAGAAAGAAATGGCAACCTACTTAGGGAAAAAAATCTGCCTCACCTCTTATGTATGGAAAGATATATGATTGCGTAAGCCTGTATCACGCATAGCACATAACTGATCACAGACCAGGTTCTTTAGCTTTGGATGGCAATTGGTCTACCTCAGAAAGAAATGGCAACCTGCTGCGGGAAAAAAATCTACCTTAGCTCTCATGTATCGAAAGATACATGATTGTCTAAGTGTGTATCACGCATAGAACTAATATGTGACATGGCAAGACGTATCAGTGAAGGTCGGAATTTGTGGAACTAATGAAGGTAGTGTGTTAGAACTTTTTCCACGAAAATAGTGAGTGAATAGAGAGAGGCTTCCGACGTATTATCTGCGAGAAAAAGGTGAATGGGTGGTAAATGATTCACCACGCACGTCTGTATTGATGCATTCGAAGTCGACCATGACTAGAAAGTTTGGAACAGGGCAGCTAGAGCCCAGATATGTCTGCAATACGCCAATGTTGTTCCGATATGCCTATTTTAATGATAGAGCGTAGCAGAAGGCGTCAGATACTTTCTGGAGTGGTACAAGGAATGGAATAGTTTTCCAGCATCTGATTCCAGTGTGCACTGGACATCGCCTGAATATATTTGTATCCGATTGATACTGGAATAAATTACTGAAGCCATAACAGTTCTCTTATCGTTTTCACTTAACTAGCTTTATACACCTTTGCCTTTCTGTTCTATTCTTTGACGCCTCTGGCTTTTTCTATTCCATCGGCAATTCTTCACGCTCAGCGCCGCATCGCAGACTGAATGAACTAAGCACAATTTTATTATTCTTTTTTTTCCTGCGCTTTATTAAAACGTCAAGACACAAAAGTCAGATCATTGTTTCTTTGCGAAAGCGATATGTGGAAAGAGAAAGAAGATAGAGGCAGAGAAAGAAAGAGAGAGACAGGACGAATGTCAACAGGTAGGACAACTACCAGTGTTGGACAGTCTCAGTAAGGAATCTGCGAGCGTTGACTGTCTTCGCCCGTTCAGTTCGGGTCATTAGAGTTTTGACTGGTACCAGGGATTGCCATCACGCGCTAGCCTCATTTTCAACGAATAAAATGATAGAAGGAACACCGCTCTCACTGGATAAAGCCACTGAAGATCGTCTTCATTCGACTATTCAAAAATATTAAAACATACATAACACTATTAGAGAGAAATTAATGTATATTTTTTATATATTTTTTTTTATCTAATTTGTATTCTATACATATTGTAAGACGTAATTCTGTTAAATTTAACCTTCCATATTTTTAAATTAATTTATTTGTACTTTAATCACTTGACGCGTGATTTTATGCTGTATGTTTGCTTATGAAAAATAGATTGTAATTTAGATTAGAAAATATTTCATAAGTTTTGTGAGTTGATACAATCAAGCGAATTAATCTCCGTGAAAATGTATATAGAGTTTTATTTTTATACTTATTTAGCTAATATAATTTAAGCTCTCTTTGAAATCATTTTTTTACAAATAATTTATTTTAGGAATGACTAAATCCGTGTATATTTCTACCAACATAACTTTCTTCCCGAATAAGGGACGCTCGCTTAGCGGAAAAATGTATTAAAAATTTAACATTTGGACACAAACAAACAAAAAACTCTGATATACTTTCGTTCTGATCTGTGGGAGCTAGTCTAAAGATATCGGAACGCGTAATCATGTCAATAAATCAGTTTACAGAATTTGAAATTTTGAAAACTTGGTGTAGATTCTATATGCTAGCGCGCATGCGCACACGCATGCACGAATGTGTGTGTTTGATAGAGAGAGCGAGGTTTCTGTTTACTTACGGCAAGCAACCTGACGTCGCCAATCTTTGAATGAAGCGAGTTCGCTCTTCAACGGATCTTATATTTTTATGTCCCTATACATTTATCCAATTTAGATAATTGGATACTTCTTTTAACCCCATATATATATACTGAAGAAAAATAAAATTGCACCATCCTGAAGAAGTGTACCAATTTTGCTCTGTGGAGCATGTGAATGCTGGTAAGTGAGTCGATATTTTCAAAGTCTTCTGAAATCTTGTGACACAGTAACACTCCTACCACTGAAACGTCTCTGTCTCACGAGAACGGGCGTCTTACCAAGAATACCTTGGCGTGTTAGTTTTGGTGAATTAAAGAAGTTTAATAAGACGGGATTTTGATTATTCGAGAAGCTGGTTGGTCGTTTCGGAGAATTGCTGCGTATGTTGGGTATGACGCCTCGGGTTTGACAGTAATGGTTAAATAGCCATCCCTACTCTCGTAAACAAGATTCTGGACGGTCATGTTGTAGACACGCTCATTAATATTGACGTACTGAAAGAAGAAAATACAACCATGCTTCCACAGCGTAAATAATAGCAAATGTGACTCCAGGACGTCAAAATGAATCATTGGTAATTGTTTGCTTGCAACAAAACTTCGTGTTTCTAGTTAGACTTTCTACTTAAGCCATAACTTCGTCGTTTATTTTACTTGTAGTGATTCTAGAGCGTAACTGGGTGTACGTAATGGCGCTTAGATAGATTCTCTTTACTTGAGAAAGCAAGTCTTGCCTTCATGGTGTAACGGTTTTTTGGGTATATAACATATGTAACTAGTGAGCGAGTCAAAATGACTTAATTCCCTTTATAGTCTACAAATAGAAGGTGGACCAATCAGAAGCCGCACAACACTGTATCCGTCGTGTATAAAGGCGGCCATCTTTGTTTTGCTACCAACCTGACCAGAGGCAACTTGTCCGGCGAACAGGACAGACGGAAGAACTACGCTCTGCTACCTTACTGCTATATCCACTGCGAACCTGCACTACGCTTTCCTACTGTCTCCGAAATATTCACTGCCAACCTCTGGATTCTATACTCGAGGACGACCGTCATGAAAATGTCTAACACATGGAACAGATGGTCGATTGTGAGTGCAGTGGTGATCTAGAAATATCATTATTCAAGATGTATTTCTCCACAAGATACAGGCAAGACCCTTTTTCATCATGTGGTTGTCATACCTTATAGCTCTTGTTCGATTTTGTTTTTGGAGGGAACATTAAATATCTACAACCAGAATCAGCCCGGTTATTTGCCATCATTAAAACAAGAAGATGTACTGTTCCGACAGATTGTATCAAATGGCATAGATGCTATCCAACATACTCTGTAATATATCTAGCAACAATTATATTGTCGAATGGTATTCAACATCTGTACGATCGTATGCATGCCTGAGCACATACATGTTAAAGCTCCAGAACATGGTATTAATATGAAGTCTACGTGAATTTAATCATCATCATTTATTCAGTTTGTGCCTCAGTGGTCACAGCTCTCCACACGTTCACAATTGTGGTTCTTGGTGACATTCAAGGCATAGTAATGCAATGTCATGCCAGATCATTTTGGGGGATGTTGAGATTAGCCCTTTAATCCTCTCAGAATTTAAGGAGGCATGACCTACAAGGTAGCAGGTAGATTAAGTTCAGAATTTTCTTTCTCTTACCTGATTTCCAAACAAGGTGATACGGACCAATTTGTCCTGCTATTTACCCATAGCTGGGGGGATTTGATTTAAATATGTGCTTATTTACTGTGATCTAGCTATATCCTTTTATGCGCCATGTCTCTTTAGAACGTGGCTTATAATGACTGGACACGTCTTCCTTATATTCTCATTGTTTTTCATCAATATACCTCGCGTCCCTTCAAATAAACAGGTTAGGTAACTTACACGCTGTTTCCGTCTGCTCCTTTTGTTCTGTAAGAGTCGAATTATACAATGCAACTTATTCAATATGGGTCGTGGAAATTTGAATTGTTTCTTCTTGATTCTAAGTTGAAATAACATTTTAGTTCCATTATTCTTTAGATTACTTCATTTTCCGTCCATGGTATTCTCAGCATTCTTCTTCCGGACCAATATCTCTGCTGCTTCAGGTTTCCTCTGCTACTGTGTATAATTTGTCCAGGATTAAGTTCAATATGTGAGGACTGCTGTGTAATAGCTGTTGTTTCTAACGAAACTATCTTGTATCCTATTTCTGGAAGGCATCTTTGCCGAGTCCATTATCCCTTCAGGTTTTGGTGTCACACTATGCGTTTTCAGTCATATCTCTTAGTGGTTAGGCAATTTTCTGTTCCTTTATATTAGTTGCTTGTTCAGGCTTTGATTACTTTGTGACAAATTTTATTTTCCATCTCCTCCCGGGTATGGCGATAAACTACACACGAATGCAAGATCTGGAGGCATTAAGGAGCGTAGAGCCACCTCTTAATTACAGTTATTCTCAGGCCCATCCTAAAAAGAAGTAGTAGCACCTGTTAGGGTCCCAACTATGGGTAAATTGCTAACTCCTAAACTGGGATCAAACTACTATGTAAGTATAAAGCTACATTTTTGATAGTCAAAATAACAGTAATGCATTTTCATAGTAAAAATATACCAAGAATACATTCCTGGAAAAATAATTACCAGCAATAAATTTAAACCAAAATAACGGAGATATATTTTTTTGTGAAAAAATAATAAAAAAATTATCAGAATTACATTTTTATAAAATAAATTTAAAAAAAATACCAGCAATATATCTTTGTAAAAAAAAATAATTACCAGCAAATAAATTTGTTTAAAATAAATTATCAGTGCTTCCAAGAAAATTAAATTTCTACATTATATGACCAATAATGAGTTGATATGCTCCTAAACCAACAAACAAACAGTTATTTGTTTGTTGGTTGTTTTCTTTAGAGGCAATCGACTTCTATGGGTCATTTAATGTCGAAATCTAAATATTTTGTAGCAGCTTCATATGTTAGAGGCACTAAATGTTTTTGGGACAGAAATCGTTTTAATTAAACTAAAACTGAGAGAAAAGAGGTTTCATACTTTTCCCAAGAGCATTTGTGAGGAAGTGAATATAACGAACCCGACTGGAATTGGAACTCGACACTCCGATTAACAATTCCATGCCATTATCCATTACACCTTACGTACAGCCATACTTACAGCACCTGGTATTCCCAAACAACCACCCCACCAAATGGTGATTAAGCTCAACGTTACTCAACGTCGGTGATTTTAAGGGAAGAGTTGTTTCAACGTGACACTGACTTAAGTCTTCTTATTTTGGTCGATAGGACGATAACATAGTATGTCCCTGCATGTATACGTACCTTTTTGTGGTGAAGAAGTGTCGGGTATATTCTAATGCCCAGGAGAGCTATACTTGCAGGAGCTATCGCCTGGCAGTTCCAACCTATGAGAACAAGTCAATGAATAAGAGCCGGAAAAATTCTTACTCACCGAGAGAAGAAAACCCCCAAGGATAAAAAAAAAGAAAGAAAAAACGCAGACGTTTTCTCGATGTATAGGTAAACATTGGCTGTAAATATCGTGCTTGATGGCGCATGGTAAAATATCAGGTCTACTTCCGGTTGAACTTTAGATATATTTTTTCAGGAAAATAGGTCTCTCAAATACAAAAGCCTTTTCCAGTATTGATTGAGGGGGTCCTTCCTAACCTTTTTTTTTTTTTGAAGTAGTCTGTAAAGTCAACAGTTTGCTTTCGCTTCGAGTTACGTGTTCTCTCCATTTTAGTCCTCAAGTGATGTGATTTTATATATTTGGTCGGTGCTTTTTGATTTTGTAGGATGATTCTGTGAGATTCGAAGATAGATGATCCTCGCTAAGATTTGCAGGTTACAGCAGCTGGAAACTATATTTAAACATTGATCCGTGAAAACAGTTGTATACACCTTATTACTGATTTTTCCCCCTTTTTTTAAGTATTTCATCCCAAGCAAGGCGGGATGCCACTAGTATGCAAGTGGTTACAGAGTGGGAGCAAGAGTAAAGAGGCGTGATGGAAGAAAAGGATGAAGAGAAGGTCGGGGAATAGGTCAGGGCATCTGGAGATGTCGATTAACATTACATTTGAATAGTTGGAGATTATAGCTATCAGGGAAACAATTAATAGGAAAGGAATTCCACAGACGAGAAGTGCAAGACATGAAGCTATTGGAGTAGAAGAGACAGGCACATTTAACCGTTTACACAGTGAAAGGGTGGGACCGTGATGCCAGCCTAGTAGCACGCTTAAATTCATGCAATCTGGGAAGTAGGGAAAGTAGCTTCTCGGAGCAGTTGGTTTGATGCCATGCCTGACATCCACGTGAAAGTCTTGATCCGATGACAGTAAGCACATAACACTTTTTTTGTTAATGAGTAATCCGGTCAAATACAATATCATGGATCAACCAGTTCAAGTTTGCTGAATACTACGCAATAGAAGTTCCGAGTATTACTATTTAATAGTTCTTAGAACTTTCTCCTTCTATATGCCATGTTTCTTCAAGACGTACGCGATCGTGGCTCTCCACAATTCCCTGTCATTTGAAGCTCTTAATAAACTTTTTCGTTCTGTTATATCTCAGAGAAAATTTCTTCCATCCATTTACACAAGCTCACTAAGTCCTCTGTCCTTCTAAACTGTGGGTTTTAAATTTTCCAATCCCTTTTTCTAATTATGTGACCTAGAAATGCGAACTGTCCCTTCATGATGATATGTATAAATGAACTTTTTGTTTCCATTTTCTCTGAAGCTTCACAGATGCGCACACGTTCAGTCCATGGGACTCTAAGTATTCTCCTGTAGAAACACATTTCCGTTGCCTTGTCGTTACTCTTCATCTGTGAGAAGATTGTCCAGAATTCACTGCTATACAGAAAACAGATATTACGTAAATATTCAGTAAACATTTTGAATGCTTCCTTGGCTATAAATGCGTTCAAATTTCAGTGATGCACTTTCCGTCAAGATAAATATTTAAATCCATGTACTTGTTTGCCTTTGGTATCAACAATTTGCACATTAGGCTGTTCATTTTGCTAACAATCATGCGTTATGTATTATTGCAGTTGGTGTTTAGACCTTTCTTCTCGCTTTCTTTTACTGTCTTCTGTGGGAGTTCGAGTAGTTTCCTTTCCGTGTCTGCAATCAACACTTTGTCGTCTGCATATCTTATGCTGTTGAAGATTGTGGCAACCAATAATGAATCACAGCCGAACTAATTATCTCAGAATCGCCTCAGTATATAGGTTCAATAAGTGAAACGTGGCTAATGAATCCAATTCTCCATATCACATCGCTTGGATCAAGAAGCGCTTCCCCAAGTGAACCTATGATATGAACCACTGCTACTGCGAGACAGAAAGAAGAATTAAAGAAATTATTTAATGGTGTTCGAGAGAAGAAGAAGAAGAAGAAGAAGAAGAAGAAGAAGAAGAAGAAGAAGAAGAAGGCGATCGCAGCTGATGGGAATATAAGTAATGTTGAATATGGTTCATCTTGAGTCCTTTCTTAATGCGTGACAGCGGTGCTCTTTTCCGAATTCCGATCGAAATCACGTTTTTGTCGGGTCGATAGAAGTTGAATAGCTTGTCAGTATTCGACTTGTGTTACAAACGCACCGGATTGACAGTCTCGCCTGACGCTGACCGACGTCTACGAATCAGTGGTGGTCTGATCGTTACAAACGGCAATGAAATCAAGTGATACGTTCATTAAAACGTGGAGTGAATTGGACATTTTCGTCTATAAAGCAAGCGGGTGTATACAATGAATAGACGAAAGAGTGGCAATGGGCCTTGACCGTTTCAGGTAATTAAACACGTTTTTTTCCAAGAAGCTTCGATTAAAGAAGCGGCTCCAACACAGAAAGCCATAATTGATTTTATCTATTTTTTTTATTCAAGGGTACTATCCCCCATATGATCCTTTACGTAAAAACAGGGCAATTTATTTTCTTACTCTCTCACTAAGCACACAAAACGCATATATATATATATATATATATATATATATATATATATATATATATATATATGTCTCATGACCTTCAAAGACACACACATACACACTGGACTGGAATATATATATATATATATATATATATATATATATATATATATTCCAAAGTGTAAAATTTATTAACAGCGCGTTTCGCCATAGCGTCTGCGCTCTTTAGCCACCTCAGTTTAGAATGAAAGAAAGACAAGACTGTATGTGAGCGAAAATGCCTTGCAATCTCTGATGATAATATGTAATCATATATCAAATTAAATTATATACGTTTTCCCCTCCATTTTCGAGATTTGAGAGTGTCTGCCTGCCTGTTTATTGACCTGAGGAAGCCAAAGAGAGTAAACGAATAGAATTAATATCAGTTAAAGGTTTGTTTCGTAGACGTAGACGTACCCGTCCGTCCACTCGTCAGGGTTATCACTGCTTATTCTTCTCAATTTTTCATTTTTATATGCACCTATCGTTTGTACAAGTTTTTTTTTCATAGTGTGTGTGTGTGTGTGTGTGTGTGTGTGTGTGTGTGTGTGCGCGCGCGCGGGCAAGCGTTCGCGCGCCTGATGGAATTTTTTATGTACCATGTCATTTCAGGACGTAGGTGATCATAGTTCACCACCCCCTCAATCCCTTGCAGCTCTCAATAAGTTCCTTCCCTCTGCCACCTCCCCAAGACCACGTTCTGTCATCCACTTGCTTAAGACCGCTAGGTATGTCATGCGTTGTTTTCCTTTGTCTCCCTTTCACTCTATTCGGCCCGTGAGTATCAGATTCTCCAGGCCTCACTTCCTCATTATGTGTCCAAGAAACTTCATCTGCCTCTTCCTGGTAATAAATATAAGCCTCCTCCTTGTTTACAACCTCTCTAAGACCTCATCGTTGCTCACACGCTCGGTCCATGATATCCTTAGTATCCTTCTATTTGGTTTGGTGTGTTTTGGTTTACGGCATATCAACCTCAATGGGTCATTTAATGCCGACAAAATTTTCATTGTTGATAATATTTTTTTTTTCAAAATATCCGTTTTTAGTAATATTTTTTCCCTCAAAAATCTATTTCAGGTAAGAATTTTCCTTCACTGGTAATATTTGTTTTTCAAAATTGTATTTATCAGTTCGCCTATGGAGTAATACGGTAGAGTAATGGCTAACAACTCGGATTGAGGAATCGGAGAGCCGAGTTCAAATTCCAGTCGAATATTACGTTCACTTACATGCTAATAATCTTGGGAAAGGTATTAATCCTCTTCTTCTCTCTCCAGCTGGACAGACTGGGTTCCATAACCTTGGCTGGCAACTGGAGTATCACAGAAAAAAATGGCAACCTACTGCGGGAAAAATCTGCCAAGCATGACACATTGCTGACTGATATTCACTTACGCGCAAATACTCTTAGGAAAGGTATGAATCTTCTCCTCTCTCCCCAGCTATGGGTAAATAGCAGGACAGACTGGATTCTATAACCTTTGATGGCAACTGGAGTATCCCAGAAAGAAATGGCAACCTACTGCGGGAAAAATCTGCCTCATCAGTCATGTATCGAAAGATACATGATCGTCTAATCGTGTATCATACATGGCACATAAATGACTGACTAATTATGTTATTAATAAATGTGATACAAGGTTATTTTAAAGTGGGTTTAACGGTAATACTCTGAAACAATATCCCAGCCCCCTCGGTACTTTCACCTTTGGGAACGTTTCAAGAAGGAGGGGTAATATCTGGCTGGAAGGTTCTACTGTTGAAAGTTTCAAGGTACTCTCTAGGCATAAAAAATGCTACTCTAATCAAAGAAGAAAGCAATTCAGTACAACGTAAATGTCAAGGTCATCTACGATAAATCTGTGACCTGGCTTTTACAGCATTTCACCATTCCTGACAGATATTCTATTGTCACAGTGTGGAATATCAATTCATAAAAGTGAGGGAAAGAATAAAGACTCTAAATTAATTCTGTTAGATATATAAACAAATTCAAAAAATCAAACTTTTGAAAAAGAATTCCCAGCACACCTGTGCCGTGCGCAGGTGTAGTCCATCCAACGTAACAAATTTAGTCTGATGAAGTACTGAAGGACAAAACGTGTCACGAGTAAACTTTTGCCAATTTTTTATACATTTTTCCCACTATTGTTCTTGAGATATAAAAGTGTATATCGTTATCTCATATATATATATATATATATATATATATATATATATAATATATTATTATTATTATTATTATTAGATCGCATGAGAAATGGTATAAAAAATAAATCAAAGTACCAGGTCTATCGTATGAAATGCCCATATATATATATATATATATATATATATATATATATATATGGACATTTCATTTAATACGATAGACAAGGTACTTGATTTATTTTTTTTACAAATTCTCATGTGATCTAATAATTTTCTTCTTTTGAGATGATAAATTATATAAAAAACTGTTCGAATGTTATTTTTACGAGCGTTTTCGGCTATAGATTTAGCCATTTTCAAGGATGAAATATTTTAACTGCAAAATAAGAAATGGTTTGTTGCGTGTATGTATTTATATAATGTTTTCATTTTTCAAAACACGATCAAGATATTATGTCCATGTTCATAGTTGATATTATTGTGTTGTTTTTTATAATGATAATAATATTAATAATTATTATTATTTTATTAATATTCGGACAGCTTTTATATAATTTATCATCTGAAAAGAATAAAAATTATTAGATCGCATGAGAAATTGTATAAAAACTAAATGAAAACACCTTGTCAATCGTATTCAATGAAATGTGCATGAAATAAGTATTGCTACCTAAATACACACACACATATATATATATATATATATATATATATATATATATATATATATATATATATATATATATATATATATATATATATATATATATATATATATATATATATATATATATATATATATATATATATATATATATATATATATATATATATATATATATATATATATATATATATATATATATATATATATATATATATATATATATATATATATATATATATATATATATACACATATATAAAAGAATTATGTATGTCTTATAATGTATTTTATCGACGAACTGGTGTCACCACAAAAATTAGCGAGAGAAAAAAACACGATTCACCCTAAACAGATGGACGTTAGCTTTATCGTTTGTTGTAATTTGATTTTAACGAATTCCAATTCTGTTATAACTCTTGTCTTTTATTTATATAATCATTGATTTTCCGGTTTACGTGTCGTACATTGTTTCGGTACTAATTTAGTAAGAACAGGCGATAAGCTGAAATGCTACGGTCGGATGTTAATCATAGACGGATATAGCACTTCAATGAATCTTTGTCTAAATCTTATTAATGTTTTTTAAACGGCATTTTCCAGGTCAAAATTGTAATCACAAATGTTCCGATGGTATACAAGTGCATTCATTATCATTATATATGAAAAAAGTTTTCGGAATTTTCCTATCTATCTATCTATCTATCTATCTATCTATCTATCTATCTATCTATCTATCTATCTATCTATGATGAGTTGGGTTCAAATAAAGATCAAATATGTATCGGAATAAGACAGAAAGTTTAGAAAAAGAACAAATAGAAAATGTTTATCAGTCTAACGTGTCCATGTTCCGATCCATGTTTGCTTTGTATTGATCAAATTTATATTCTCTGAACAGAGAAACTACTTCAAAATATGTTAGTTTGATAAACGTTTCCTATTTGTTGTCTGACTTATCCCAAACTATCTCTTTCTTATTCACTCAATCACCCGCACTCTCTCTCTCTCTCTCTCTCTCTCTATATATATATATATATATATATATATATATATATATATATATATATATATATATATGTGTGTGTGTGTGTATATATATATATATATATACATATATCTGAATAACAATAAACTTGTATATTTTTGCCTTCCTTATATTCCTTTACAATTAACTCAGCATTTTTCTACTTGGACTAGTCTACTTAAAATTCTGTTTAAAATGATTCTCTGCGAAATGTTACTAGACTGAAGAATGATTGGTAAGTCTGCCTCGTCTCGGAATATGAGCAATCAGAATCTTTCATTATATTGAATCGAGAATACTCGAATAAATCGATTCCTTATCGATTTAATTGTATATAAATTAATTGCACGCATATTCATATACATTTAATACACAATAACGCGCAAAGGAATGTAATATATAATCTATTTAAACTAAAAGAGGTTAAGTATAGAGAGAACTATAAATACATACATACATATATATATATATATATATATATATATATATATATAGAGAGAGAGAGGAGAGGAGGAGAGAGAGAGACAACCACAGACAGACTGTTTCGCTGTATATATATATATATATATATATATATATATATATATGAATGTATAGATATTTCCCATTCTGTTTTTGTCTTATTTATTTTCGTTTTGGCATAAGCTGTGTATTTATGTATTAATTTAATTAGCGAATACATTTATTGATTTGTCTCATTAAAAAGTGGAAAATTTCTCCAGGAAATTTATTATGTCAGCTAATTTCGAAAAACACAAACAAAAAATGATGTTTAACGTAATGTTTTTCACACCTTAGATTAATTTGATTTTGCCGACTCATTCATTAGCTGTCTCTTCTGCTACTAGGGGTACAAATTTAATGTAATAACAGGTAGATTTTATTCTTATAGTTTTTATAATTCGAAATGAATTCAAGATGATAAATTTGCCCTAAATTCACAAAAAGCAATAATGACATTAAAAACACATTATAAAGAGCCGAACTACTCTAGAACGTATTTACGTATTGATACAAGGGGTTGGTTAATCTTGGGAACTCTCGTGTGCAGTGAAGGACCACAGCCTGACCAAGCTAATTGTTTTTGCTGTGGTTTTCATCGCAAGTATACGGGCCCAATTTTTTTCCTTGATCAGTGATATCCCAGCTTTCTCTGCTATTATCCTCTTGCTGGTGTGTGTCTGTGTGTGTAGGGGTGGTATACCGACTCGCTACTTCATAAGAGTAACTATATGAAATCAAACGCAAAGACCTCGTCTGGAATTTGAACACGACATAACAACCAATACGAACACGACTTCTCAACCAATAACGGTCACATGGTATGTACTCAAAATTTCCACAAGGTGATAAACAATAACGTTACATGCTATCTGTTGAAATGATATCCAGATGTGGGAAATATCCAGAGAGACAAAATATATATATATATATATATATATATATATATATATATATATATATAGAGAGAGAGAGATAGATAGAGCAGGAGAAAATGAATGAATGTGTGGGTGGTGTAATGATAGCGGATCGGAATGAGAAAACGGAGAGACGAGTTCGACAAGGAATATATATATATATATATATATATATAGATAGATAGATAGATAGAGAGAGAGAGAGAGAGAGAGAGAGACAGGACAGAAAATGAATGAATGTGTGTAATGATAGCGGATCGGAATGAGAAAACGGAGAGACGAGTTCGACTTTCGGCCATGTTTGATTATTTACGCGCAAACAACAGTACGGGATTCATGAGTCCATGTCACCACCAGCTAAAATAATCTTCGGTATTAAATAAACCACAGTAAGCCGTAAAATAAACCAATCAAACCGTCTCTCTCATTCACTTGTTATATATATATATATATATATATATCGTTATTGCGTCTAGCATGAAACAGCCTGTTATCTCAATGTTGACTTCAATGTTCACTTTTATATTTATATTTACATACGCTCTATCTCTGATATTGTCACTTTATCCCATAAATATAGCACACCTTAAAACTATATTTCTTCATATATATATATATATATATATATATATATATATATATATATATATAAAGTAACAAAAAAATTCAAAATTACCTTATACGGGGGAGATAACTATATTTCAACTAACGAAAACTACGTCAGTCTTATTCAACCCCGGTGTATAGACTGTGTTCGTGTCAGAATTAGAAATTTAACTTTGACAGCCGTCTGTATCAATTTTTAGACGTCTGTCAAAGTTAAAATTCCCACACAAACACAGTATACACCGGGGATTTAACCCTCATGACTAATAATCGACTGACGTAGTTCTCCAAAAACAACACACTTCGTCCTAATTTTAATATTCTTCATTTTTAATTATACTCATTACAAATAGAAAATAGATCTACACCACTTTATTACGTCATTTTAGATTTTGTTGTGTAATTTATATTCTCTGTTATATTAAATATATTAAGCTCTTTTGTATGGATCAATTTTGATATTTGATATTACTAGGATCCACTTTTTGATGGATGTCAGTTATCAACATTCTCCTGTTAATTTTTATTGAATAAGGGTCTTATATATCAATCCCTCAGGCTCAGGCGGATGAAATGAATTTATTAAAACCTGTACTATATATATATATATATATATATATATATATATATATATATTTCATTTTCAGGAAATCCTCATTGGGCGATAATAATCGATTCCACACTCTACTTCAGAAGTTACATCCCAAAATCAAGTTCACCGAAGAATATAATTTTAATGAATTACCATTTTTAATTATACTCATTACAAATAGAAACATAATCACAGATATCTACCACAAACCTACAGACACCTAACAATATCACCGTTTCAAGAGCTATCACTCAAAAAGCTGCCTAATATCCATTCCATATTCTCTAACAAGTAGGGTTTGCACTATAGTGACTGACAAAACCCCACAAAACAGTCTAGATGAACTACATAGAACTCTCCCTATAACACTAATAAACAAAGTTTTCGAACTAGCAAAAAAATTTCTCTAGACCAACTACGAAAGCCAAAGAAACGTAACTTCGAAAAAACTGTGGCATATGTCTCAAGATACAACATGCATAATTCAGAACGATTTACATAAATTACCAAAAATCTAGACCTACTTAACAAGAATAACAAACTGAAAATATACTAAAAACAACAGAAATAATTAAAATGAAGCGCCAATCTAAAAACACTTAACCAAGACACAATACAGGAGTTCGTGCTATTATAGAAGTAAACTCATACTCTTTTCAAAAACCGACAAAACATTCATAATAAATAAAAATTTAAACTGCAGCTATAAAAATGTGATTTATACACTCAAATGAACAAAATGCATGGAGTCATATAGGTATCACCCAAGCAATAAGCCACAGAGTTTCACTTCACAAAAGCAACATCAAATTACCCAACAAGAGAAAACTCTTTGTATCACAACAGATCTACAAATGCAATCAAGGTAAAGTTAAAAGAATGTCAATATACTAAACAATTATTCTTACGTTTAAATACAAGAAAAAAAACTTCATAAATATATTCAAACCGGCACTAAATAGATTATAAGCCCACACCTAAAAAAACTCAAAGCATACGCACATAATGACCAAATCCAATTCGGTTATGCTGGCATAAAAGATTGCAAAACGATGATAACGGTCGCGAAAAATCAGACGCAAATTGTAAATTCATAATGCAGTTCTATGATGTCGTACCACGCGAAACAATGAAATATTAACAAGACAACTATATATATATATATATATATATATATATATATATATATATACACACGCACACACACGTACACACACACACACATACACACACACACACACACACACACACACATATATATATATATATATATATATATATATATATATATATATATATATATATCTCATCACCTGTCCAAGAAAGACATTTGATCACTATCACGCAAAAAATTCATTTTCATATGGGAACGTATTTACTCTTTGCTTGAAGAAGATCGTAAAACAAGAAACTCGTGTAGTAAAATTATGGAAAATGTACATTTAGAATTCTGGAAAGGGACGACGGATGGAATCGCTTGAGTAGTTGTAAGTGGTACCAATACATCTTTATATGTCTGTAAGGAATCGGTACTGTGTAGAAAAGTCGGGAGCACTATGACATTTACATTTTGTGTCTTTCGTGGTGTTTCGCTTACCACAGAAAAGTTCATGCAATTCGCTAAAGGCATCATTCGCCTTGGCAAATTTGCTGCGCGATTTTCGATATATTCTGAAGTCAGTATACTCAACAGCGTGACAAATCATGCGCCCCATCAGTATTCTCCACAATATGGTAAACGATGAGCCCCTTCCACATTTGTCGAGCCGATAGAAATAAGGGTTGGCTGGTTTAGTTTGATTGATTAAAAGTAAATGTCCTTGAAGGTTGACTTCTATATTGAAATGGTCTTCAAGTTTGGCAAAGCAATGCGATAGATGCGAGGAGTAATTCACCTTCGAATGGGGACTCTCTGAATGATTGCACCGGAATCTTAATATAGGAACAGACCCGAACAAATTGTTACTTTTTGTGCGTGTGAATATGCACGATCTTTTTTGCTACACATACGTCAACATCATCCAAAGCACACTGGAGAACACTGGGTGGATTACATATTGTTATACGAGGTCTGATCAAAAATTATCGGGACTGGTGCTATAAAAAGTAAACTACAAAACATCAATATCTGTCTATATTTCTGAGATGAGGTATTATGTGCACTATTTACATCATTCAGACTATTGTCCTCATCTTTCTCGCCATTTTTATTACAACATTTCAAGGACACATGGCACAGTGGATGAAGGCGTTAGTTAGATCCAGTGACAGGATCTAAAGAGTATGAGTTCAATACCCGGTTAAGGCAGTGGAGAATTTGGAGAGGGGAATTAACAGAAGATAACTGACAATTGACTTCCATTAAAACATGGCAGGTGGAACAAGAACAGTCTACCCCAGTGAGCGAAATAAAGGGTTCAGTTCGACTTTCCTCCCACCTGAAGAAAACCGGAGCGTAAAAAGGCCGAAACATTGTAATAAAAATGGCGACAAAGGAAATAGTCCGAATAATGTAAATAGTGTACAAAACATCAATTTAGCATTTAATCTTCTTCGAAGTAGTCCATTCTTTTTTTCCATTGAGGGAAGCATTGCTGGAACTACTTTTTAGAGGCATGGTGAGCAGGCTGCTTCGTCGCATTCTTTTGAATTAGGAAATCCAATGTCTTGAGGTTTGGTTCCTTTCAAGTGGGATTTGATTTCGCAAGAGGCGGCATCTTGGGAATATGTTGGTTTTCAGATCTGTGAAATGTCGTATTGGGCCCAAAACTGCTTCATAAGCCTTGGCCATTGATGGAATCACTATGTTGTGGTTAGACGACCACACTCTACACTCTTTCCTTCAAAGGACTACTTTAAACAAGGGAATTCAACGCGATCGTTATAACTAAGTGTGTATGCGCGACAGAGTTCACAGTCAATCAGTGACAAGCGACTTCACGTTGCGTACTTAAGCTCTGTTTCCATACCAACCGTTCCACTACCTTTGGATCAGACCTCGAATATATATATATATATATATATATATATATATATATATATATA
>CAHIKZ030004034.1:315000-347500 GCA_903632075.3 Acanthosepion pharaonis | reverse complement strand
CAATTTGCTCAGACTCGCTCGGTATGTTATGCGTTGTTTTCATGTGTCCCTCTTGCCTTCAATCTGTCATGTGAGTATCGAATTTTCCATACCATCTTTCCTTATTATGAACACGAGAAGTTTCAACTGCATCTTTTTTTTCCTGGCGTGAATTATTAGTGTAAATATAGAATGCATACACAGACCTGCAATATATTTAAATAAACTTTACAACGTTTCAGTAATTTGTCTTAAACACAACTCAGTGGCAAACATATCAAAACCGGCAAACACATCTGAATGAGAATAGCATAAAGAATGGGACACATCGAAGCACATCTACATAGGTAAACATGGCAACGTCCAAACACATCGAAACTCGACCAAAATAAATCATTTTTGTATTTTCTTTTCGTCTTACGTAACCTTTTTTGCGTAGTGAATACAAGTTTTATCCCAGATAGTTGTCAACCGAATTCTGCTTGACATTCAGTCTTTGACAGGATCCTAGTAATATATATATATATATATATATATATATATATATATATATATATATATATATATATATTCACTTGACTACCAACTGGGACGTAAAAAAATCTGCATAAGACTGAAAACAGTTCATGTAAAATTTTCAGTCTTGCATAACATTTTCGTTACGATATGCATACAAATTTCGTCCAAGTTAATTCTGTTGGCTATTCAATCACTGTATTTCTATTACACACACACATACATGCATATATATATATATATATATATATATATATATATATATATATATATATATATATATATATATATATAAAAGGGCCAGAACCTACTTTCTAATTTTGCTTTACTTAGTGTATTGAGCACTTTTACGTTTCAGCTTAGGTAACACAGTCAGTGTTTTTTTTTCTTTGCTTAGACATTGCGGTGCTGGTTTGATTATATGAAAGCAGTTCGGATGTTTTTTACCCATTCTTTTTTTAGTTACATATATATATATATATATATATATATATATATATATATATATATATATATATATATATATGTATATATATATATATATATATATATATATATATATATATATATATATATATATATATATATATACACGTATAGGATTGGTGTATACGGAATAAATCTCATAACTAAAAATACTATTCGTAAAAAGAGTGCTCAATAAAGAGTAGAGCAAATATGATTTATTTGGAAATTATAACATAAATATGTTATAAAATCATTACAAAAATAGCCACTTTGTTTCAACACTTCTGGTGTCATTTGATGGCGCGTTGACTATATATATCTATATCTATCTATCTATCTATCTATCTATCTATCTATATATATATATATATATATATATATATATATAGATTGATAGAGAGAGAGACAGAGACAGAGACAGACAGAGAGAGAGAGAAAGAGAAAATGAGATGATTTCCGAGTTCTATGTATTCGGATCTTCCGAAAAATGCAGTTTATTTTGTAGAAACCTTTGCCATTATAACCAAATAACATCTGCGAGTAGTCTGGCTGTTCGGTTCTAAGTACTGAGTTGCTAGACCCTTATACATCGAAGACGACAGGGGAGACCAGTAGTATATAAAATTTACTGTAACTCTTAACATCCTTATATAATTTATGAAACAATTTCGAATTTAGTGATCATCAGTATAACATTAAGCAATAAAGAAAGTCTTTACTGTCTTTTTCATATGACTAATTGTATTTTTAATTTTTGAAATGATTTATAGAATGTTTTGCAACAATTTGGAGTGTTAAATCCAAATATTCCACCCATTTTCCCACCTTTGGCTTTAATTTACTAGCACCGGCATAACACATCCTTCGTAAGAAATTGTCATGATTGGGTTAGGTCGTTGTAAATGTGAAGAACATTTAAATGCTAATTTGAAGTTTAAAATAATCTTAGCGTGAAATAAAACACAACCTTTGAAATACGAAAGAAATATAAGAGAATAAGTAAGTAAAATTCGAATATTGGCAGGAGTTGATGGTCATAGCAAGAAATTTCGCTTATTGGATGTTCGTATATTCTTAGTAGATATTTCCTCAGTCTTTTTAACAGTAACAGAGGATTGCCTTTCCGATTCGTTCTAAGTCTTCGGATTTTCTTTCATTCAAAGTAGGCTCGTCTATCTTGGTAATATTTTCGTCTTGCTTGGAGTGAATTGATAAAAAATAAAACAACAACAAATATTTGTTCTGTTTTAAGTTTCAACAGTAGTCGACCATAAACCTCTTGTCCGATCTCCCTTGATTCCGTTCTTCGATAACTTTAATGGCCTGCTGCAATCACTTGATCTTGCTCGTTGCTATCACAAAGCAAATTAAATTATATCAGTGAAAAACTCAATTTTCTATCACAAATGTTTGATGCAAACTATCTAACGTGATTATATTAAATGACTTCATATTCATAAGTTCGAACAATACAATTACACTGTTATGAAATCATATTGTAAAAACCAGGTGACACATTATTTTTCTTTATTTTGTGGGGGGATTGTTTAAGGGTAAAAGGTCGCCGATATATACGGTGTTTGCAGATTTTTATTTGTTCCCATCAATAGAATATTTCATATGTGCCAGAACATTCGGAAAGAAAGAAAAAGTTGATAAATCCTTTTAAATATCTGTCTATATTTCTGAGATGAGTTATTATGTACACTATTCAGACTAGTGTCCTCACCGTTGTCGCCATATTTTATACACATACACAGATGTCCTCAAGGACATATAGCACAGTGGATAAATCCGTTAGTTAGATCCAGTGAGAGAACCCAAAGAGTATGAGTTCAATACACGGATAAGGCAGAGAAAAACTTTGTTTGTTAGATCCAGTGACAGGACACAAGCAGTGTGAGTTCAATACCCGGTTAAGGCAGTGGAGAAATTGAAGAGGGGAATTAACATGAGATAACTGATAACTGGCATCCATTAAAACATGGCATGTGGAACGAGAACAGTCTACCCCAGTGAGCGAAATAAACGGTTTAGTTCGACATTCCAACGACCTGAAGAAGGCCGGAGCGTACAACAGCCGAAACGTTGTAATAAATATAGCGACAAAGATGAGGATAATAGTCCGAATAATGTAAATAGCTTTTTAAATTATTTGTTTTTCGTGGAAACCCTTTATTTCGTCCACCGATGGACGAAATCTACCCCGGTGGAGGAAATAAAGGATTCAGTTCAATATTCCAATCACCTGACGAAGGCCATAGCGTACAACTGCCGAAACGTCGTGACCATAGCAAGATGAGGACAACAGGCCGAACAATGCAAATAATGTAGACAAATGTTATTGATCCAACGAAACACAGCGACCACAGTCACTTTGACGTCGGTAAGTGTATCGAATAAAGTACTTGACATTTCAGATTTGCTGTCACTTGTTCTCCACGCGATTTGGTACAAGAAATATTTCAGGTGGTGGTTTAAATAATAGGAAAGTCCCACTGAAGGCGCCGATTGATATAACATTTCTCTTAACAGAGCATGACATTTCTGGCACTGAGCTGATTTTATGCGTGCATAGGGCTTATCACCGAAAAGCGAAAATAGCATTTATCTTTTTATGTTGCAGCCAGTCATTTTAGAGACATCGCGCCCTCCAAGAAGCGTGTGTGGTGCCATTAAGGTCCTTCCACCGGGGCTGTATTCAACATCTCAGCAGTAAGCCGCCATAATTTTGAAAGGGCACGTAAGTTTTGGGTTGGTTTGAAGGATATTTTAAATGTCTATAAATTACGCCATGTTAGAGAAATGCGTGAGGCGAGCACTGAAGCATATGTCCATTTTTCAAATCCTCCAATTCTGATCTCAGAGGGAGAAACTTGTCATTTAGATATGAGTTCTTAAAAGAACAAATTCAATATATTCATTTGCTGCATAAATATTATTGAAATACTAAAAGGAGATTTTTTTTCTCTTCCGGTGCTACTATACAGATGAGTTGTGAGCTCTGTCGATGGCATAGGTATTTATATTTCGGACAAGAGTGATCGTAAACAGAAAATCAACATCCTTTACCAAGTGTTCCAAGAAATAGGATTTAAGATATGTCTAATAACGGGAGAAGGATATGGAAGAAAGCATTATTCTCCTATTTGTACGAGCTGTAATACAGGCAGATTATGGATGACTATTTGTACTCTCGTTCACTGATTGACCACTACGGAGAAAAGGGAATTTTTAACGGCTTCTGCTGCTTTGATGCATCGTTCTTCGTAAGAATTGCGCTATAGTGGTCGGTATGGCGTTTAAATAGCACGTTTATAATGCGTTAAAAATTACTTTCTCTGCTGTGCTCCTATAGACTTGAGATAAGAGTCTTTGACTCATGTCAAATCGGTCGAATTTGGATCCCTTGAATAATCAGTTGTCTAGCCAAACTGATGAGCAGTGATGGTCTGGAGATTGGACATGATCAGGTAAATTAATTACATTTTTTGTTTCGACATGCTCAGTGATTCCAACGCATTTTCTCTCACAGTTGATAATACAATGTAAACTGCACAAGCCAGAAAGTAGACACTATCGCCGAGACGAGTACTTTATAGATTTTTCTCTTTGTCTCAGCATCGTTATATATATATATATATATATATATATATATATATATATATATATATATATTTATATATATTCGTGCATTCGTGGCGCTCCATATCAGTGATAGAGCTAACATATTCAGTTGTATGGATATCAGTTTAAATTTTTAAAAATAAACCAGATTGTCTGATGGTCACACACACACACACACACACACACACACACACACACACATATATATATATATATATATATATATATATATATATATTTACAAAGTGAACATAGAAGTCAGCACTTAGAGGCAACAGTCTGTTTCATGCTAGATGCAATCGTCAGGCCACCTAGCATGAAACAGACTGTCGCCTCGAAGTGTTGACTTCTATGTTCACTTTTATATTTACACTCTATCTCTGATATTGAGCACTTTATCCCATACATATATAGCATCTTAAGACTATATTTCTTCATATATATATATATATATATATATATATATATATATATATATATATATATAGTGAAAAGTTTCATTAATCTTATTTTAGCATTATTTTATGTAATGATATTATAGACGTATTTTTTTAAAATTTGCCCAGTGAATTTTTTATTTCATTTTCTAAATTCGGACTACAGTGAAAATGCGTATTTTATTGTAGTCTTCTTGATTTAGAATAACGTATTTGATAGATATGTCCTCCCATAATGACGATATTGAGATTTTACTTTACATTTTTTGTGGTCATTTTAAGTTTTTCTTAACTGGCAAAGCCCAATTGATTACGTATTCATCGTCTACAATGTATCGTGTATTTTCAGGACGACGGATCTTCAAAAGTTCCTCCCCTTTACAGCTCTTTATTTTAACGATATCCCTTCCAAAACTTGTTCTCCTATGCATCTACCCAGGATAGGCTATGCATTCTTTCCCTCTGTCCCTCTTGCTTTCAATCTGTGCTGTGAAGACTAAATTTTTCGAGCCCTCTTTCCTAATTATGAACCCCAGAAATGTCAACTGCCTCTTCCTGATGTGTTAAGTGTCCTCCATATTCTTTAAAACTTCCTCAGTTTTTGACCATGGTTTACTCAGCATACATTTGCTGAAGTAGATTTCTGTTGTTTTAAGTCTCTTCTTCATTATTTATGAAGAGATTGCCCATCATTCACTGGTATGCAGCATTACTGATATTACACTTTTCTTTGTTTCTAAAGATTGTTTTCTATTTCTTAATACTTTACTTTAGATAACGTCTTTCGCTTTCACAATTTCAGTGACACAGTTTCCGTTAAAACAAGATATTTAAATTTTTGTACTTATTTGGTTTTTGGGATCTCCAATGTCTAATTTGCAATTTCCTTTTGTTAAAGTGGTTACCAGAAGAGAAATAATCTATGTCTTCGCAAATGATGTTTAGTCCTTTATTTTCGCGTTCCTTCTTTAACTTCTGCAGGATTTCTTGTAGTTTCGTTTATGTGTCTACTATCAACTTTGTGTCTTCTACATATTCTATGTTGTTAATAATTCATCCTGGTAGGACTTCTATTTCTCTATTGATAAAATAGAATCTATACATATTTTTCATATTGTCCTTCAGGATGTTAACTTCTCGATTGAGAAATATGTTTGGATCACAAGATTAATAGATTGGAGGTCGAATGGCTCAAGACCTTTCAATTTACCTCCAGGGTAATTTATTAAAAAAAAACTTTGGAAAGAAAATGAGTACAGTCTTTTAATTTACAGGCTTCGGGTTAATGAAAATAACTTTAGTATCCTTCATCATAAGAAAGCATTTTGAATGTATACGAATTAGATTCACCATATGTAAAGGAAAAAGATTAAAATTCTTTGAAAAGGGAGACGTGTGTTCCGTCCACAGAAGGAATTGGTTACCAGAAGAGAAATAAGCTATGGCCACGTCAACGCATCGAAGATTTACAAATTAACTGAAGTGACAGAGCGCATAGCAATTTATGCTGAATTATCGACGCGCTGGAAGCAGCAAAAATTAATAACCCTGAAGTAGAACATTGACGATGCAGTAATAAGATACAGGAGCGAATGAATGTAATATTATATATATATATATATATATATATATATATATATATATATATATATATATATTTTCGAGTGTAACAACAAAATTGTCCAAATAGTGTAACAGCATAATTGTTCATCCCACAAAATGTTTAATATCTAAAAACAACTAAACTAATTAAGCTTCTTTTTCCCAGGTTTTTAGGTAAGAGGTTTAGCCATTGTGCCACCATTTGTCGTGAGAATCACTGAAAAACCCTTTGCCTTATTCAGCTAGAAAGAGAAGAAGTTAAAATTGTTTTGTGTTGGCATTCGGTCTTCCCAAATCAGCAATGGTGGGAGGAAAAAGATCATTCATGCTCTGGCATCCATCTTCAAATCCATTCAAGGACAAAAATGAGAGCGGTGAATAAGTTTAAAAAGAGGAGACAAAAAGGTGAAAACTGGACCAAGAGTTCACGACAGGAAGAGGGATCGTCATTTCAACTTAGATTTAAAGAGATAAATTAAAAACGATCCAACTCAATCGACATGACGTTTGGCTTGTCAGAGAGGAGATTCACCTGCGACAGTCCAATGAGCAGTGAAAAAGCACATGAAAATGAAATTATACGTGAAACATGTGAGACACCATATTGCTCCAGGATAGAGAAGTTAAAAGGTTATAGAGGGCGAGATCATCTTGAATAAGTTTAAAATATATATATATATATATATATATATATATATATATATATATATATATATATATTATAAATTTACTTATTTAAATATATGGTTCCATCGCTACACAGGAATTACCATGTTGCAAAAACAGAAGCTAAAAACTTCAAATTCAATTATAGAATTAAATTAAAGTCCCTAGTTCTGTTTCATTTTCTAGCGAATCTTGGAATAACTTATTTTGAAAGTTACTGAGTTTTATAAGCACAAATATTCCTAATATTAGTTTCTATGAATATAGGGAAATCCAATCATTTTAACAAGGGACGGTAGGATATTCTTTTCAATGACATCTACTGTATCAACATATTAGTTACTTTCGAAAAAAAAAAAGGTTAAGTCAAGGTAGTCTAGGAATCCCTTTTCAAACGAATGATGACATCCGTTCAACGCATGTCGTCTGCTCTTTTTCAACGACAAAAAATTTTTCGGCATTTTTTTTTTCGCTGTTAAATTTGTACTTGTATACATAACGATTTTTTTATAAGGGTCGTTTGTTTATGAATACGTCGTATTGAACTACAGTTTTAAATTTTATTCTTAATTTTAATTACTAATAGACTATACATTTTTTAAAACAAATAAATGTAATAGAATTACCTAAATTATTTAAAATTCTTATTAAATATCAAATATAAATAAGTATATTTCATTTATCTGTTATTTAATTAAATATAACTTAAGGAAAATTTTTGACAATGTCGGCAAAGAATAGCTATTTCATTTCTTTGATTAAGCATGTTTTTATTTTTTATAAACCTAGTAATATATAGATTCTCATGTATGCACAAAGGACATGTGTCATTTAATGAGCTACATATTCTAGCTTTTCTTATTAATTTCCATTTCACAGTAGGTGTTTTATTGGTTTCTTTTAAGTGCCAGAAATATTTCGATAGGGATGTCTGATTTCGGTATTTATTTATCCTAAAAGAACTTTGATGTTGGTTGAACCGTTTTTGGAACTTATATTTTGAGCATCCAATGCAGACTTTTACGTTGTCTGGGTCCTCAATAGATGAGATATTGCATTGGTATTCTAATGATTCAGTGCAATGTTTATTATTAAGAA
The DNA here is from genome assembly GCA_903632075.3 of Acanthosepion pharaonis. NCBI lineage: Eukaryota > Metazoa > Mollusca > Cephalopoda > Sepiida > Sepiidae > Acanthosepion > Acanthosepion pharaonis. The sequence goes on along the minus strand of CAHIKZ030004034.1, from coordinate 339,107 downwards.
GACAGTTATGAGGATTTCTGCAGTTACATAATTTTTGTTTATCTTCATCTCTTTTTATTATTATACTTTCTAAATTTCTTTAGTCTTGGTCTAAGTGTTTCTTCAAGATATTAGCAATATGTTTTTTAATAATTTTTCAGTACAGCTGTAATTTAATTTAAGGGTATTTTTATTGAAAATAGTACTGATTTTATAATCTTTAGGAAAATGTCTAACGATTAATTCAAGGAATTTTTATCCTAAACTGTTCTTTACCATTTGGTTGTATGGGGTGAATACAAAATTATTTTTCTATTTCTTTTTTTCTATGCTTTCCATATTTTATGTAAGTAAGCTTTGGGCTATTGTAGCCACTATCCTTTGCAGCTTCATTATAGAAATTAATATGTTCATAAAAAATCTTTTCATTTGCTGAATTTGTACTAATTCTCATTTCGATAGATAAATTTATATGCTTAATTATGAATGGAGGATGATTAGATTCAGGGTGTATATACAAAGGATTTGTATTGGTTTTTTATAAGTTATGTATGCATTTTTTCCTAATGAAAAATGTATACTGTCATGGGCCCTTACCTATAACTACAGAATGAACTCTTCCTAACACTATGTCAAGAGAGAGGGACGAATCGAGTCGAGCCGATAGTAATTCACTCCAAACCAGACTGACAGTCATACTAACACCTTCCATATCTTGTATTATTATTTCGTGTAATATACCTTCGTTATTTCTACTCTTGTGTTCGTGTTGTTCTTCCTCGGTCCTAACATGGACCATAACATATAAAATAAATAAAATTTATAAAAATATATACCTTATAAAAATACCTTATAGAAAATTGATTAGTGAAAAATTTCATGAATCCACTTCTGACCTTAGGTATCTGGTTGGGACCAAGCAAAAGAATGTATACAAAAAATCAAAATAATAATAATAATAATAATAATAATAATAATTAATAATGATTAGTCCAGCGGAAAAATTTTGAAAAACTATCAAAATACAAAGACCTGGAAATTGAAATAGAAAAAATGTGGAAATTGAAAACAAAGAATAATACCAGTGGTAATAGGTGCACTTGGAATTATAAAAATGGAACAAAACAACACATTGAAAGTATCCTGAAACCCCAGTTAAGAGACATACAGAAAATTGTCTTATTAAGAAGCACACACACTAAGGAGAACTTTGTCTATGTAACGCTAAACTTCACCGAAATGTGGGCAAACAACACACCACGACCTGCCTTAGGTCTTTCCACCAGACTTGGTAATAATAATGATGATGATGACAATAATAATAATAATAAAATAGAACTGAAACGTACTACAATTAATTTCCTCTTCAGTACCAACTGAATATACGCTTTGGGGATGACTAACGTTGCATCTCTGTTCATGAACGGGAGTAGTTAGCATGATAGGCACGTTTCGAGGCGTCTGTATTCTTTTAAATATGAACCATTAGGTAGACATGGCGACTTGGGAATCCCACTCGGAAACGCCCTCATACGGAGACCTTTTGATCGTACTGCATAATACAACCTGGGAGTATTTCCAATTGGACTCCATCTTCAAAAATATGCTGCTTTTATCAGAACCTGTAACCATGACACGCACAATTGTCTATGATACGGATGACTGGTACAGATATCCTTATTAGACATGCGTGATGCGCATATTGGGATTCGTTCTCCGGTGTCTTTTTTTGTTGTCGTGTTGTTCTCTCACGAAGTAAGGCTAATGGCAATAACAATTAGTCTTTGAATGTATCTTACCAGCGGTCCAAAACTTGTGGATTATATGAACACTCACAGAAGATCTACTGGTCTAAGACTATTTAAACAGCATTCTCTCTTACTGAGCGGGAGAAGTTAACGATCAATGGTTACTTTGTTGTCGACTCTCTGCCTTAAGGCAAAGAAGAACTCAGACGAATTGCACAGTCTCGTCTGGAGAGGGGGATAGCTACCCAACTCCGTGTATACAGAGTTTACGGATAATTTTTGCTCGGGCTTACGGGCTCGGAACGCCCCACCTTCTGACACGGTATGTATTAAGTAAATACCGATGAGTTAACTCTGCTTGTAGACTATATGCCTCTGGGCGGAGAGGAACCCAGTCGAGGCTATGCTGATGAGCAGAGTCTTGTCTGGGAAGGAAGACAGCAACTCGACCCTGTGTATACGAGGTCTACGGGGAATTTTTGCCCGAGCCTACGCGCTTGGTATAATGCCACGTTAAAAAGAGGCCTTGTGCCACATCCAGCCTTGTACGGAGGTATCGAGTAAATAATGATTACAGTTAACTCTGCTTGTCGCCTCTGGACGTAGAATAACCCACTCGAAGCTATGTCGAAGAGCAGGCTCGGGACGCCCCACGTAAAAAAGAAAACGGGCGTGCACCACATCTCACCTTGTGAAGAGGTCTCGAGTAAATGCGTGGATTTAACGATTAACTGTTTATTAAATGTCTGTGTTCTCAACCGTGTTCCATAATGCTTTCCGGAATAAACTACTTCTTATTTTTTATATGTGTGTCAATCTTTCGTATTTACGACACAGCAGAAACAATATATCAGAATAAACTACTATATAAAGAACAATGTAGATAAAACTAAGAAACATTTGAAACAGTGGAGCTCATAATCAGCGAATATGGTGTGTTACCTCAGAAAATATACAAGTATAAATATGACTGGTTGGAGAAGTCATCCTCTGAGAACTGTGCAAGAGGGCATGTTTTGACCGTGAATACTAATGCATAGGTCACAATATGTCATAGGGAATTAAACAACTAAAATTATCTGATAATTTCAGATTCAGACAGATCACATAATCCAGCCCGTATGACAAGGTCTGGTGGTAGTAACTCCAGAACAAAAATGACAGATCACAAATTCTAATATTCTCTGAACGGAAGTGAAAAACAGAGGATGTTCTTGAATTATGTATGAGTGCATCTTGCATAGTCAATATGACCAGAGCCTGTAAACTCATCTGACCTAACTTCTCAGTAGGAGAAAAATTGTCTAGTAACTTCAAAGAAGGAATTTAGTATAATTTTTATCATCGTTGTGCCGACAATAACTTCTCACCAGTCACGGCCAATGATTGCACACTCAATGAAGATACTTTGGGGACACAAATTTACCTCAAACCATCGTTAAAGATGCTGGAAATATGGTCAGCTCCTTATACTGTTCCAGAAATTATTTGACATCATATCTATCTACATAACAGCCATATCAGACACAAAGTGGAATATTGCTATCATATCTGAACTGAAACTAACCAATTCTATATTTCCAGACAGGTTTTTTAAAAAATATTTACGCGTCCTTGTAGGCGATGAAATATTTACCACCCTAGAGCCCTACTCGGACAGACGCAACAGTCTATCTCTAATTTCATGGAAACTGTTCTAACAAGCTATATTTACTGGTTTCTTCAGTTCAAACATTTAAAGATAAGATCAGCCAAGCCATATACACAGTTGCAAAACATTCTAATCTCTATCGTATTCCAGTGGAGATGGGGGGGTATTATTCTGGCAGCTTCTTCATAAGAGCAGCTACCTTATACAACACTACCGAGGGTGTTCTTATCCGAATAATCTACACTATCTTTAGGGAAAACTCAGTCATCTACTATGGCCTGTAACTCTTTTAAAAGCCCTGGTGCATATGGCAAAATAAGGAAAGAAATAACCACAGAAAATAAGATTTCTGAGCAGATTAGACGATGAATTGTAAGAGATTCTATGAAAATACGTCAAAATATTCGTAAAATATCCAAAACAATAATTCAGAAAAAAAATGCATCGTAATCTTCCATTTACAAAATCTCGACTCGTAATTTCTATGTAGTTCCAATGCTAGCTAAGTCAAAACCATGTTTGAATAAACGTCGCAAAAAAATAAATAAATACATAAAAGGTCAGATGATCCTCAAATCACTTTGATCTGCAGGATATGATGCAGATAAATAAAAATCAATTCAACCTTGACATGCTTGCGTTTTTTTTTTTATGATCTCCAACAAGAAACACTGAAAATGATTGATCGTATCTTTGATGGTGGGGAATTATGGTTTGGAGTAGTTTTACTGGCTGTAAGTCACACTGTCTAGTTAAGGATACCAATATTTGACAGCACTCAAATATCAAGAGATGATAGAACACAGCACGATCGCAAAGCTTCCAATAAGCTGAAGGGAGAGAAAAACATGGATCTTTCTCAAAGACAATGCAAGTTGCTGTTCTGCAACGGCAACTCTTTCGTAACTCAGTGATTACTTTTCATGCGTAACGGAATAGACTTAACTGTCTCCAGACCAGAATCTCGATGGGAATGTTTGAAGATTGAGGGCAACGGAACCAGCATACTGGTATCATCTTAAAGAAAGTGAACAGAACATCATGGGAAAATCCTGAAATCTTTAAACTCAGCAAGAGCTGAAGATTAAACTCTTTCTGAAGAGTATTTTTAATAAAACATATCGATTTTGAAAATATGTTTTTACTGTCATTTGACATCAGTTCTATTACGTTTTCTAAAGATAAAAAACAATAAGAAGCCAACTCCTAAACAAAAGAAAAAATATATTAGCACTTAGAATCGTTTTATAAAATGTTGGAATGGCTTTAAAAAAATTCAAGTATAAAGGAATAAAATGGTAGTATAATTTCTGAACTAAGAATGAACACATATATCCGCACACACTTATATTTCTGTTGTTTAAAATTGACTTATTTATAGGGGAAGGTTACTCAATGTCTAAAAAGTGTTTTTACATACTGTGTGATCATAGACATCAGATCTGCGTGGTGATTGTCAATTTCACGTCTCAGTACGATCGCATTGAAACTTCATGCACTGTTTATTCTTAATGTATTTGTATTATATATATATATATATATATATATATATTAAGACATATCTTATCGAATAATTTAGACAAGTTTTGTCTACTTATTTTCAATAGGATTATCGACTCTCTCATATTCAAGCCCAACCTTCTTAGTATGGTTATTAAAGGAAGAGAGAAAATTGCATGTTGATACACATTTATTTATTCTGAATACTTTCGACATTAGCTAAGTGTCATCATCAGTGTGTGTGTTTTTTTGTCTATGAGAAAATTATTGTGTATCATTTTCTAAGACAAAAGTGTTGTGTTCATCAGAAAACTTATGTACTGTACTGTTTAAATTTCACGATGTAAATGTCAGGAGAGGTAACTAAGTAATGAAATGTTCAATGTTTCTTTTTTTTTTAATAGGATCTTCCAACAGCCACACTCTTGACAAAGGGCAGCATTATCTCCTCAAGGTACTTGATGTAGGCTTCCAGGTTGAGTCTGATGTCCTGCTGGAAGAAGAGTGAAGTCACCATCATCAGTGATCATTCCAAACACCCTCGACATCACCATTAGACGCATCAAACTCTTTCCGAATCATCGTGACTCTCTTCACATTTACACACAAAAACTCTGAAATTTCCGCATTGCAGATTCCGGCGTGAATTCCAAGCACTGCAACATTATATCTTACACCGATGATACCCAACTGACGCTACGATACCGAGCGCTCGAAAAATAAAATAATAAAAAGAACAATGCGCATGTGCTAAATCAAAAATATAAAATGGCGGCAATTTAAGCTGTAGAATCAGAATGACACATCTGAAGCCATAAAGTGTACAGAAGATACAGAGAATAAAAGGGAAAGGAGTGAAGAAATGTGAGAAATAAGGAAGTTTTAAATGAAATGGAAACAAAAAGGACGCTTCCAGTTAGAATCAGAATTAGACAGCTGATGCACATAATGAGTACAGATGATACTGAGAATAACAAAGAAGGAGAATGTGAGCAATGAGGACGTGTTAAAGAAAAAGGGAAAACGACAATTATACTCAGAATTTGAAAGAGTTATTTGAAATATCTAGGACAAATAAAGTGGACACAGTTCCTGGGAAATCACCTTGACTGCAACCTGTTCAGACCGAAAACAGAGTGCTGCTGCCATATATGGTCTGAGGTTGCTTAATTTTCACTTTCCATATGCGATAGAGATCAAAAGCGTTTCGCTTTGTAGGTGTTGAATTATTTTCTATATTATAACCTCTTTCACTTAGACGAAACTTTTCAATTCCCCTACTATTCTGTCGTTATTTCCATAGAAAAATTTCTGACCAGCTTTTACATCTAAGACCCGACATTCCCGGTATATTGTAGCGAACCACTCTCATTCCCTTCCTACTGTATTAATGAGAAGAATGTTCCACTCGAACAGCTTCTTCCACAAAGCTCTAACATGTGTAACCGACTCCCAAGTGGATGCTTTCCTAGCCACTACAATCTTAACCTGTTCAAATCTAGGTTTAAACATTATCTTTCCCACACCTCTCACCACATACTTTTCCCGCTCAAAATCGTTAAGTATGATCTACCTCGAGTGGCTCTTGGGTGCCGCATAAGGTAAACATAAGAAAATAGAAAAATCTACTTCCACTAAGTAGGATATTGTGAAACATCAAGAAAAAGTGTAAGAGAGGAATGGTGAAAAGGCCTAGCTTACTAAGAACTACAAAGGATAGGAAGTTATAGAGTGCTATGATCTCCCACTGCCTGAAAGAGCACTGCTCATAAAAGAAGAAGATTATACATGATTTAAACATTATATACAACTAATTACGGTGCTCATGGAACTTATATTACTAACTAAAAAAATGTTGGAATCTGATAAATTGTTAATTGTGAGTAAATGGAAAACCTAATGACTAATTATGAGACATTCACGAAAAGCTAATACTGTTTTTTATCATATTACTAAAATATTATTCCTTTAATTAATCGGATTAATATCCATATCTTTAGTATTTTGATCAGAAATATTCAGTCAATGTTTTCGGGCAGATTTATCGACTCTATGAAGAATTCACGATTACATTATATTGTTATCTTCCAAGCGTAGATGAGATGTGGCACAAAGCCGAAAGTATGGAGCGCCCAGTGAGGATCGAACTCACTACTCAGTCGTAATTGTTCTAGAGAGACAAGCTTGCTAACCATTACACCGCCTGGAGGTGCCCATGTTTACATTATATTATCAGACTATCGTCCATTATCTGTTTATATTTCCATAATCATTCAAGATTCTGCTTTGGTTTGGTTTATTTTGTTTTAAGGCATATCAACATTAATTGGTTATTTAAAGCCAGCAAGATGTTTAGGATAGGTTCGTATTGAATAGAATATGTATTCTTTGTAATAAATAAGTTTGTGGATCGGGTTTCTTTAACATATTTTTCTAAAGACGGTTTTTGGTCAAGTATCAAATATATTGCTGGTATTTTATTTAAATGTAAAACTGTTATTTTTTATTGCTAGTATTTTTACTCAAAATTTTTTTTTTAATACATTCATAGTGTTTTTATCCTAATTTGGGGGTTAACTATTTGCCTATAGCTGGGACCATAACAGGTTCCACCACACGGCGTCAGGATGAACCTACGAACAACAACAAGAGATATTTCCACGCTCCTCAAAACCTCGCAAACAGAGGTCTTGCTGCCGGATGTAGTTTATCGTCATGCCCAGGATGTTACGATTCTGGCTGTTGCCTTCATACTGGCGATAATGCGAGTGGAGTTTAGAGATCTAACTAAATATAAGATAGTGTTAAAAATAAGGTAGGTACAAGTAATCATCTTCACCGACATATGAGGACGAGAATTAGTGTGATAGATTTCAATCAATTCACACGAAGCAAAACCTCCATGTTAGAAAGCAACCGATGGAAAAGCTCTACACACTTATATTTTTGCTCTTCCTCTTTTCCCCCGGAACTCGCTGCGTGCTGCCGCCATATGCTACATAGTAAAAGTTTCAGATGTAAGCCTTTTACGTCGTCTGAATGTTCTCACCTCACGAAACTTGAAGGCGCGCGTGAAGTAATTAACTAAATATTCGTGTCAAGAAAGTTCTGTTCTCTACATTGATCACTATCATTTCTTTTATTTCTTTTGCGCTTGAAATATTTTCAAGTTATATATATATATATATATATATATATATATATATATATATATATATATATACACACACATATATATATATATATACATGCATGCATACATATATATATATACATACATATATATATACATATATACATACTTACATACATGTATACATATATATATATATATATATATATATACACATATATATATATATATATATATATATATATATATATATATATATATATATATATATATATATATATATATATTGGAGTGTGTGTGCGTGTACGAGGTGATACGACAAAAAAATGGCTTTCTATATTTCCTGGGGAGTGTTAAGAGACAAAGGATCTCTGAATAGATTGACAGATGAAAAAATTAATCAATCTGCTTTTATTCATACAATTTCAACGTCGCATCTTTTCCGTCTGTCTGTGTCCCTCTCTTACAAGTACCCCATAAAAGTAGATATGCATAATTTTAGTTGACGAGAACAGCACGTTCAAATTCTTTGCATAGAAAACAACGATCAATGCTTTATTATCAATTCCTGTTATGTTAACTTTAATAGTAATATTAGGCGATTCCTTGTTCGCAAATATTCTGCATTCAATGACCGAGCAACCATTTTTATTCGACTGACGCGTTCCTTTGCTTCTTGTTTATAGCGCCGTTATCAAAGTGTAGTATCTCTCAATTGACAAAGCGCAGCGGAGTTCTATATTTGTCTTTTAGCAGAGCGCAACTAAAAATATTGATAAATACCCAGTTCTGGGGAACAGCTGTCCGTGGCAGTAGCTCCCTCACTGCACTAAAGATTGGGATCAGTAGTAATACCAATGCTAGCATAACCAAAATTCTCGTATGTTTAAGGAATGAATAACCGAACCAAGCAATTCTATGTGAAGAGCACAAAACTTCATAGTGTCCTCTGAGAACAAAAAAGTGAATGATAACCGACTATTACCAAACTATAAACCGGTTTATTTTGCTGGATTCCTATCCTCTGACAAGAATAGACGATATTATAGAGAAAATAGCCAAAACGACCATAAAAGTGTCTACCATTAGGCAGCTATAAGGCTCAGCGATAAACCCTATACAGCCTTTGGGGACAGAAAATGTATTGTTGTCTTCGAGCAGAGTACAGCTAAAATTATTGGTAAATATCCAGTTCTGGGGAACAATGAAGATTGTGATCAGAAGTAATACCGATGCTAGCACATCCAAAATTTGGGGTGCTAGGCTATTTCGGCACCTGGTCCGAGTGCACGCTCTTGGGCTCCCCACACTAAACTGACTTTGTGTCCTATCCTGCCAGCGTCGAGCCGCAAGTAAATACAATATTCCTTCGGGCAAAACTACATTTTATCTCCCAATAGTCTTTTTTTTCCTTTGGGCGGATCATGAATAAATGCGGGACGCCTGGTTCGGGGAATACAACCCTTTGGCAATACCTCCCTCATTACACAAAAGAGAAAGGATTGGTGGAATATGAACGCCAGTGCGGCGTTAGTTGTTAGAATCGGGCAATTATTGTGCTTAGCCCACGTGCACGCGCTTAGGCTTCCCGTTTTAAACTGGCCTTATGCCATATTCCATCACCGTGGGTGGACGAGTAAATAACATGTGTAGTATCTGTTCTCCCCATATCTGATGGTAATGGTAATATTAGCCGTTTCTTTCGGTATCCATTGACCAAGCAGCCAGTGCTACTTTCAGTTTGTTATGTAGGAATAGATTGTCGCTGCCGACACCAGAGATCAAACACGGGTGATCCCATTGTGAATAAGTAGATCACGTGATCGCAAAGTAAATGTATCTATAAGAATTAACGTGACGTCTATATGATCACTATTTCCTAGTCTATCGTCTATTACTATACATGTCCCCATTTCTTCTCTATCCTCTATTACTAAAGGGACCTTTGTTCTCTTTACACTATTCTCTATACTGACCACTATACAGATCAATATACGGTGGTTACTATTTCGATCGAGTACAATTGAGCAAGTACTATTAGTGCGAGTGATATTCGAAGGCGTCTGACAACAGTATTGTTCAACGGCGTTACTATAGTCGTATTTGAGATTAAAAAATCTCAGATACAACGAGTATTACGAAAGTGACAACGAGTATTCGTTGACATCACAAAAGTATCAACGAGTGTTGAACTTTTAAAATCTTTCTATTAAAAAAAAATTCAGGACAACAGGTTACTTGAGTCCATTATCTGTTATCGTTTGTTCCAGTATTGATGGGCGTTTCCTTCCTAACCTTTTGCTTAACATAGTGTGGAAAATCAACATCTTGATCATACTTTTATTTTACTTTTGAATTTCTTTTCCTATCCATTTTAGCTTTTAGCCGAATGTTCTCAAGTGATGTGGCTTCTGTTATTCGTTACAGAACTTTGTTTATGATTATGTTGTATCTGTTCACAAGGTTCGACGAAGGATAGTTTTCTCTAAGACCTACTTTTCATTCGATCGAATCCTTTTTTAACCATTGATACAAGAATTCAGTTTATATACAGCTGACAATTTAGATATTTCTGGACGAGTTTTGCGACATGGATGATATCTGTATAAAAGTCTATCCGACTAGACTGTTTAAGAACATGACGAAGGCTTTTAAGTTAATATTTTGGTATGAATGTTCCTCATGGCAATAATGCTTACTGAAATATCCAAAATGTTTGTGACTTCTGATCCTTTGTCTGAGAGCTAGAATTAGATAGACACAGTATGATTTCGGTTCTTGTTTTCTAAGCGCGCCTCCGTTAATCGATTTTAGCGCAAGCATGGAGAAACCCCTGAGGATTGAACCCATTACGAATGATCTACATATATAGGAATCTGATATCTACTAAATGTAACGTAGGTCTTGGATTAAGGCTTCAAGTATGGCCCACCATGTGAGAATGAACCTCTCTACAGAGTTGTATTCTCCAATCAGATTTGTTAAATTTTATCTTTTCGTAAGCGTCCCGTAGATTATAGCTTTAGATTTATCATTCTCACCTACGATTGGTTGACTCATTCTCACATAGGATTGGTTGACTCATTCTCACCTATGATTGGTTGGTTCATTCTCACATAGGATTGATTGAATAAATAATTCATTTCTACGGATTATTAGGCATTTACAGGTTACTGAAAGCCATAAGATATTTTTTATATTGTAAGAATTTTTAGAGATAATAATGGTTTAGTGATAGCTGTTGGGAGAAGAGGTGGACTCATATCTTTTCCTAAGGGTACTTGCCCGAAAGTGATTATAACGTAGTCAACTGGGATTAGAACTCAGCTCTCCAATTAACAATTCTGAGCCTTTATCTATTACCCCACCTGCGCATCCAATCTTAGAGTACCTTGTATCCACAAGCGGTCACCTATCTAGGTATTGACCGTTGCTTAACTTCGTTGATTGTACGGGAAGCGGAGTTTTAACATGATGTTACCGTCAGCCTCACATCGTAGTCGGAAGAAAGAGAGATGAAGGGAAGGAGAGAAAGAGAAAAATTGATGAATTGTCAATTTTCTTATTTCCTCTGAATGTTCCTGCCTCATGGAAAGGCAATAGACGGCGTTTTGGTTATATGACAAGCTGATTGTAGACATTTTCCCGCGTTAGTCTTATTGATTTTCTTTAGTAGTTTTAATAGAATCTGAAGCCCTTTTCTATGTCCGTTGATCGGACATAAATGTTGTCATGACTGCTGCAAAAAAACATTAACAGCAGAATGAAACCGAATCGAAAAAATATCGGTAAATTAACAACAAAAAAATAATTCTTTTTTTTTCTTCTTTTAATGATGCAGGCAGATATAAACAGACAGATATTTTGTAAAGAAATTCAATAAAATATTTACCTTTTCTTTTATCATTCGATTGGAAACACGTTCTTATATTTAAAAAAGAAACTATGATGATGAGATAGAAAATTTTCCTCTTTTGAATAATCCGAATAAATAGATAAACAAACATGTAATTTTTACTTATTTGGCAAACAGATAATAAATAGTTTAATATATTTAACATCCGGGACTCTAGGAAAGAGGACGCGTCTTGTAAACATTGCTTAAAAGTAATATAATAATTCAGTATAATTTGCATTTATTTTTTATTTTATTTCATTGAATTATATATATATATATATATTAAGATTATTATATTTATTTAAAGTTATATATGTATTTTTATTGTTATTTCTTTCAAATTTTACACAGTTACCAGGTTTTCTGTATTAGGCATAGTATTTTGTACAACAAACCTGGAGTTCGTTTTTCTTATTTTTACTTATTTTTACCTAAAGTTTTATTTATCCACTTTCTATTTTCTACTGTAGTCCATCTTTGTTAGGACTGTCAAAAAGACAGCATAAATTATTTTATTGCTTCTTAAATAATGAATTCATAATCTCCGAATATTTTACACTTAAATGCCGATCTATATTTCATTTTTCTGTCATCTTTTTCCAAAGTCAACAAATTTTTCAATATTTTTGTTTATTTATGAATTATTTCGTAATTTATCTTGTTTTCTAGTATTTGTATTTACTTAACGTTTTATATATTAAAAAAAAACTCTACTTCTAGGGGTTTTCTAAAACACGTAAAGTATACAATGTTTATATTATTACGTGATATACGGTCCAAAGTTGTTATAGCCGGCGACAGGCTCCCACTGCCTATAAAATGGTCCCGTGACAATGACTCTGAAAACTAAGTTTAGCGCCAAACCTGAGAATGGGCGAAGGATGAAAAGTGGCGCATCAATTCCAGCTTTTCGGATAGATGGAAATCTCCAGTCCAGGAAGGTAGCATCTAGGAAAAGGAAAACACAAACAAAAAAAAAAGCCATGAAAGTAAATTTAGGTAGAAAACCCGGAACGGGCCTCGAAGGAGTTGTCTGTCAGCAGTGACAACTTTCTGTAGACAAGCCGTCCCCAAATACATTAACCAGTATTCCTTAGGATTTTGTCGTTACTGCCGAGAGGGGTAATTTAGTCTGAGCAACGCACGACCTCCATATCCCACAGCCCAGGTCTGCGGAGATCACTTCACTTTCACCACCAAACCCCTGAGAGGAACGGATGCCTATATATATATATATATATATATATATGGAACCGTCATTTACGCTGACGTGCCTTAACCGACTCAGCCACAAAGGAGCGTTCGGTAGGCAAGGTCGAATTTACTACTTATAAACTTCAATCTTCCATGAATCTCGTACATTCATAACTGCTCGTGGTGTATCAAATGTAAACAAATGACGTCATATATTAAGAAATGGACAAAGTCCGACAATTTATTTATTAAAGACATTTTTTTTGTTTTTAACGTTCTTGTTATAGATACAAGTATTTCTCGGACATTCAGGCCCGGTAAATGTTATTAATACTGTTTATTAAAAACAGAACATTTGCTTAAATATGACGTCATTTATAAAAACATTTGATAAAAATATAAAAATGAATGTACGAGATTCATAAAATATATTGAAGTTTATAACATATATATATATATATATATATATATATATATATATATATAATGCAGTTTTCTACGGCTAAAATCCAGTGATAAACTAATTTACATACGCACATTTTCCAAACATCTGAAATAAATGATTATGCATAAACATTCGACTACATCTCAACAACGCGCCCGACGTCTTTTAACGACTCCTCGACATCTCCCAAGGCGTCTTTCGGTAACGGCTCATCATCAAACACGGCCCAACATCTCTCAGGACGTCTTTCGTCTACGTCTCATCGTCTCTCGTGGCTTCTTTCAACTACGTCTCAGTATCCAGGCGTCTTTCAACCATGGCTCAACTTCCCTCAAGACGTCTTTCAACTACGGCCCAACATCTCTCAAGACGTCTATTCGACCGCGTCTCACCATCTCTCGCGGCGTCTTTCAGCCACGGCTCAGTATCAAGGCGTCTTTCAAATATGGCTCAAAATCCCACGAGACGTCTTTCATCTAACGCTCAACATCTGCCGAGGCGTCTTACAACTACGGTCCAACATCTCTCAAGACGTCTTTCTACAGCGTCTCACCATCTCTCGCGACTTCTTTCAACCACGAGTCAGTATGGAGGCTTCTTTCAAAAATGGATCAACATCTCTCGGGACGTCTTTCAACTAACGCTCAACACCTCCCGAGTTATCATACAACTACGGCTCAACATCCCTCGAACCCATTTTTTTATTCCCGTGTGAATATCACTCAAGACATCTTTCAACCACGGCTCAATTTCTTTCAAAATGTCTTTCGATGTGACGTCGAATTGTTGCACTTTGCTCGGTGAGGTGACCTACACGATAGTATGATACCTTAAGCCATAATTTTTAGCCAGTCGCTATATGTGTATATAGTGTAATGTTATGTTCTTAGATCTTATTAAAAACGTGTCAAGTATGCACATAACTGAAAGTTTCACTGTAAAATCGAGCACGTGATATAATGCGTCGATAGAAGCCATCTATATTAGTTACGTGTATGCTTGTCACGTTTTTAATAAGATCTAAAACACGTAACATTGCACAATGTGGTTATATCCTTAGGATATGGAGCATTTTATTCAACAAAATCGACGATAGCCTGCATTTAGCTAGAATTGAATTTCAATTAATTAATTACATAAGCAAACATTCACTCACACAGAAACACACACACAGAAACACACACACACACACACACATATATATATATATATAATGAAATGGATTAATTCCGACAATTATTTTAATATATTTTCTGTTTATACTTTATTAGCGTATAACGTATAATGACGTATAAGCAGAACACACACACACACACACACACACACACACACACACACACACACACACACACACACACACACACACACACAACTCACACACACAGACTCATACACATACATACATACATATATATATATATATATATATATATATATATATATATATTTAAAAAAAATTATAACATAAACATGTTATGATATGACTACAAAAATAGCCATTTTGTTTCAACACTTCTGGTGTCTTATCAAGTGATGGTGTTGAATGTAGAATTTAAAAAGTTCAAATCAACCAAACACTCCTTAACAGGGGAAACGCTGTGACACATGTTTATGTTATACTTTTTGAATAAATTATATTTGCTCTACTCTGTATTGAGCACTCTTTTAAGAATAGTGTTTTTGGTTATTGGAATTTTATTCCGTATACACCAATCCTATACTTATATATATATATTCAGGTAAGATGAAAGGATTATAAAGTTACACAATAATAAAATTTTAAACTAATTTAATAATCTGGATCATAATGCACGTCCCGAGATAAATATTACTAATGATACTAATCAATGTAATTGTAGGGATTCAGACCAATGCCCATTGCTAAACAATTTACCTTAGTACTATCTATACAATAGAGGATCCAACGGTTGAAAAATTCTATATGGGTACTACTAAGAATTATTTTGAAACTAGGTAGTATCAACGTATCTTGTCCTTCACTAATAATACTTATAGAAATAAGACATTACTTTCTAAATATTTTTGGAGTTTCAAAGATGATATTAAACTCCAAAGATGAAATGGAAAATTTTAAAAATGGCAAGTACATGTAGATCCTTATATGGACCTTGTTTGCTGTGTTTACATGAAAAATTGGAAATTATCAAATCCTTTGATAAGAATACTTTATTAAATCAAAGATCCGAGTTAACGGTAAATTGTAAACACAGGCTACCTTTTACCTTACAATTCAGTTAGACTTTGGAATTTGTTTTTTTCATAGACTTTAGTTGAACTTTGTTGCACCATATGTTGCTTATCTTTCAATTTGTATGATTAATTTTGAGTTTAATTTCATTCTGTATTGACCTCCTGGGAGTATTATTAACATCTTATACGGATGTAATGGTAATTAGTTAGTATTTTTAACATTTTACATTGATTGGTTGATATTATTAAAATCTTATATGGATGATATTTATTTAACGGTTGCATATTATTTAAGAAATAATTCTAGATGTTTAGTTTATTTAACAGTTTTTTAAAGAGGTCTCTTATTTATCAACTACAAAACATATATATGTAGGAAACCCACGAAGTTATAACTAGTTGGGCATTCGGTTAAATTACCTCTCTAAAACCACACTGGATTTTATTTCCTAAGAGAGTTGACTGCCTGACATGTGTACATTTATGTATTTGTATCAGTCTTTGAGTTAATGTATTGCTGCTGTTAGATGTTAAATGCTTGCCTTGACACATCTGTAAGATAATAATTTCTAAGTTTTTCGTTTTCTGTTAGTTCGAATTTAACGTAGGTTATATTAGATTGGTTGATTAGAGTAAAGCCATCAAGCCATTATTTTTTTTATTTCAAAAAATGAGGATGTATTTTGCTTTTGGAACCAAATTAATCGTTCACTTGCCCGTAATTTACAATTGTCTGAGGAGACGCATCATTATGTGTTGAAACACGACTGCAGTTGTATAGCGATTCCTACATGTTTTTATTGCATTTCGTATAGAACACGTTAAAATTTCCCTTTCTCTCTGCCGTGCAACGATAGCCTAGGCGTAAGATCTCTAACTGATGCCAAATCGGTCGGGTATCGATCCCGGCTTGACAAACTGAAGAGCTGCGAAATAGTCTGTGGATGAGTATATATATATATATATATATATATATATATATATATATATATATGTCCAAAATTTTTTTCAAAGTTTATGCCCTCGACAGCACATTTTCTTTATTAACATTTCTCGAGTGCACGGACCAATAGATGTAAGGCACACTGTTAATATTTAACAGCCACCCACGAGAGATGTATGTGGCACAAGGCCGAGTTTACCGTGGGGTCTCCAAGCCCGTAGGGTCGGCCAAAATCTTCCCGTAGAACCCGCATAAGCCTACCTGTCTACCTGTTTACCTCCCCGGGCGAAACTCGGCCCTTCGGTAAAACCTCGCCCGTGTTCCTATCTGCTCAAAGCAGAGAGTTCGACAGTTGAACAGGCTATATCACTGTTCCATTGTTTAATATAAAAACGAGGCGTCTATTTCACTTAAGGTGATCCACTAAAAATCTTTGAAATTATAAAATATGTATGTGGATATTTGTGTGTATGGACAGCAATGTTTAATTTATGCAAGTCTGGCTACAAAACAACAAACGATTTTTGTATGTTTTCTTTATGAAATTCTAACCATTTTTCTGTTTTCCGGGGAGCATTTGAACAACCAAAACTACAAATCTGATTTTCGTTGACACGAACTACAGAATTTGGTTTTGTATTTCAAATTTGACGCTTGTTTCTGCTTCCAATGTGATGTTAGTATTAGCAGCCATGAGGAATCTGTCTCTCCCAAAAATGGCTGTTGACCACAACAGCCATCATATAAATAAAACAACAACTATAATATATATATATATATATATATATATATATATATATATATATATATATATATATGTACATTGTGTATTTAGGTACCAATCCTTCATTTATACATGTTTCATTAAAAACGACAGGCAAGGTATTACGGTTAAGCTTTTTATTTAATTTTTCTTGTGTTCGCACAAGAGCTTTCTTTTTTGGGACACAGAGTGTGTAGAAACTGCCCAAATATTCTATAGTTCCGAGCGCTTTCGGCTATACTTTTAGCTATTATCAAGGATGATTTTATTATTTCAGTTTAAACGAGTGTGTGTGTGTGTGTGTTATGTGTATCATTAAAAACGACAGAGAATCTACTACATACACACTCATTTAAAGTGAAAACTAAAATCATCCTTGATGATGGCTAAAAATATAGCCGAAAGCGCTCGGGACTATATAGTCCAAAATAGAAAACCTATTTGCAAACACACGAAAAATTAAATAAAAAGCTTAACCGTAGTAAATTGTCTGTCGTTTTTAATGAAACATGCATATATATATAAAAAATTATGGAAAATAAGGCATAATGTTTTTTTAAAATCCACATTATAACCAAAAACGTTTGCGGTTTCTCTCTCTATAAACACTTTTCTCTCGTTGGAACTACTATAACCTTCTTCCTTCCTTATATATATATATATATATATATATATATATATATATATATATATATATGGGGAGAGATAGAGAGATACCTTTCCTCTGTTATATACTAGCAGCAATACGTACCATAAAAACAAGACGTCCAACCATGAAAGGCTCAATATCACATTGCGATATTGCATAAGATACTATTGCATAACATAATTGTCTTTTTTCCCAAGCACGTAAACATGCCTTAATATAGGGAAGCTCATTATGAAGGTGATATTTGATTATAACGATGACTGTGTAGGTAGCAGATAAACGATTGTATAGTTATCGATTTGTCCATAATTTTCGTTCGGTTTATTAAGTAAATTTTCTATTTTATAATCGAACGAATAGTTTGACCAATCAGCTACATAGAATCCCATGTACAATATAAATAGTGTATTACCAAAAGCAGCTAGAAACTCTGCATCATTTTTAATAGGCTAAAAGAAAGATGGGCGTGCAGACAGTCTATGTAGGATTCTAAACTTGGGTCGAGCGAAAAAGATGTATTTCTCAATTCGTCACTGTAACGACCGAATGAAATGATGGATTTGGCCACTGATTGAAGGCCGAGGTCATAAATAAACCTGTGTCCGACAAACAACTTGCTATGATTTGCATTCGGCCTCGTCTGAACAAGAGCTTACAAGAGAAAAATGGGGAAGAGGGAATATTGTCTTGTTCTTGGGATCACCTCAACTCCGTGTGAGACATTTTATGTCATAATCTGTTTTGAGTAAATTTGAAAAATAGATATACTGTTGGGAAATAGCCGAACGTCTCTAAAGTCGTACAGTAAGATGTCGAAGAAACGTTGTAGATATAAATCACATTTTATTTCTTTAGCTGTGTTTGTCTCCCCCTATCTCTCCCTCTCTATCTATCTACCTATCTATTTCGATCTCTTGGCTATATACATACAGTCTTGCTTATGTGGGTTCACTTGCTCTTGGGAAAGACATTTCCTATTTCTGCACTCTCCCAGCTTTGCGGTGAAAAAACAGGGTGGACTGGACTCTGTAGACTTGACTGGTAACCAATCTAAGTGAAGGGAAAACCAGGTCCCCTAACGTGGAGAAGTCAAAAGAAAATTACTCCACTGTTAATTCACCGATAATAAAGTAAAAGGAATATGTGAAATATCACGTTCACCAACATCTTGATGGGACATGGCATTTAAAAAAAAGAGAAGAAAAAAAACACTATTTTACACCCTACGATACACACAGATATCTACTCCTTTTTATCTTCTTCTATATGCTGTGTTTCTTCAGGACGTTGACGATCATGGCTCTCCACAATTTCCTGTCCTTTGTAGCTCTTATTAGATGTTGTCTTTTTTATCTCTCATGTTACGTAGGTTTACAGTCATACCACGTTGAAACACCGGTTCTCGTTATATCACGGAAGTTAAGCAACGTTGAACCTAACCAGGACATAGATGGGTGACCGCTAAGCAATACCAGATGATGTAAGATTTGATGTTCGTTTGGTGTAATAGATAAAAGACTAAGAATGAGAAATCGAAGAGCCGAGTTCGAATTCCAGTCGGCTTCGTTACTTACGTGAAAATACCCTTGTGAAAGGTATGAATCCGCCTCTCATAGTTGGAAGCAAAATAGGTGATGAGTTGTATCAGAAAATCCTTATTGTGTGCAATAAAAGGTTGATAAACCGTAAAAAAATCAATCTCGTTTTACGTACACTTTTAAAATAATTTCTCATATAACGCATGCGTATAAAGTTTTCCTTCGTCATTGTTTTTCTTCTTAAGAATTCACGCTCAATCAGGCATCATGCTGTTTCTTTTTCGTTTTCTTTTCTCCCCCTCTAAAGCAATAATTACACACTTTAATTCTCTCTCTTTCTTTCATCAATAGACGAGCACTATCACTTATAAACACTCTTTTTTATCGCCGAAACTCTCACTTTTCTACTTCTCCTTTTATCTGCCTCTTTCCTTTTCTGTGTTTTTAACTTCTTACCATTTTTTGTCTCTCTCTCTCTCTTCTTTCTTTCTGTTTCTTCTGCTTCTTTCTTTATTTTCTCTAGCTGTTTTTCTATTTAATTCTCTATTCATTTTTCTTTCTTTCTTTCTTTCTTTCTTTCTTTCTTTCTTTCTTTCTTTCTTTCTTTCTTTCTGCAGCATACACGTAATGTTTTTCTTTCCCAAACGCTTTATTGTATCCTGCTGAAACTTTTCTCCTTTGTATCTCTCACTCCCTTCGTTAGTCGTTAATTTTCACCACCATCGCGTCCGCGGTCGACAACCTCTCCACGTCGTCTCCTTTTTAAGCCGTTACTTACACCTCAAAGATCAAAGGCAGTTTTTATCTTTGCTTCGGTTATATAGGTTTCGGTAATGCTGCGTACCGACCAACGTGCGTTTGGGGTGAGGAAGGATGCGACAAATCAGCAGAATGGCGGTCGTGGGATCAGGTTTCGGTTGCTTTGTCATTAACTATAAAGTCAAAATACGTTACCTTTAGTTTACATCATACGTACACAAGTCTCGCCACACATCTACACTTTTTTTGTCTGTATACGCAGAATATATCCCGTTTCCACACTATAAAAATAATATTAATAGGTCCATATGAACAATAGTTATGAATAGATTGGCACAGATAGAATTCGAATGGAGATAGGCTACTCGATATAAATATAGATTTTTTTTTCTTATCTGTATTCTTTTTCTGTGTGCTGTCTCGCATCAAGACGTATGCACAACTTTCTGTCCTCTGTCGCCCTAAGTAAAAATTGTTTTTCCTATATCTCCTAAACACTGTTCTGTCGATCATTTACATGAGCTCGTTATGTAGGTAATGCAATATTTTCTCTCAGTCCATTCTGCTTTCAATATATCCCTGAGTGACAAATTTTCCAAGTCCTCTTTCTTCATTATGTCCTCTGGTAATTTCAACTGTCTGGTTCTGCTGTTACATATACGTTTCCTTTATGCTTTTCCACTTTCGTTGTTCACGTGTTCTGTCCATCGTATTCTCAATATCCTTCTCGTTTTTGTTACCTCAAATCTTTTGTTCATCTGTAATGAGACGCTCCAGCATTGACTGGCTTATACAAGACCCGATATTAAATAACAGATCATGAATCTTTTCTTTGCTTCCAATGAATTTTTCCTGTTATTTAAACGTGATTAAATTTTGGAAGGCATCTTTTCACTATCCGAATGTACCTTCGGATTTTGGAGTAATGGATAGCGTTTCGAATTGATGAATCGGAGAGCCGAGTTCGAATTCCATTCGAATCCATTACATTCATTTACGTGCTAATACCCTTGGGAAAGGTATGAATTCTCTTCTTATTCTCCCAGATATGGGTAAATAGCAGGACAGGCCGGGTTCTATAGCCCTGGATGGCAACTGGTCTACTGCAAAATGAAATGGCAACCTACTGCAGGAAAAAAATTGCCTTGTCAGTCATATATAGAAAGATACATGATCGCTTAAGCGTGTATCAGGCATGGCACATACATGACTGAGTTATTTAAATTGTGTCTGTCTTTCCTTCCTCACACCATTATGCTTTTGTCATTAGACCAAAGAATTGGACGCCTTAGGATGTTAATCAGATGCTGATGAAGTGACAACTGCTGTAATGAATTAGCAACATCAACATCCAGCAGAGCTTCACGAAGCTGAGATACATGCTATTATTCCTAGGTGGAATACCACCATTTAAAGAGGGGTGGATATGTTGCGAAGTCGGGATGTGAACCTTTGATGTTGAGCTATATCTTGATGTACAATATTGTCTTTATTTCTTATATAAATTTATTGCATTACTTTTTAACTCACCATCGTAATATAGTTTTTAATTACTTGATACATTTGACGATATCTTTCCCATTAGTCTTATTTTATGATAGTGACCTTAATAAGTTGTAATTCTCTCTTTCTTGTTTATTGTATAATGATGATATAGTCATTTATATTTGGAACAAAGTTATCAGTGAGTGAGTATAAAAATAAAGAAAAGATAAAAAAGGAAGGATTGAATTGTTTCTATAATGATTTTCACCTACAAGGCCCAAGAGTCACTCAAGATAGAAGGTTAACTAGTTATGCTGTATGAGCGTAAGAAGTGCATTTTATGAAGTCATATAAGAGAGATAACGGTTAACCGAAACTTGAAAAAGTTATGATTGTTGTGATCGGGAAAATATCCTATTAAGAGTTTGTTCCAGAAAGTAACAGTTCCAGAGAAGAATGTAAGTAGAACTTCAGTCGTCCTAATGGAATACACACGGGATTAGGATGATTCATCTCTGTGTACGTGACATCACGGATTTAAGCTGCATAAGGAATGTACCTTGTCAGAACATTTGCCATGGAAATAGCGATAGGCTGGCTTCGTTTTGTCTAGAGGCAAGGTGTTTTAGGGTGGAAAATAAGTAAACACTCGCGAGACCAGGTAGACATTTTTGAACTCCATCAAGTCAGGCAAGGGAGGAATGAGCAGCTCCAGCAATATGAAAGCAATGCTCCATTTTTAGTCTGATCAGGCCATTGTTAAATCAGAGAATATTTGTCGGGGAGTCAGCTACTATATAAACAGTTCAGTGAACCAACCATTTTCGCAACATCTTTATCAATAGATCGCATATATGAGGTTGCACTTTAGGTCATCACTGGGCTTGTGTCCTAACAGACGTTGAAGACAAGAAGTCTCCTTGGGAGAACAGCTATCCATCACGAGAGATGAAAATTCAGGGTCTGTTCGGTGATGGTGAAACGTTACTAGCCAGTTCTTCACCAATTGAGTCACCAGTTTTAGGTTAGAGGAGATATCTGAGTGAGATTAATATAAAAGAAAATCTGGATATTTTCATATTAATCTGATAAAATAAAACTAATGAATGTTTAGGAAAATAGAAAACAGTATTCTAGAAAAAATCTGTGTGAAGAATTAAATTGAAAAACAATGTAAAATTAAAACTTTTCTGGATGAATACTTCGTTTCTAAATATATATATATATATATATATATATATATATATATATATATATATATATATATATATATATATATATATATATATAAACTTATGTTATATTTTTTTATAAATAATAATTATATCTGCTCTACTTTGTATTGAGCACTCTTTTAAGAATAGTAATTGTTGGTTATTGGAATTCATTCCGTATATACCAATTATATATATATATATATATATATATATATATATATATATATATATATATATATATAATGCTAAAGAGGAAAATTGTAGGCAAGATTAGAGTCAAGTCAGGCCAATGCTTGGATAATTTTAAAACGTGCTCCGTGCACGATTCATAAATATTCAATTTGTAGA
Source organism: Acanthosepion pharaonis (assembly GCA_903632075.3). NCBI lineage: Eukaryota > Metazoa > Mollusca > Cephalopoda > Sepiida > Sepiidae > Acanthosepion > Acanthosepion pharaonis. The sequence continues at coordinate 315,646 of CAHIKZ030004034.1, read as the reverse complement.
GCTGGTAACATATATATATATATATATATATATATATATATATATATATATATATATATATATATGTGTGTGTGTGTGTGTGTGTGTGTATATATATATATATATATATATATATATATATATATATATATATATATATATATATATGAGCCTGTATTTGTGGTCTTAGCTGGACTTGAGTCCTAATAGAAGTTCAAGGCAAGGTATCTCCTAGAGAGTATACCCATCCATCATGGTAGGTGAAAATTCAGGGTCTGCTCGGTGATGGTGAAACGTTACTAGTTTGGTTTTGGGCGTATTGACTTTTACCAGCTAGTTCTTCACCCATTGAGCCACCAGGCTTAGGTTAGAGGATCAGCTGCGAGGTTCTGGTCATCTGGATTTTGGAAAGTGCACACCTATAAACCTATTTACACACTGGAGATAATATATATATATATATATATATATATATATATATATATGAAAGTGTTTTCGTGAAAAAGAAAAATCACGACACAAGATTATCTGAAAAGTATTATGTAATTAAAAAAAAAGAAAATTTTAAAACGTGATGTAGAGAAATAAATTAAAGCAATATTCATAACTAATTGAAGCAAATAACGAAAAAAGAGAAAGAATTTATCTAACCTTGACGTTTTCGAAG
>CAHIKZ030004034.1:300000-310000 GCA_903632075.3 Acanthosepion pharaonis | reverse complement strand
ATACTATCAGCAATAATCTTTAATACATTACCAGAGAGTCGAAAGTCCTATTTTTTAAAGACCCTGCGTGGTGAGATGCTTAACCAATTCAGAGTTGATTATCGTGTCTAGTACTTTGCCAAAATGTTTTCGCCCGTGTGTTTCTTTCTTATACACCCGCTCTTTATCTTTTATCTTTCTTTTTTCTTTCTTTCTCCAACACATCTTCAGTATTATATTTCTTCCTTACATTTGCAACTTCACCTAAATCATATTTTTCTTTCTTTCTTTCTTTCTTTCTTTCTTTCTTTCTTTCTTATACGCCTTCTCTTTATCTCCGGTGTGTGTTTCTTTACGATCTTCAACATATCCTCAGCATGCTATCTCTTTTTTTCTTTCTTTTATTGCTCATTTTTACAATTCCCCTAAATCATCTTTTTCTTCTCTCTCTACACTTTCTCTCTCTCTCTCTCTCTCTCTCTCTCTTGCGTTTTTTGTTTCTTTCTAATACAGCTCCTATTCTTCTTCTATGTTTTTTCTTTCTTTCTTTAACATATCCTCAGTATCCTAATTATTTATTCATTTTTACTTTCTTTTATTCTTTTCCTTTCTTTCTTTTTCCTTTCTTCATTCCTTCTTTCCTTTCTTTCTTTCTTTCTTTCTTTTTTTTACTTCTTTCCTTTCTTTCTACTTTTTCCTCCTCTCTATCTTTTTTTTCCTTTCTCCCTTCTTTCTTTCCTTTCTTTCTTTCTTTCTTTATTTATTTATTTACCTCTTTCTTCCTTTCTTTTTTTCTACTTTTTCCTCCTTTCTTTCTTTCTTTTCCTTTTTCCTTCTTTCCTTTCTTACTTTCTTTCTTTTTTTACCTCTTGCTTCTTTCCTTTCTTTCTAGTTTTTTCCTCCTTTCTTTCTTTTTTCTTTCTTTCTTTTTCCTTTCTTCCATCCTTCTTTCCTTTCTTTCTTTCTTTCCTTTTTACCTCTTTCTTCCTTTCTGCCTTTGTACTTTTTCCACCTTTCTTTCTTTCTTTCTTTCTTTCTTTTTCTTTCTTTCTTTCTTTCTTTTCCTTTCTTCCTTCCTTCTTTCCTTTTTTCTTTCTTTTTTACATCTTTCTTCTTTACTTAGTATTTTCCTCCTTTCTTTCTTTCGTTTTCCTTTTTTCCTTCCTTCTTTCCTTTCTTTCTTCCTTTTTTTTACCTCTTCCTTCCTTAATTTCTTTCTACTTTTTTCCTATTTTCTTTCTTTCTTTTTCCTTTGTTCCTTCCTTTTCTTTCTTTCTTTCTTTTTTACCTCTTTCTTCCTTCCTTTCTTTCTACTTTTTTCTCCTTTCTTTATTTCTTTCTTTTTTCTTTCTTCCTTCCTTCTTTCATTACTTTCTTTCATTCATTCTTTCTTTCTTTTACTTCTTTCTTCCTTCCTTTCTTTCTATTTTTTCCTCCTCGCTTTCTTACTTTCTTTCTTTTTCCTTTCTTCCTTCCTTCTTTCCTTCTTTTTTTTTTACCTATTTCTACTTTCCTTTCTGTTGAAACTTGGATAAGCATGGAATAATAATAATACAACACAAAATGTACGTAAACAAAATGTATTGAAACAAGGAAAAGGTACACAGTATTTACAGATAGTTTTCGTATATTCTTGGGAAGACTGTTCCTGCATAATGGGTTGACTAAATCGCAGTCGGGCAGAGTCTCTGGATTCGATCTCTTCTTACTATCTCTTTTTCGTCTTCCGGTACCAACCCATATTTATATGGTTGGTACTCCACTTATGTAAATTAGGTGTATCGTACACAACACTTTCTTTCTAGTTTTTTTCCTCCATGCTTTCTTTTTTTTCTTTTTTCCTTCCTTCCTTATTTCATTTCTTTCTTTTTTACCTCTTCCTTCTTTCTTTTTTACCTCTTCCTTCTTTCTTTTTTTACTACTTTTTTCCTCTTTTCTTTATTTCTTTCTTTTTCCTTTCTTCCTTCCTTCTTTCCTTTCTTTCTTTCTTTCAATTTTCTTTGTTTTATCTCTTTCTTCCTTCCTTTCTTTCTACTTTTTCCTTCTTTCTTTCTTTCTTTCTTTCTTTCTTTCTTTTTCCTTTCTCCCTTCTTTCCTTTCTTTCTTTCTTTCTTTTTTTACCTTTCTTCCTTCTTTTCTTTCTACTTTTTTCCTCCTTTCTTTATTTCTTTCTTTTCCTTTTCTTTCTTCATTCTTTCTTTCTTTCGTTCTTTCTTTCTTTTACCTCTTTCTTCCTTCTTTTCTTTCTACATTTTCCTCCTTTCTTTCTTTCTTTCTTTCTTTCTTTCTTTCTTTATTTCTTTCTTTTTCTTTCTTCCTTCCATCCTTCCTTCCTTCCTTCTTTCCTTTCTTTCTTTCTTTCCTTTCTTTCTTTCGTTCGTTCGTTCTTTCTTTCTTTCTTTCTTTCTTTCTTTCTTTCTTTCTTTCTTTCTTCCTTCCTTCTTTCTTTTCTTTCATTCTTTCTTTCTTTCTTTCTTTTTTACCTGTTTTTTCCTTCCTTTCTTTCTACTTTTTTCCTCCTTTCTTTATTTCTTTCTCTTTCCTTCCTTGTTTTCTTTCTTTCTTTCTTTTTTTACCTCTTTCTTCCATCCTTTCTTTTTACTTTTTTCCTCCTTTCTTTATTTCTTTCTTTTAATTCATTAGGCAAAGTATGAAAATTATTGGGCCTTGTTGAACATGGATTATTAGCAAATATTTTGTATTTGAAGTTTAATATTCCCCGAAAGTCGCCTTGAACCAGACAAAGTCAAGCTTTGAAAACTGAGAAAGAGCATCTAGCCATCGTAGACATTTCATAATGTAGTTGCATACTCACTCTGTGTCAAAAAGTAGTTCATTTTTAATATCGTATATATATTTTATTTTATCATAAATATCGCCTCACATAAAGGATAATTGTGCATCATAAAATACTAATACAGCAATGAGCTCGATCGTCATTGAGTACCCCCCCCCCCGCAAAAAATGTCAACTTAATGTCCGATTTATGTCAAAGGTATATCATTTTATAACATCTCAACTGGCGTCCATTCATAATTATAGGGTATTTGATTCACACGGTTTTCCATACTTGTTTTCTCAAGCTGTAGCTTAGTAAATATTAGTACAACTTCTTTAAGGCTAAGGACTTTTCTTATAAAAAGTTCATTTTTTTTTTTGTCGTCTCTAGGCAAGATTTTAACTTTACTTATTCTGACATTGCCCTTATAAATCTCATTGGCAACAAGAAGAATGAATTTTCTAAAAACAGCTGGAGACCATTGAAGAGACAGAGAGAAGGCGGCTGAAATGAGTGCAACGCTCAGTGACACCATATGTCGCTAATTAGCGCCCATTCCTTTACGTTTTAACCTCACTTGTGTGGCTCTATTGAGAGCGTCTTTTTTTTTCTTTTTTTTTTAATTCTATTCCTTCCGATCTTCGAACCACTTCATTTTTCATCTCTTATCTCTTTCCGTTCATTACTCCACTGCTGGGTTCGGGAGCTTTTTTACACTATAATTTATTTGCCATTTCTCACTTTTCCTTTCTTTCTCTACTCTTCGAATAAACCCTGTTTGTCTTTTTTTTTTTTTTGGTGTTAAATTCTTTCCATAAAGAACATGCGAGTCGCAAAACAACTGTTAAGTCTTTTTGATCTTAGGTTCGATATCAGAACAAGATTTTATGCAGAACGTTTCCAAGTAAAAGTTTAAAAGACATTCGCAGGTACCAGAATGATATTGTGGAATCAGGAGATTTATCAACCTGACAAATATACGGAAAGCTTTAATGTTTACCATTTTTTTTTTTACAACCAGCTTTCATTTCCTTCCTTCAATTTTACTTAGGTTTCTTTTACATGTTTTCGCATCTGACATGTTTTTCCTCTATCCCAAAGTTTGCTTTCTTATATTTATTTTCAATATTTAACTTTTGTTCTGCTTCTCGCTTAAATGAACAGCTTCACTCAGTATTAATTCATTTATTCACACAATCATTCTTTCTTTCTTACATTCTTTCTTTCTTTCGCATTTCCGCATTATATTCTGTCTTTTTCTTTCTTGATTCATATCCTCCTCAGCATCCTTTTTCTTTCTTTCTTTCTTTCTTTCTTTCTTTCTTTCTTTCTTTCTTTCTTTCTTTCTTATCCACCTCCTCAGCACCTTCTTTCTTCCTTGTGATTTCTTGTTATTCACTTTTTACATCATTTTCTTTCTTTCGTTTTATCTTTTTCCTATATTAATTCATCTTTTATTCGTCATCTTTAACAGGTTTTATGACAACACTTTCTTTTTCTATTCATTCAGATTTTATTTGTCACTTCTTAACAACATTTTCCGTCTTTCCTTATATATTAATTCATCTTTTATTTGTCATCTTTAACAGATGTTATGACATCATTTTCTTTCTTGCTTTCTGTATTTATTTATCTTTGATCTGTCACTTTTTACAACTATTTTAATATCATTTTCTCTCTTTCATTCTTACTTTCTATCTTTATTTTCAACTCCAAAATATATTTTTATTTTAATGTCCTCATGTTTTCCTAATGTTCTGTTACCCTTCAAGCCTTTATTTCCTTCTTCTTCATGGAACCTCTCATTTCTCTTCGTTAGTATTTTTCTTTTTTCCATTTTTTTTCATGATTTTCAGGCGCAGTCTTTCAGTTTTTCCATCTAATTTTTTAGCTTCTTTTTTGCTTCCATCCTTTCAAAATTCCTACTTGCGTTATATTATCTTCAGATCTTAACCCTCTTTTTTTCATTCATTATACCCATCTCTTTTTCCACCAATCTCTTTTTTCTATCTATTCTCTTTTTCTCCTCTCTCTCTCCCCCTCCCTCTCTCCGCCTCTCTCTCTTTCTCTCATATTTATTCGATTCCTCCATCGGAGGGTTTGCTTTTTCTTTCTTTCGTCAATGTTTAAAATGTTTATTTCTTTATTTATAGTCGTCAATTCAAATTAGTTTCGGCGTACAACTATCACTTTTTGATGATGATGATGATGATGATATATATATATATATATATATATATATATACATATACATATATATATATATATATATATACATATACATATATATATATATATATATATACATATACATATATATATATATATATATATATATATATATATATATATATCAATTTAAAAAAATAAAAATGTGGCGACGTCGCGTTGTACTTGAAGGGACGTGACATTAACATATATATATATATATATATATATATATGTGTGTGTGTGTGTGTGTGTGTGTGTGTGTGTGTGTGTATGTCTGTGTGCGTGTGTGTTGTTTGTCTGTGTGCGTGTGTGTGTGTTTGTCTGTGTGTTTGTGTAATATTTCTTAATTTTTTGTTGTCTGGCCCCTAGACTTCCTTTCCCCTTTCCCCCGTTGCTGGAAATTCTCAACGCACAATCCACAAGGGGACATAACTCTCTACCGTTCGGCCTTTGACTTTCCTTTCATAAATTCCCTTGATTAATAACGATTCGCTGCTTTTTTGGTGTGTAGTCAATATTTTTCGAACGCCTCGTTGAACTTCAATAGAGAAACAGTTAGCGGACTATTCCTTCATACTGCGAATCTTTTCGTCTGTACTATCTTTAGAAATTTGAACCATATCGAACTAACTTTATTCTACTCGATGGTAAAAAGAACACGTCTCTCTGTCTAGTCAGCAGAAATGCAAGTTTTGTGTAGAGGGAAGTTAATTTTCCTTACTCCAATAGCATTATTATTTTAACGGAACGAGGGTGATGGGACAGTACAAGATTTGAGTTAATACAAGATTAGTGTTGTTATCTCTCCAGTTTGGTAAGATGAGATAGTGCGTTTAGAATTCGAATGAAGAAATATTACGCTATTGCTAAAATCTTATTATTATTTTTATAAAAAATATTGTTAAAAAAGAATCTCACGATGGAAAATGGGACAATAAAATATGGAAATGTTGTACGCACAGGCACGCAAGCACACGCGCATACATATTTATCTCTCTCTCTCTCTCTCTCTCTCTCTCTATCTATCTATCTATCTGTTTCTATATATCTAGTTTTGTATTTCTCTCTCTCTCTTTATATATATATATATATATATATATATATATATATATATATGTATATGACAAAAATATAGTTTCAAAGTTACGCTAAAGTATGTTTCATGTGTTAACGCAATCTTCAGATCGTGTAAGCATTCAACTGACTCTCGATATATATATATATATATATTGATCTCGATATATATATATTTATATATATATATATATATATATATATATATATATATATATATATATATATATATATACACAAAAGTGGATATGCGACAGGCTATTTCATGCTAAGCGCAATTGCACCTCGCATGAAACAGCCTGTCGCCTCTGAGTGTTGACTTCAATGTTCACTTTTATATTTATATTTACCTACGTTCTATCTCTGATATTATGCACTTTATCCCATAAATATACTACACATTAAAATTATAATTCTCTCTCTCTCTCTCTCTCTCTCTCTATATATATATATATATATATATATATAGTCTGATCGGATACATAAAGTGAGTAAAGATATACAGAGAGAAATGGTGAATACTTGTAATCAGAATTACAGATAGAAACACAAGAAAAACTAATTCTTCACTTTACTAAAAAATAACATTAATTTTCTAATATAAATCTGAGATTATTTCCTACGTAATTTTTTTTTAAGCGTTTCACCCCAAGCAAGGCGAGAAACCATTAGTACGCAAGGGGTTACATAAAATTTGGAGCAAGATAAGATAGGACTGATAGAAGAAAGAGTGAGGAGAAGGATAGTGGATAGATCAAGGCAACTGGAGATGTCGATTGACATTACATTTGAATAGCTGGAGATTATAGCTCTCAGGGAAACTGGAATAGGAAGGGACTTCCACAAGCGAGAGGTTCGAGATATGAAGCTATTGGAGTAGAAGAGACTGCTACATTTAGGAGTTTCGACAGTGAAAGGGTGAGAGCGGGATGCCAGCCTCGTAGGGCGCTTGAACTCATGAAGTCTGGAAACCAGCGAATGCAGCTCCTCGGAGCAATTACCTTGAAAGTATTTGTAAAAAGACAGAGAGAGGCGACGGCGCTTCTGTGAGAGAGCGACTGTAGACAAGATGCCAGAGCAGGACCAATTATATTGCATATCCGTCTTTGGAGCCTATCAAGAACCCCGAGGCAAACAGAAAGGGCTCCAGACTATATATGGCAGCAATACTCCATGCTAGGACGAATTGTTGATTTGTAGATCTGGGGGATCGATTCCGGGGAGAAAAATTTCCTGGCGCAGCACAGGAAGCCAACTTCCCTTGCGATGGACGAATTTATAGATTTTCCAGGATTTGCGTTTAAAAGATTCTCTATTTTCGTTTTGAAATATTTGAATAAACCGTCTCTGAAATTAATGCCTTTCCTATTTTCTTTTATTCTGACGCATGGTGGCCAAACGGTGAATGTTTGTGGCATGAAAGTAGAAATTAAACCTCCCCACCATATTTATTTTGCTTCATTACACATAGAAACGGTAAGTCGCACAGGGGTGGAGGTCATCCTCTCAGGCTGTACCTCTCCTTCACGACGAGGCTGGAGTCATTTCCCAGTGCCTGGGGTGTCGGAAAGTTGTCGGCAGCAATTTTTCTACGGTAAAAACCCAATTTATACCTCGACCTTGTGTCACATTCGTTAGCGACCTGGCTACGCCGAAAAATCCAATCTGTCAAAATGGCGTCTCCTATAAAACTCGTGCGAAGCTGATATATTTCTTTAAAATTACCAAAGTAGCAAGAATTGCACCAACTTGTATCGACTCTTGCTGAACGTTTACGACTAATAAACAATGGTTCTAAGCATAGTCAAATGGTGTTGATAATATGGTTAAATAGATGAAAGCTAATTCCATTTGTTTCGTTTTTAATTTTGTTATCTGTGTCTGTTGTCGCTGAGGTGGATATAATCAGGCGTGATTACATTTCGAAAGGAGGCACGGTGGATAGCGGCTCGGATTGAGGAATCGGAGAGCCGAGTTCGAATTCCAGTCGAATCCATTACATTCACTTAGGTGCTAATACCCTTGGGAAAGGTATGAATCTTCTTCTCCCCCCAGCCATGGGTAAATAGCAGGAGAGACCGGATTCTCTAGCCTCCGATTGCAACTGGTCTACTGCAGAAAGAAATGGCAACCTACTACGGGAAAAAAAAATCTGCCTCAAAAGATACCTGATCGCCTAAGGGTGTATCACGCATTGCATATAGCTGACATTTAGAGGGTCCTATATTTGTAAAAATTATATAAATGTAAGGTTACATTTGCCTTACATTGTAGGAGGTTAGCGAATATTTATGTATGACGCATTGATCCAAACATTTTCAGTCGGATTCGTATCAGGAGACGCACTTAAATTTGAGTGTTGATTAAGAATATTGAAGTCATCGTTTATTGTTGCTGATTTTGCCTGTATAGTATTCTATCAGTATTCGAAGACTATCGTGAGGAATGGATATGTTTTTTTTTTATTATTATTTTCTGAGTAACTATTTCTTTTTATCCCGGAAGTTTTTATGATTGAATAATCGGAAAATCTCTCAAGTTTCATAATCGGAAATCTCTCAAGTTTGATAGTATACTGCAGGCTTTTCAAACAGATTTCTTGACTAGGCTATCTTTTCTGCTATTAAAAAAAGGAAAAACGTTTGAAGGAAAAAAGCTCATGAAGAGGGTAGAGTGCCTGCTCATTATTTCAATTGTCCATTGTTTTGCAAAGTGCTTTTCATCTGGTATTCACTCCAAAGTAAGCCGTGTGTTCTTTTGTCTCTTCTCTTTCAATATTCTTTCTTTTAAAGAAATGATTTTGTCACCATCTCATCGTATAAACATGAATTTCATATGGTCGACTCGAACGGAGGGCAGGATTTCCGTTTCCTTTATTAGGGAATTGTACAACCACTCGATAGGAATTTGAAAGACAAGTTCTCAGTTACCATGCCTTTTAACGCTGGTTAATTCTCGTGTGAAAATTCACCTGCCTGTAGTTGTTTGTTGGTAAGTCGATTTGAAAAGATATAAAAAATAATTTGAACATTTTATTGTCAAAATCTGTATTCTTTTTACTTATTATGTACGTAAAACTAGACTTCATTTATAATTGCCTATATCTAAATAAGAGAAAGAACAAATGGAGTAGAAGTCCACAGTTCGTATCATTTAATTTTTTTTAAAAAGTGTCCAATACAAAGTAGAGCAAAATATTATTATAATGGAGTATTTAGCTACATTTATAATATATTTATCGCTGCCATGTTTTCCACAATATTTGGATGACATGTCTAAGCACCAGTTTATGGTGACATGAAAAAATAACATCCAACAACTGATATTATTTTTCTATTTAGCGTAGATCTGACTTGTAATTGGTTAATCTAGAAATACCCTCAAGTATATTTTTAATTATGACACTATGCATCCCCTTTACCTTCCAAAAAGAGGTACGATTTGCTTTTAAAATTCCCTAATTGATATGGGACCTTACCCATAATAACATAATGGACTATTCCATACATAATACATACTGCGCCTCAAGAGGAAGCAGGGAGTTCAGTCTGAAATCGGGCGACCGGCTGACCGGCTGAACCCTCTGCCTTCGGGCGGGGAGGAACCCGAACGAGGCTACGCCGAAGGACGGGGTCACTTTCTGGGAGGTAAACCGACCCTGAACCCGTTTATACGGGTTCAAAGGGCATATTTTTGGTCGAGCCCACGGGCTCGGAGATACCAGGTTAACCCGGCCTTGTGCCACATGATGGCCTCGTGGGGGGGTGACTAAATACTGTTCAGCCTGAAGTCTGGAGTGAGGTCCGTCAGGAGTCTGTCAGTCAGTCGGAGTGAGTCGAGTCAGATGCAGTCCGAAACAGTGTCGCGTTCAGAAAATTACTACTAAACCTGATTGTTCGTACTAACACTTTATACCTCTCTGTATATATTCCTGTTTGTAATATATCAGTGTTATTC
>CAHIKZ030004034.1:265000-295000 GCA_903632075.3 Acanthosepion pharaonis | reverse complement strand
ATCCATGAGTAGTTATTGTTATTATCGATGTAGTTCCTGTCCGTGTGACATAGAAGGAAGTTGTTGTTACATAAGTGTGACATAGAAGTAATTTGTGGTTACATAAGTTTTTCTGATTAAATTCACTTAGAAGAGAAACTGAGAGACATATACAAATAGTGGTGCTGGCAAATAATTATTAAGATATTCGCTCTTTGCAGCGACGAGTATTCGATAGCGCGGCCTGCGGCCTTGTTCTGGAATTACCTAATCTTATTCTGACTTATGTAGCTGGGGTGTGGTGTAGACTCACTAGTTTACCGATTATATGCAATGACGAACTAGTTAATTATAGACAGTTGACTTCAAGACTTTACTAAAACATGTTCCTCGCCATGAATCGATTCTTCAAATACATGGCTGAAAACTGGCACTGAAAGATTTTTGAGGTTGGCGTGACATCTTGAAAACATAGATAACGAGTGTGCTTTTAACGTAATGTTTTACCGTTCCGAAGCAAAAATATTTATTCTTGTTTTTCTTAATTGTTGCTTTAGTATAGCATCTACAGATTGTTAGTAAATATAATACTCTACATTGGATGACTAATTACTTAAGAATTGTGTTAAATTGAAGGACCTATTTCACTGAAATAATGGGTTGACCAAAAAGTTCCAGGAATGCCTTCGAACTTTTTAGGTCAACGCACTGCTGGTCCTTACCCCACTTCTACACTAATAATTATTGTAATAAAAATAAATTAAAAATCATTTCTTTCTGTCCCTTTCCTCACTAATTTCGACCATGTCTGTCACACTCTCTCTCACCACTCTCTATATCACCTTACTTAATACTACAACTCAAAATGTATAAACAAATATATGTAAATGTAAATTCATTTTTTGACCATTGGTAGTGTAGTCTGATGAGCCAGGGAAAAAGAAATTCCCTGGGAAAATAAATTATAACCAATGGACCCTTAACGTTGTCTGTTTTCATTATATATATATATATATATATATATATATATATATATATATATATATATATATATATATATACTAATTTAAAATCTGGTTATATATATATATATATATATATATATATATATATACTAATTTAAAAAAATATGGTTCCATCATACACAGAAATTACCATGTTTCAAGAACAGATACTAAAAACTTCAAATTTAATTATAGAATTAAATTAAAATCTCTAGTACTGTTTCATTTTCAAGTGAATTTTGGAATAAGTTATTTTGAAATTTACTGAGGTTGATAAGCATATACATTCTTAATATTAGTTTTTAAGGATGCTGGAAAATTCAATCAAGGGGTGGTAGGTTATTCATTTTCACTGACAACTATTGTATCAAAATATGAGTTACTTTCGAAATGAGGTTAAGTTAAGGTAGGGTAATGATGCCTGTTCGTTTTTCGCATGTCGTCTGTTTTTTTTTGGTGTTTTTAATGACAAAAGGTTTTTCGGCACTGTTGCTTTGCCGTTAAATTTGCGATTGTATACATAAAGATTTGTTTACAATGTCTAGTTTGAATATGGGTACGTCGTATTAAAATACAATTTTTAAATATTATTCCTAATTCTAATTACTTAGAGACTATACTTCTTTTAAAGCAAATAAATGTATTAGAATTACTTTTTTTATTTATAAGTTATTATTAAAATATCAACTATAAATATGTATGCTTCATTTTTAGTTTCTTTTTTTTATACATTATTTAAGGTAAAACTTTGACAATGAACAGCTATTTCATTTCTTTGATTAAGTAAATTTTTATAAACCTAGTAATGTATAATTTCTCATGTATGCACAAAGGGCATGGGTCATTTAATGACCTACATATTCTAGTTTATTTTATTAATTTCCATTTTACAGTAGGTGTTTTATTGGTTTCTTTTAAGTGCCATAAATATTTAGATAGAGACGTCTGATTTCAGTTTTTATGTATTCTAAAAGAATTTATTTAAAACGTTTTTGAATTCATGTCTTGTGCATCCAATGTAGACTTTTACCTTGTTTGGGTCATCAATAGATGATATATTGCAATGGTACACCAATAATTCAGTGCGACATTTATTATTAAGAGGACACTTATGAGGATTTCTGCAGTTACATAATTTTTGTTTATCTTCATCTTTTTTTATTATACTCTCTATATTTTTTTCTATTTTGGTCTAAGTGTTTGCTCAAGATATTAGCATTACGTTTCTTAATAAACATTTCTAAGTTTTCAGTACAACGGTAACTTAATTTTAGGGTATTTTATTAAAAATTTTACTGAGTTTACTGTCTTTAGGAAAATGTTTAACGATTAATGCCAGGAAGTTTTGTCCTAATTTGTTTTTTACCATTTGGTTGTATGGGTGTATATCAAATTATTTTTCTACGTCTGTTTTTTTTATGGTATCCACTTTCATGTTTTATATAATTTAGTTTTGGGATTTTATATCCACTATCCTTTAGAGGTTTATGGAAATTACTATTTTTCATAGAAAATTTTTTCATTTGTAATTTGTACTAATTCTCACTTCTATAGATAATGGTATAGGCTTAATTATAGATGGAGGATGATTAGATTTAAGGTATATATGCAAAGTATTAGTATTGGGTTTTTTATAAGGTAAGCATACATTATTCATTAAATTTAATGTTATGTCAAGGAAGTTAAGCTTTTTCAATTAAGTATTTACAGTAATTTTTTAGTTCAGGGATTTAAATTCTCTGTATAATATTTTTCTAATTTTATCAAATATTTAAGCTGTGCAGAATTGTATTGAGCACAGTTTTTTTTTAAATGAAAATAATTAAAAAGAACACCGGTTTATAAATCTTACGGTTCTTTCACTTTAATATATATATATATATATATATATATATATATATATATATATATATGCAATTTCTTACAGTTTTAAAGGAAAAGAAAAGGAGTATAATCTTTAAAGTGAAAAGATGTTTAAACTATCTGCGACACATAATTACAAAAGAGGTCCAGGAAAATTTAATACATACACATATATATATATATTATGAAATGGATTAAGTTCGACTATTATTTAATATATTTTCTACTTATAAGTTATTCTAATAGGTACAATTTATTTAAGTAAATGCTCTGTTTTTAAAATAAACAGTATTAGCTAAATTTACTGGCCTGAATCTTCGAGAGATTTCGTTGAAAATATGTGCTTCTCCGACTGGAATCGAAACTGTTACATACCATATGCTGTCAATATTTACGTTAAGACACGTTTCGTGAGTAGATATGATCATTCGGGTAAGATCGTTGGAGATCTGATGTTTATAAACAGTAAATCGAACTTTGCTAACCAGACTAACTTCTTTGTCGCTGAATGGTTAACAACACATCAGATCAAATAATTGTTCCTATTAAGGTTGCAGGTTCGATTCTCCTGTTAGAGAAACACATATTTTCTACGACATTTCTCGAACATTCAGACCGGTAAATGTAATTAATTCGATTTATTTTAAAAAAAAAAGATAAAAACATAGCATTTTATTAAATAAATTGTATCTATTAAAATGACGTATAAACAGAAAATATATAAACATATAATTTAATATATATATATATATATATATATATATATATATATATATATATATATATATATATATATATATATATATGTGTGTGTGTGTGTGTGTGTGTGTGTGTGTGAAGAGATAGAGAGAAAATAGGCAGGATAAAAATCTACACACAAGTACGTACAAATATATTTCTTCTTCAGATGTTATACAGCGCTCAATGTTATAAAACAGAGCTATAAGTATACATTAGTGAATATACATAATTTCCAACGGAGATAGAACGACCTGGAGTTTCTTGCAATCTTCAGGTGCAAATATGTTCTAACCTCCTCTAAATTTACAAGAGCCAAATCAGACAAAGAAAAATTAGTATTTCTGCTTTATATTGGTTGGGTCCCATCTTGATAATTGAAAAGCGATTACGCCACCTTTTGGGTGATTTTTAAAAAAAAAAAATTCACCCAAGAAAAGCGATAATGCCACTAAGACACAAGAGGCTACTAAGACACAAGAGGCTATTAGGAATGAACGAGAATGAAAAATCTGTAAGAGAAACTGGAAACTCAATCCTAAAATGTAAACAAGGGATAGATCTCAACTCTTGTTCAAAAATTATCGCCTAAATCTCACAGACGATACGTCGCGTGCATCTTGCTATTCTATCGCTATATTTCCATAGTATGTGTTCTGAAGAGTTACATACTTTGAACACACCAACCCTGACCTTTGAAACTGGGACCAACCATACGTCATACACAAGAATAAAGGATCCTCTTACCCTTCGTATTTTATTAGTAAGAATTAAGTTACACTTGAGGAGCTTCTTCCTAATAATTGCTTATTTATGGAACAAACCCCGTCAGAATGTTTTTCAAATCAGTAAAATCTTCAAATCTAAGTTTAACAGTTATATTTCCTATGTAATCCCGTGAACTCCAATTCTTGCTCACACAATGCCACACTGTAACACTCTACCTTGAGTGGTTCTTCGGGTTTGTACTGGGTGAACATTAGTATATAAAACAAATTAGAAGATTAGACAGGGTGTATTTTCTGGGTGCTTTTATATAGCTGCAAGAGAAAGAACAATTCTGAATTCAAAATTGTTTGGATGTCGGGCTTGTAACTCCTACCCATGTAAACCTACCTACCCGAAAAAAAAAACACCTAGTGTGTTGAAGCTGTGTTCGTATAAACCAGTCTAGAGTTTACACGGTAACTGATTGATTATCTTTTTGTGTTACGAAATAAAAAAACCGGTTCCCAGGTGCTGAAAATGTTTTTTTCTCGATCTTTAATTGTTCTAAAAATATTTTTTGTTCGTGTGAACGATCCTGATGTTCTTTTTCCTTGGCATATTTTATGGTCATTAGAGACGGTTAACGCTTCACTGTTTTTTTTTCCAAATTTCTTTTTGACCTTGCCACAATGGTAGTTTTAAACCTAACGAGTTTGATCCTTAAGACGTCTATTTCCCTACATTGTAGTCTATAACGTAAACACAGTGCTGTGTACTAGGGTATAATTTAAGTAATAACGAAACTCTACAATTAACAGAAAAATAACAAAGAACAATACCAATCGTACGTTTGTGAAGAATTCAACTGAACAATCCTTAAAGGTCGACGCTCGATTCACGTCGGCTTCGCATATGAAATATTTATGAGCCGACAAACGATTCAAAAAGGAAATTCGAAAACATTCTGACATCGACATATTTACTTAGCTGTTTACATATAAACTTATTTCGCTCGAAATGATAGACTTACAAATCATAAGAGACGCACAAAGCGATCTGGTTTGGCAGATTATTCGCCCGTGTCTTTGAAAGTCACGTGGTAGTCCTCGATTGTGACTCTATTCGTGCTCATTTCCCGGTCAAATTAGCTAGTGCTGTGAGTACGATCTTCATGGATGACTCACTTCTGAGGCCTTATTGCAAGACCAATTTACCCATCGTAAATAACAATAGATAGACAAAAAGTTATGTAGTGAAAGTGAAAGGGAACACTGAGAATATGGACAATGGAGGAAAAGGTATTCAAGAAGACAGAAGATAGCGATGAAGTTGCACTTAAAATTTTAAATACTGTAGTTATCAAGGAGGCAAGTAAACGGTAGGAGGTTCTACAAGTGGGAAGTACGAGAAATGAAACTGTTAGATTGGATGTAGCTATTTCAATAGTAATAGGGTGGGACCTAGATCGAGTAACACGCTTAAATTTTACTAAATAAAATCCCAGTAAAAAGTGGCCGACTACACCTAAAATGCAGTCGGACTATAGATACAGCTTAAAATTTGCTACATTTAGATGTAGTACGGCCACAGGAATCATCACTGTATAGAGACTGTCAGTTTCACTTTTCAAGTGATTTTCTGACCATAACAAAAGATCGCTCGATGTGTGAAACTAGTATTCACGACGAAATGCTGATTTCTATATTTAGAGTGTCTATATCTGTTTACTCCCCCCATACATATATTTATAATTAAGTAATTCATTGAGTCTAGGAGAAACCTCAACAGAATGCAGAAAGCACTGGACGGCCGTTTCGTCCTATATTTGGAACTCATCAGCATCCACTACCGAGAATTGAAACCCGGACATTATCAGGCAAACGTCATACTAACTGTACCAACGGGCCTCAATAGTGAAGAGGTAGTGAATCAGACTCGATATAGCGTCGCTCGATCACATATTCCGTGGTGGAACTCATCCGAGTTTCTCTTTTATCCATAGGACTTGTGCCTCTACGAGCCACGACGACCAACGCCGCTCCATCCAGAGCATTAGAAGCCGGTTCAAGTAAGGATATACAAGTGATAGAAATTAGGAGGTGAATTACCTGTCGTTATCTAGGCAGGTGGAAATTGATTTAATTGTTTCATAAACAATGATGTCTGTTCACGCATACGTACCTGCTAACACCCCCCACCATATAAACCCCTCCCGAAGGAAAGGAATAGCTTGGGGAGGGATAGTCCTCTGCGGCTTGCTGCTGCTATGTGAACTGAAGTAAAAACAAATCTGGCGGGAAGGTTTAATTTCTTTTTTAATGTTACTAATATTCACCTCTGACCGCTGTGCGACAGCATAATAAAATAAAAGGCATTAATTTCGGAGGAAGTTTTATCAGATGTTTCCAAATGAAAACAGAGAATCATTTAAATGCAATTTCTGGAAAAGTGAAATGTATAAATGGCAAAACAAAACAAATTTTATGTAGGAACGAATCTCAATTTTATATTAGCGAATTAATCTTACATTTTAGAAAAGGGAAGAATTAATTTCTTTCTGTCTGTAATTCTGACTACATGTCTTCACCATTTCTCTCTCTCTCTCTCTCTCTCTCTCTATATATATATATATATATATATATATATATATATATATATATACAGAAATATAGTTTTAAAGTGTGCTAGATTTATGGGATAATAGGCTCAATATCAGAGATAGAGCGCCTATAAATTTTATATATGTATGTAAAATTCATATATATATATATATATATATATATATATATATATATATATATATATATATATATATATGATGCAAAATTGAATATATATTGAGCTGTTCTAGGGGTACTTTTACCCAGCACTGCAAAATGCTACCACAAAAAAAAAAAACAAAAAACAAAAAACAAAAAAACACTAACCTAAAATTCGTGTTCATACATATTCTCGTTATATTGAAACATTAAGATGGATGTAATGCAATGTACCAAACAAAACAAAAATATGAATTCGATCGAATGAATCCTGGGGGTCTTAATGACGATCATACCTCTTCGAAACATTTCGACTAATCATAATGTCAGAAGAGTAGCAATAAGAAACATGACTTCCGAAATTTCAATATCACTATCAACTAAAATGGATATCGTATGTAATTCAAAGAGGAAATAAGGACATAAAAAATACTTCAAATAAAAATTTTAGGTAGGAAGTGTCACCCGGAAAGAGCCATAACAATTAATTGGCTTGAAGAAACTATTTTCTTGAAATATTGTTTTAAGTGTAAGATTTTATAAATTCCATGCAGAAATGCCACTAGCTGTTCAGTCAATAAATCTGGAAAATATCCTTATAAAGAAACGGCTAATATTACCATTGCTATATATATGACAGATAAATCGATAGATAAGAACAGAAAAAGATAGATAGATAAATAGATAGATAGATAGATAGACAGTTAGATATCATTACCACGATATGAACAGACAGTAGTATATATATATATATATATATATATATATATATATATATATATATATATATATTATAATATAATATAATAGTACGCTCTACTGTGTATCGAGCACTGTTTTTCAAAACAAATGCTAAAGAACTCTGAATTATAAATTTCACGGTTTTCCTTTTTTGATTTTGATATATATATATATATATATATATATAGATAGATAGATAGATAGATAGATAGATAGATAGATAGATAGATAGATTTCAGACATTCAAAGACATGAAAGAAACTTGGAATTAACCACTTGCAGCACAAGGAACCCAGAAGAAAGAAAGAAAGAAAGAAAGAAAGAAAGAAAGAAAGAAGAAAAGAAAAGACAAAAGAAAAAAATACTGAGAAAGAAGTTAAACCAATGTAAGATGAATTTGATCGGAAAAGAATGGCGTAAGTCGAGGACAAATACGAAGCAAAGCTTTCACGTGTAAATACATCCATTGATTTCGAAAGCAAAAGAGGCGTAAGTCAAAGTATTTTTTTTCTTTCTTTCTTTCTTTAGTTTTGCTGCTGATGTTATTTGAAAGAAAGAAATTGAATTAGATACATTGCGAGGAGTGGCATAAAGGCGAGGCCAAATGTCGACAGCATTAAACATTTCATAACTGTTGGAAATTATTTGCACGAAACTATATTGATAATTAAACGGTTCACTGTTTATTTACTTGCCTGACACCTCTGCGTCTAGACGACAAAACAAATTACGAGATGCAGATCGATAGGAATAGTGACTCGTTAGAAGGTAATCCTTTTGTAAGATAATTCCATTCAAAGACGTCTATTTCATTTTGTTCGTTGCGCATGCGCGTCTATCTATCTATCTATCTATCTATCTATCTATCTATCTATCAGTTGAAAAGATGGGTTAACACCGACGGAATGATAAAATAAGAGACAAGTAGTAAATCAATATAAATACAATAATAAGTTTTTAAAAGATTTATTACATTTTCCTTATACTACCTACCAATATATATGGTCTTAATCTATCTATCTATCTATCTATCTATCTATCTGTGAAAGTCACTTTGAAAACAAAGCCTCTTATTTTATGATGATGATAACAGGCATGAATAGCGGATGTTAGATGTGTTCCAAGTTTTATGTATGTATGTATGTATGTATCTATTTATCTCACTATCTATCTGCATATTTACTTGTTCCTTATACTATCTACCGATATATATATATATATATATATATCTAAGCGTCGTCATATTCTAACTATCTATCTATCTATCTATCAGTTGAAAATATGGGTTAAATCCGACGGAATAACAGAAGAGGCACGTAGTAAATCTTTTAAATGTAATACTAAGTTTATAAATATTTATTACTTGTTCCTTACACTATTTACCAATATCTATATCAAAATGTGGCCATTTTCTATCTATCTATCTATCTATCTATCTATATATATATATATATATATATATATATATATATATATATATATATATATCAAAGTGTGGTCATATTCTATCTATTTGTCTATCAGTTGAAAATATCGCTTAAATCCGATGGACTGATAAAATAAGATGGCAAGTCGTAAATCTTTTAAATGTAATAAGTTTTTAAATATTTATTACTTGTTCCTTACACTATGTACCAATTTATATATATATATATATATATATATATATATATATATATATATATATATATATATATATATTTTTTATATATATATATATATATATATATATATATATATATATATATATATATATCAAAATATGGCCATTTTCTATCTGATCTAGTTAGTTAGCTATCTCTGAGAGTCACTTTGAAAACAATTCCTTTGATTTTATTATGATTACCACAGGCATAAATAGTGGATGTTAGACGCATTGCAATATCTATCTATCTATCTATCTATCTATCTATCTATCTATCTATCTATCAACCAAGCGTATTCATATCTATCTATCTATCTATCTATCTATCTATCTATCTATCTATCTATCTATGTGGGTCGGTCTGAAACCAATGCCTCCTGTTTTATTATGATTACGAACAACATCAGGAGCGGATGTTAGAGATACTGCATTGGTTATGATGTTGGCTGGTGATCGCTAAAGACGGGAAACCGCCAGTCACCATCCAGTGATTTTTGCATTCCACAGTTTATGTCAATAAACGATCCAATGTTGAGCCCTCTTCCTTCATGAACAGAACAAATTACAATGCTAGACTATATATTAGACTAAATTATCAACAACAAAATCAAATTAATTATATACAAGAAAAAAATTAAAGCAGCTAATCTTATCCTCAAAAATATCAACACACCAGCAAAATGAGAATTATAACGAACGATCATTATTTATGAGTTCAAATGTCCCTTAAGGAACTCTGTTCCTGATCAAACCGAACTCATAAATAATTTCATCGGTCACACAACTACATGCCTATCCAGACGCCTTACCTGACACCGATCCGACCACAGCACAATTAGAACCCATTTAAACACACCTAAAAACTTACCAGACTCCGTCCGAAACATACTAGTGGAAAATACAAAATAATAAACTCATCCACATGTAAAAAAAAGATTAAAAGTAATGGAAGTCGTAATAATAAAAAAGAAAAAAAGCCAACAATCAATAATATTAACTACGAACACAACCACAATGTGCTGACCATGTTCGGAAAATAAAATATCCCTATAACTCTAGAAACATATACACAAACAAATAAAAAGCAAAAATAAAATCATCCTTGATAATGGCTAAAAGTATAGCCGAAAGCGCTCGAAATTACAGAACATTTGGTCAGTTTTTACACATTGTTTCCAGAAAAGAAAACACTTCTTCGAACACAAGGGTTTGCATGTTAGTGGAAAAGATTTTAGCGTGAATGTCCTACCATATTTCAAATCTCTCTGTGCAGTTTCCTGGTCAGAGTATTGTTGTACTGTCTGAGGCTAATTACAAGAGGCGCCATGTATTTTTTTGTTTTTTTTCTTTTTACTTTTTTTTTTCTTTGGTTAAATGCGTTTCTCAAGCACTTTACTTGGAGAAATGAGAGGTTTGTCTTCGCGAGAAAAATGTTCTGCTGTAAACAATATATATTAATGTTTTTTTTTGGTTTCTTTTTCTTTTTAAATAGAATCCAGGTTTCCATAGGGGAGAAGAAGTTCATTTAAAACTTTAGCTTTTGCAGGTTTTTCATTATTTTCTGGGGAAGTGTTATTAATAAAAATCAAACTTCTTAGTCGACCCCGAAAGAAACTCAGCCAAATATTTAACCGAAATTGGTTGTTCATTAAATATCCTCATAATCTTGTTTAAATGAAGGATTGTTTTATATATATATATATATATATATATATATATATATATATATATATATATATAGCATAATGAGAAGCCACGTTTACTTTCTTAATATGTATATATAAAAAAGTTTCAAATTGAAAATTATAATGTTTTATTTTATGAAAGTATATATATATAAATAAATAAATACTTTCATAAAATAAAACATTATAATTTTCAATTTGAAACTTTATATATATATATATATATATATATATATATATATATATATATATATATATATATATATATATATATATATATATATATATATATATATATATATTTTGGATAGATATGAGTTTGTGACCCTGGGTTTCACGCTTTAGCGATCGTCAGACAAACTGATTAATGTTTTAAAAATTTGGGTTTATGTAGATTGCGTGTATTGGTGTTATTGTGAAGTGGTGGGGAAATTTCGTCGTTTTGTCATTCATCGTACTAACGCAAACATCGATGTATGCAGACACATATACATACTTGGTCGTCCGTCGGGACTCATACATATATAAACATATGTAAGGCAGTTTCGGCTATGACACATATGCATAACGCTTAAATCAATAAAAATGTAAGACTAAAATAATTCCATTAATAGCTTATATATATATATATATATATATATATATATATATATATATATATAGATATTTTTATTTTTACAAAATAGAGCTCAATGTAAATTTACAGAGCATTAATATTATAAATTAATTGATTTAAAAATATGGTTTCTCCGCTACACAGTTCTAACCATGTTTCAAAAATGGAAGGTCGAATTTAATTTTGTAATTAAATTAAAGACATTAGCCATTTCATCCTGGAGCAATTTTTACTTTTTTTTACTCCAAAATTCGCTTGAGGATGAAATGGAACTAATGTCTTTAATTTAATTACAAAATTAAATTCGGACCTTCCATTTTTGAAACATGGTTAGAACTGTGTAGCGGAGAAACCATATTTTAAATAAATACATTTATAATATACTTCTTGCATAAAACAACTACAGAACAAAGGCTTCCCAATGTCGACAAGTTCCAGTAGATTTCGGAAAGTGCTAAGTGCCTATTCTCTAGGGCAATATTCTTAAATAATATCCTATAAAGACATTACCAAACTAACGCGGTTTCTTTTTTAAAACTACTATTACTACTACTACTAAATATATATATATATATATATATATATATATATATATATATATATATATATATATACGAGGTGTGATGAAAATATATTGGGACTGGTGCTATAAAAACAAAACAGCAACGCATATCAATTTGACATTCAATCGCCCTGGTAGTAGCTTGCATCGTAACAAACATTTTATCCAGCGTCGTTTCCACTGATAGAAGGATTCCTGGAACTACTTTTTGGGGGGATAGAGTTCATTTACCTAGTCGGATTATCTTGGATTTTCTCGGCCTCTTGTTCCTTTCAAGTGGGGCTTGATTTTTGAAGCGGAAATAGTCGCTGGCGGGGGGAGAGGGGCAAGGTCTGGGAAATATCGTGGTTATTGGTCCTGGAGAATGTCGCCCTTGGCCAAAAGCTGACTCACAAGCCATAGTCACTGATGGGAACTCTGTGGTGTGTTGAGACGACCTACGCCCTTTCATCCCAAGCACTTCTATAAACAAGGGAAGTAAGCAAGAACGTTATAACTGAGTGTGTATAGGCGACGGAGTTGAAAAACAAGCGGCTTCAATGTGTGTACTTTAGCTCCGTTACCATAGCAACAGTTATGATACTTTTTGTTCAAACATCGTACGTGTATAAATGTAGATAACGAATTTTGCTTATGCATTAGGTTTAGTCATAAGTAATTTTCGTTTGTTGGGAACGAGATTTAATGACGAATATATCACCCTAAATAAACGTCCCTTATATATCTCATAATAGGCGATGAAAAATTGTTGCATACGACAATGTTAACAAATCTCTACAACCAACACCAAAAACTGAGCTCCGTGGTAGCATCATATAATGATGTGCGTATCATGTGATAATCGTTTATATCTATTAAAACAAAATGAAATACTAAATGCACATTTTTATGTCCAGTAGCTGCAACATGTCTATCAAAGTGGGGCCTGTACTTTCCCTGTGTCTTTTCTATAAATACTTTCATGGTAATTGTTCTGATGAACTTTCCTCTACAGTACATAACATTTATGAATGTAACCACAGTTCTATATTGGTCGGGAAGATGTAACCGTAAGTTCTATGCTCACAGTTTCTTCTATCACACCTCTCTCTTGGTGAACTCTCTTCCAACTTCTTGGTTCCCAGGCAATATTAATCTTCAAAAATTTAAACGCAATATCTATCGTTATCTTCAGTCTTCTTAATTCCTGTTCTTTCATTGTTCTCTCTCCTTAATAGTATTTTTCTCATATTCTTTCACCCTTATAGTGACATGTTCGAATTGAAATGGTTTAAAATGTCGTAAAATGACAGTAAAAATAATGTGCGAGATATAATTGAATAAAATGTAATTGTATTTTAATTGTTGGAGAATAAATTTGAAAAACAAAAGCTATTTCTGACGCACCATAATAAAGTGATTTTCAAAAGATTTATTTGAAGTTTCTGGATAAATCGACACATTTATTTTTTATACTTTTCGTAAGCTGGTGTTAATAAAACCAGATACAGGTGGGAATAGATAACGATAAAAGTGTATTGTTTCAATCAAATAAACAAAAAATATATTGTCATGATTAAGGGTCACGATTCCTCCAACCCAAATCTTTTTCGAGGATCACATTCGGTGCATCCGTAGAAGTAATTAGTGCAACTATGACAATCAAGTTTGGTGGATCTTATAGCACTTATGTATAGGTTTGAAACCGGAATGGTTGCTCTTGCAAATGTCTAGTCTGTTTACGGGATTAAAATTC
The DNA here is from genome assembly GCA_903632075.3 of Acanthosepion pharaonis. Classification (NCBI taxonomy): domain Eukaryota; kingdom Metazoa; phylum Mollusca; class Cephalopoda; order Sepiida; family Sepiidae; genus Acanthosepion; species Acanthosepion pharaonis. The sequence goes on along the minus strand of CAHIKZ030004034.1, from coordinate 280,965 downwards.
AGAGTTATCCTTCCACGGCCACGCAAGTGCTCTGCTGTTCAACCCACTTCTAGTTTAAGGTCTTTTTATAACTTTTCGAGGGATGAACAGAACGATATACTACGTCTGAATTTGAACGAGGCAAGCTGATCACAGTTGGTGCATCCGTAAAAGCAATTAATGCAACTGGGGCAATCAAGCTTGGCGGATCTTATAGCTCTTCCGGACAGATTTAAATCCGGATTTGGTGTATTTATTAGACTAGTTGCTGTAGCAAAACCTTCTAGTTTAAGGTCGTTTTATAACTTTCCGAAGGGTGAACAGAACGATATACTACGTCTGAATTTGAAACTTGCAAGCTGATTTTGCTTTATCCAATGATAGACATGCGCATTTCAATAATGCATACTTTTAAATTACTAAAGAAAACAAAACAATGTTTCAAAATGATACGTTCGGGTGAAAAAGATACGAACAAGTAAAGCATTCGCAGGGGTAACTGAATTTACAAAATTGATCTGTTGAAATGTTAAAGAACCACAGAAATAACTTCTTTCAAACGATAGTCTTATTTTATCCTCACTTGTTTTTTCCTCCTATGGAAGAGTTTTCTTTTTAGTTGTACTACTTTAGGCAGACAATAACTTATAAATTCTTTCTTTTACGTTCCTACCATACATGCACACAGAAATTTACGTAATAAAGAGCCGAGACTTCGCACATTTTTTTTCCCAACGCATAAACTCTTTTCCTGTATGCGTACGAAAATCTCTTCAATGTTTAGTTAAAGTGGGCTAGAAAAAAATCATAGGTAAATATACAATATATGAGATACCTTATTTTCTCCTGCTTAATGGAAATTTATACCAAACGCAAATGCATTTTACACAGAAATTCACTAAAAGTATCTTCAAATTTAACTGCTTGATTTTTTTTACAATAATTCACTAAAACCTTTAACTCAATTCGCTAGTATGATCAACATCACTTGACGAAAGCTTCTCAGAATATATTTCCTGCATTAATTATTTCTGCATATCAGTAAGTAGAGATAAGTGTGTGTGCGTATGTTCGTGTTTAGATAGATAGATAGATAGATAGATAGATAGATAGATAGATAGATAGATTATGGTTACGGGAAAGATGATTATATGGTAAATGTCAGTTTTATATATCATTGTCGCCATAAGGCGTGAAACCGAGTGTCGCCACGCCGAGTAGATTCCTCTGACCAAATTGGTTAAAATAAGGACGTTCTCAAATATTATCTATAAATATACAGGGTGCGATGTGTAAATTGTCGCCATTTTCCATTTTTCATTTCACGCATGCGTGTTGTTTGTTTTTCATTATGTTGACGTCAAATTATATTAGGGTCAATCGGACTCCGTCTGTGAGAAAAAAAAGAGTGCAATGGCGCAATCCACTCCACCAGATATTTGGAAACGGCACGCTGTGCTGCTTGGCATTCGCGCCGGAAGCACCAATAGGAACATTTCAGAGTGTTTGGGTGTCAATCTGAGAAAAGTGCAGAGGATTCGGAAAGAGCGGGGGTGAGTCTAATGTTGATTACGGAAGTGTTTGCAGTGATCACTGGGAATGGCAACGTTATGCCTCCATTTATCTCCCCACAGTGTGCGAGATTCGGCATAAAGGCCTGCATCAAGTGATATGACGAGGTAGTGCTGCTCTAGCTCAAGATGGTGGTTACTGAAAGACAACAGAACTATGTACCATGTAACAGAAGCTAGAGAACACAGTCATGGCTGTCAAACAATTTCTGCGACCACATCACCCCTCACATCTTGCCATATAACTCCCCAGACTGCAACACTCTTGATTATTATGTGTGAGGTGCAGTTGAGAGAGTGACCGACAAAACTCCTTGTAACACCAAAGATGAACCGAAGGCAAAGATTATGGCTACGTTCAGCAACTTATACAAGGAGACCGTCGTCTAGAAGAGATGGAGGAGGTTCTGAAGTCGCCTGGAGGCAGTGGTTGAGTCCAATTGCGATTTCATTTATTAAATTGACTCTTTCATTTTTCAATATATTTTATGTACTTTTTATATATATATATATATATATATATATATATATATATATATATATATATATATATATATATATATATGTAAAATGAGATGGCAGGGTTATTTTCAGTTTTGCCTAATTTAGACGGCAACATACCCTTCGCGCCCTGTATGTAATAATGTCTACGTTCCTATGGTCGAGTTCTTGTATATGATTTTAAATTGTAAATCTCAATAAATTGTATACTAACCAGTCATTTCCTAATACCAGATGAGATTTTTTAATAATGCACATCGAAACATAAATGTATTTGTGAAGCATTATTCACATGTGTTGATGTAATATCTTAAAATAAAGAATATTGCTCTACTTTGTATTGAGGCCTCTTTTAAATTAATGTTACGAATTTATATTCGATCTGTTCTCAGTTTATATGGATATAATATATATATATATATGTATATATATATATATACGCACGAACACACATACGCATACTTATATATATATATATATATATATATATATATGTGTGTGTGTGTGTGTGTATGTGTGTGTGTGTGTGTGTGTAAAAAATAATTAAATAATGTCTCGCCTGAACACTACGTAGATGGGTGACCGCTTAGGTATACCAGCTAGGATGTGCGGCCGGTGTAATGGATAATAGTTCAGAATTGTTAATGGAAGAGCCGAGTTTCAATTCTAGTTGGGTTCCCTTTATTCACTTACGCGTAAATACACTTGGAACACACGCACATAGGCACACAGACGCACACACACATACGTATATGTGCGCCTTTCTTTGATTCTAATTATATCTCTTAAGGCTGTTTATATTTACATTCCCGTAGGAATCTTCGAATTAAAGTAAGAGCTAATGCTTCTTATTGAAATATCTGCCTATCTGCCTATCTACCTGCCTATCTATCTGCCTATGTAACTCCCTATCTATCTGTCTATCTATCTGCCTATCTACCTGCCTATCTAACTCCGTATCTATCTGCCTATGTAACTCTCTATCTATCTGCTTATCTATCTGCCTATCTACCTGCCTATCTATCTGCCTATCTAACTCCCTATCTATCTGCCTATGTAACTCCCTATCTATCTGCCTATCTATCTGCCTATCTATATGCCTATCTTACACTATTCATGTTTTCGTCTTCGTTCATTCTAAAGTGATGTTGATCGGGTCATGGATTTTATCGTCGCGAAATGCGTTGGTGAGATTCTAATCCCTTCGGCATCAACATTGTAGTAAAAGATATAGTTGAAGCTGAGAGTTTCTTGGTGTTTACTAAACATTTTTAGTCAATATTGGGATAGTTTGTTAAAAGAAATGATACCATTGTTTATAGCTCATCTATTCATTTTATCCCCAAATTCTTACAATCTAAAATATTTTCAGGATTAAATAATTTAAAAAAAGGGTTGATAAGCCTTAAAAAATAAATTACTTAATAAAACCTCTTACAGCCTTACAAAAACATCATTCAGTAACCATCTCCCTTGAGTGGCTGTTAGGCAGTGTATTAAGCTCTTAAAATGTTTATCTATTCTTTTGTGCATTCTTTCTATCTTTTTTCTATTTTACCATTATAATATACATAACACTTCTTTTACCGTTGTTTTCTGGTTATATAATAAACCCCTTTTGACGGTTATGTTTTCTCTTCCATTATCTCCTACCATTTAATCATAGTTTAAAATTTAATTTTCATTCTTATAATTTTCTTCTCTCTCTCATTTTCTCTCACTTATTTTTGTTAACTTTACTATTTTTACGGTTCAGTATTTAAAATCTTTCACATGAATTATCGCATAAAGCGTCGTGATAGCCAGATATATTTTGATTCAAAACGTGAAACAGTCATTTTGAATTCTTCACCCGAAGATAGCATATTTTTTTTTACTTTTGTAAATTTTAGATAGCCGATCGTTCATAGTTAAATTTCATTTTAAATTTGTATATGCATATATTATTAGAGTCTTTATTTTAGTGAGTGCATGTGTTTGAGTACACATATTTGTTTATTTACAAACAGTGAAATTAACGTCTACCCGCCTGTCTCATCCAGAGTAGTTATTAAATGTTACACCAGACGGCGTGTATCGATCCTGCAGTCGCGTTTTTATTAAATTATGTAGTTCAGCATCGCTTAGCGTTCGGTCACGGAGTTATTTATACTCATGAGATATATTTGAGATAAGAGAAAAGTGAGTAAATTCAGCAGATTTAATGAGAGAGCAGTGATGTACACGTCATAACGTGACGATGGCGTCGAATGCAGGTGGCTGCGGAAAGAATAAACGCACTCAGTAAGAGACGAGGGAAAAAAATCTCACCTTCTTTCTTTTGTAACAACGCATTCTTGTGCTTCAATGGACGCTTTAGAAATGATAGCTGACAACCAAAGCCTGCATGATAACCGGATATACGGCTAGCGTAACGTTTATTAGAGCGGAAAGTGGATTGACAAACTGGGTTTAAATTTCTGTTTAGTCAATCGCGTTTTCTTTTGCACCAATGCACTTGGAAAAAACATAAATACTTCACTTCTCCCTACATCAGTAGAGTAAGTCGTAGGGTAGACTGGAATCTCTTGCCTTGGATGGCAACCAATCTAGAATAGGGGCAAATGTTACTTCAAAACCGTTCATAATGAAACAGCACTCCAGTGTATTTCCAAGGTATTCAACTTAAAGTAAATGAAAAAAGTGGCGACGTTACACTGTACTGAAGGGACATCACACACACACACACACACACACACACACACACACACATATATATATATATATATATATATAGTGGTGCAATGGTTAAAAACGTGTCTTGCTAGATCAATTACGACTGAGTAGTGAGTTAGAATAGAGATCAACGTGTTTTAGTGGACTCAGCAATTTTCACTCTGCTTGTGTGAATCATCTTCAAGAAGCGAGAGCAAGATCTAAAATGTCAGCCAATCTAACAGTGAACTCATCTCACAATCCTCACACTTGCTCCATATGTGGCCTCCTTTGTAAATCACGAGCAGTTCTTAAATGCCACTTAAGATTATAGCACAAAATTTCATAACTGAACCAATAAGCTGTCAGATCCTCATGCGTCGAAACCGACGGGAGAGTCCATTATATATATATATATATATATATATATATATATATATATATATATGTTGTGTCTTAAATAGTTAAGATTGACACACAAAAATAAGAATTAATTTATTCCGGAAAATAATATGGTATACGTTTAAGAACATAGAGTAATGTAATAAAAAGTTAATCCATAGGTCCTCGCTTTTTACTCGAGATTCCCTACAAGGCGGGGTGTGGCACAATGTCGGTTTTTAACGTGGGACTTTCTGAGCGCGTACGCTCGGCAAAAAAATTCCTGTAGACCAGAATACACGGGGACGGGTCGTTGAGTATCTCTCCAGACGTGACTCTGTCGGTAGCATAGCCTCTTCTAAGGTCCTATCCGCTCGAAGTCAGAGAGTCGACCAACGGAATAAAGATTAATTGTTAACTCCTCAGTATTTACCCGAGATCTCCCACAAGGCGAGGTGTGGTACAAGGCCGGTTTTAACGTGTGCTTTTAGGAGCGCGTACGATCTGGCAAAAATTCCCCGTAGACCCCGCATAGACGGGTTCGAGTGACTCTCTACCTCCCCAGACGAGATTCTGCCCGTAGGTATAATCTCATCTGGGCTCCTCTCTGCCCGAAGGCAGATGTCGACTTCATCAGTTCTTCAGTTTCCTAACAGATGTGCTGTGTCCCTTCAGTACGTAAGCGATCAGGGCTCTTCACTTACCCCTATCCCTTGTAGCTCAGTTATTTCGTCTTTCTGCCACCTTTCCCGATCACGGTCTGTCATCCACTTGCCAGCCACGTATGCCATGCGTTGTTTTCCCTTGTAATTCTTTCCCTCTGTTCAGCCTGTGAGTATCAGACTCTCCAGATCATCCTTTTTCATTAAGTGTCCGAGAAATTTCATCTGTCTCTTCCTGGTGTTAAGTTTAAGCTTCCTCCTTTGCATTCTCTCCAAATCTTCATCGTTGCTTACGCACTTGGTCCATGATATCCCCAACATCCTTCTGTAGAACCACTTCTCCGTTGCCTAGAGTCGCTTCTTCATCTTCCAGGAGACCGTACAACATTCGCTATTGTAAAGGAGGACGGACGTTTCGCAGCAGCTCAGTGCTCTTTACTTTATTACCAAAAAATCCTCCTGTCTCGGAATACTCTGCGTCCTTGGCCATCCCAATGCCGTTTTCTGCCAGTATAGGTCATTGAGTATTCTAATAAATTACCCAAATATATCAAGGTTGCTGGGCAGTTCTAACAGATCCTTGTGGCGTACTTTGTCGAACGCCTTTGCGCAGTATATAAATCATAAGTACACGTGTTTCTGCATTTGTTTTGCTCTTTCTGAGATCATTCTGAGCATGGATATTGCGTTTCTTGTTCCGGTGTCTTTAACGAACCCGCACTGTTGTTATCCTATCTCTGGTCCGATTCGGCTGCGGGCTCTTTTCATCGGAATACAGAGAGTTTGTTACCTGATTTATTAGTTATATTGTTTGGTGGAGTTCACATAAGTTTGCGCCTGGTTTCTTAGGCAGTGCTATGAAAATCCGAGATCTTCAGTTATGCCCCACTGTTGTAGATTTCATTTATTATTTCTGTGATCTTGTCTATGACAAAGTAATCTAAGGCCGTCAGCATTTCCGTTACAATTCCGCCTAACCCTGCCGCTTTGTATCTGTTCAATTTGGCCACTCCAGCTTCTACTTCGTATTTTAGAATTTCAAGTGTGTCGGTACTTCTGTCTATTGCTGGTTGTTCTCTTTCGTCGTGGAAGAGTTCTGCAACATACTCGCTCTAGATTTGATGAATTTTTTCTAATGAGTGTTCAATCCTTTGATTTTAAGCTGCCTACTGACGAGCATGTCTTCTGTCCTGCGAGCTGCCTTATTTGTTTATGTATATCTCTTTTGATTATGGTCCACATCTTTGTCGCCATATTTATTACAACGTTTCTGCGATTGTAGGCTCAGGCCTTCTTCAGGTGGTTGGAATGATGAATTGAACCCTTTATTTTGCTCACTGGGGTAGACAGTTCTAGTACCACGTGCCATGTCTAATGGATGTCATTTATCAGTTATCTCCTGTTAATTTCCGTCTGAAATTTCTCCACTGCCTTAACCGGGTATTGAACTCACACTCTTTGGGTCGTGTCACTGGATCTAACCAACGCCTTTATCCACTGTGCCATGAGGACACATCGCACAGTGGATAATGGTTACAAAAATGAGGACAATATTCCCAATAATGTAAATAATGTGTATTGGAAATATACTAATTTCGGAATCATTCACAGAAAATGCGTGTCTATAGTTATATAACATATCTCCTGTCTTCGCAGTTCTACTTCTATTTTCATCTGTAGATATTAAAAAAAAACAGAGACAAATAAAGAAAAAGAGATAAATAAACAAATAAATAAATTACGACAGACCTGTTTTAATTTAGTCCGGGTTTTTACTTACATACTGAGTAATGGAACTCGCAGTTGTATGTCACCAAATACAGGAAACAACGCTTTAAGCGAATAGACTATAACCCCGTGCCATGTGCCAAACACCTGAAGAAGGCCAGAGTGTACAACAGCCGAAACGTTGTAATAAATATAGTGACAAAGATGAGAACAATAGTTCAAATAATGTAAATAGTGTATATCTTCTTTGTTGGTTGTACTCAATCTCTCTATTTCTGCACATTTTTGATTCAGCCACTCTTCTGTAGCCTACCTACATTTGCTCCATATTTCATTGCGTAATCATTTGTATTCCGTTCCTGTTATGGTCCGGTTCCTTGTACCACGGTGATAGTCCAATGTTGAACCAATAAAGAAGAACTCGAACACAGGTATGGAATAACACAGATATATTACAAACAGGAATATATACAGAGAAGTATAAGTGTTAGTAAGAACATTAAGGTTTAATAGGGAGAACAATGTAGCCTCGACCAGTATCACTATTCCAATGTCTTGTAGTAATTGTCTGAACGCTATCCGTTTCGGACTGACTCTGACACGACTTTTGACTCGACTCTTGACTCGACTTGAACTACTGACGATATTCAGTCACCCCACACGAGGGCGTCATGTGGCACAAGGCCTTTTTAACGTGATCTCTCCGAGCCCGTGGGCTCGGCCAAAAATATGCCCATTGAACCCGTATAAACGAATTCAGGGTCGGTTTACCTCCCCGAAAAAGAAATCGCCCTTCGGCGTAGCTTCGATTGGGTTCCTCTCCGCCCGAAGGCTGAGAGTTCAACCGATCTGTCGTTCAAGACTTGAGCGACTGACGATATTCAGTCACCCCCCCCCACTGGGGCATCATGTGACACAAGGTCGGTTATTTATTGTGGGTTCTCCGAAACCGTGGGCTCGGCCCCAAAATATGCCCATTGAACCCGTATAAACGGGCTCAGGGCCGGTTTACCTCCCCGAACGAGACTAACACTCGGCGCAGCCTCGTTCGGATTCCTCTCCGCCCGAAGGAACAGAGTTCAACCGATCTGTCGTTCAAGATTTGAGCGACTGACTCCTTGCCTACTAATGAGGTGCAGTATTTATTAAGCATGGAATAGTACATTAATATTATTATTATGGGTAAGATCCCATAACAGTTCCGTATTCGCTTCTTTTTTTTTTTTTGATCTTTTCAGCCATTTTCTTTGGGATGATATTGTTTGCTACTGTCACTAAAGCGTCTTTCAGTGCGTCCCATTTGAGTTACCATTGTGTCCCTCGTATCATCTTTTCACATTTTTTAACGAAATCTACTCCTTAATTACTATTCCTCAGTAAAGTGGGTATTCAGCTACTCCACAACAATATATACATATATATATATATATATATATATATATATATATATATATATATATATATATATATATATATATATATATATATATATATATATATATATATATATATATATATATATATAATACTTCATATATTTAGAGGGAGCTCGTTTAGATGTAAATGATTTCATTATATTTTAAATAATCAAATATCTATCTGCCGGCTTAAAAATCAAAAGACTTATTTTTAAAAATATGTCTCTGGACAGGAGTCGAAACTGCGCTCAATTTTCAGTTTGGTATACCATCTTCAAGCCGATGGCATGTTGCAATTGTTAGAAGGCTTTTCTCGCTAGATCAATTACGACCGAGTAGTGAATTCCATACTCACTGGGCTTCTACACTTTCTTTGTAGCACACTTAAACTATGCATAAAACTTCGCCATACTTGAGCTATTCCTGCTGTACAATTAAGATAAGGTAGGCCAATACAAATACAGTTACTCATGGCTCAATATTTATTGGGACATTTACAAGTCTATATCTGATAACTTTATTTTCGGAATTGAAAGACAAAGTAATTTTAAGCAATTATTATATTTTTAGTAGGTTATTATTTTTTTATTACTATAAAAATTTAAATTAATATGAAAAATATCGGATTAAAAATTCCACTAATAGCCCAATATATATATATATATATATATATATATATTATATATATATATATATATATATATATATAGAGAGAGAGAGAGAGAGAGAGAGAAAGAGAGAGAAAGAGATAGATAGATACATATATACATAGACTGATCCGTATATCGAAGCCTTCACAAGCAGTGTCTGTAGGTGTGTTTTTCTATAACACCGAGTTCGTTGCGTCTGTTTCGTCTTTGGTCAACAATAGCGAGAGGCATAGCGAGGTCTAAAGTGAATTTTTATGCTAATTTAACGGTAGGGAGAACAAATGTGTCCACACATTTCTTTTCTAAATTTTCTCGTTCATTTTCTTCTCATTCAAAATATATGTGAGAAAGGTAAAACTCATGAATATGGATTGCTAAATCGAGGAAGTCGTTAGGAAACTGAAGAACTGATTTTTTTTTTCTTTTTTAGTTTTTTTTTTTTTTTCTTATTTGAAGGAGCGTCGGAATTTGGAAAATGTTCCCAAACAAAACACACGTACACAAAACCTACACACACACACACACACACACACACACACACACACATGCGCATACATACACACACACACACACACACACACACACATATATATATATATATATATATATATATATATATATATATATATATATATATATATATATATATATTGCAATATAAATGTACAGACGGTGTTGAGAAAAGGCAGATGTGCATGTATAGTCATTTTACTATGCTTAATTGCGTCTAAAATAACTATCTTAGGTCACCACTGAGGATCAATACAATCTCTGTGACATACATACATACATATATACTATATATATATATATATATATATATATATATATATATATATATATATATATATATACAAATACACATACACACATACATATATATATGCGTGTGTGTGCCTGCATAAAATTTTTTAATTTATTGTATTTCTAACTAATGAATAAACATACTTTTCATATAATTAACTGTAAACTAATGCATAATAACTGAATATGCATAGAAAACAGAAAATAAAAATATTGATATAATACAAATAAATCGCATTTATCCATTTTAATGGGTGAATAAAGTATTCGTACAAAGGAAAAAGAATATATAATCTTTATTTAATACTTTGTAGAATAGCCATTATTCACTTCAACAGCAACCAACCTCTTCTTGTAGTTCTCAAGTAATGATTTGCAAATTTTAATTGGTATTTTGTTCCATTCTTCTTCGCATATGGTCTTCACATCCGGGATGTTTCTTTCGATTGGATTTGAATTATCAAATAAGTCCATAGATTCTCGATTGGGTTTAAATCTGGGAACTGATTTGACCATTTCAGGATATTTACAATATTTTCACCAAGCCATTTCTTCGTAGGTTTTGCATTGTGTTTAGGATCATTATCTTGTCGGAAAATCTAATCAGGTGGAAGTTCAAGATTTTCAACCGAAATCATTAAATTTGCTTCCAAAATATTTTGATATACTGTGGCATTCATTTTACCACCTATTACTCATATATTGTCAATAACTTTAGCAGAAAAAAATATTTTCAAACCATGATTCTGCCACCACCCAAAATCCCTGTTGGAATTGTGTTCTTTTCATTTTCTTTGTTTCCTCCACACATGATTTCTAGAATTACGTCCAGACAACTAAAATTTGGTTTCGTCTGTCCATAATAATCTTTCCGAATACATTTTTTCCTTATCCTTGTGTTAATGAACGAATTTCAACCTCGCATCTCTGTATCTTTTCTGTAGCAGTGGAGTTTTCCGAGGGAGCGTGACTTTAGATTGTTCCTATGAATTTCATTGCTTATTGTCCGTTTATTGAGACAGATTCCTGATGAAAGAAAATCATTGTGCAGCACTTGACGAGTAACCATTGGATGTTGTTTAATTTGACGCATTAATTTCCTCGAAGACCTTGAGGAGCATGCTCTTCTTTGGCTTTTCAACAGTTTTGAGTTTTACTACCTTGCAATGAATGAACTAATGGGAGTAAATTGCATATTCAGGTTGTCTGAGATTATTCTGTAGTTTTTATCTGCTTTCCAGAGATTAACAATCAGATCTTCATAGGAAATTGTCAATGCTTTACCTCTTGCCATAAATATAAATTTCGTGCACGAATATAAATTACAGAATCATCTGTTTGTATTTTTTAAGCTAAAAATAACTATTGATAAAATTATAGAATATTGCACTTGAATAATCTAGAGCATTAAAGCAATTTAAAAGTTATTAATCTGAAATTTACATTGTACGAACACTTTTTTAACACTTTAAATTGGATAAATGGAATTTATGTATATTAAATCATTTTTTTTTCTTTTTATGTATATTCAGTTATTATGTATCTGTGCATAGTTAATTACATGAAAAGTATGTTTATTCATTAGTTAAAAATACGAAAAATGAAAAATTGGTATGTGTACAATCATTTGTTCCTCCCCAGTATATATAAACTGGAGAGGGATATATATAGAGAGAGACAGAGACAGAGATAGAGAAAGAGAGACAGAGACAGAGAAAGAGAGAGAGAGAGAGAGAGAGAAATAAACGGAATACTGAAAAGTGATGAAAATCCAAAATAGGCAGGTTGATCAAAACTATATCTTCTGAGAAGTGCACTGGGGACAGACATTTCCAGCGCACTTCGGTATACTCGTGCACATAAATAGATTTGATTAGTGTGATATATATATATATAGATAGATAGATAGATAGATATAGATAGATATGTTTTTATTTCGATTATGTTGATAAACACAAACACAGCCACCCACAAATATATATATGTGTGTGTGTGTGTGTGTGTGTGTGTGTGTGTGTGTAAATATATATATATATATATATATATATATATATATATATATATATATATATATAATTATTTATATATTATATGCGCGGATCTCATTAGAAAGTGCTCAATATCAGAGATAGGGCTAACATATTTGGTTGGATAGATGTGAGTTTGTGACCCTGGGTTTCACGCTTTTGCGATGGTCAGACAAATTGATTAATTTTTTTAAAAATTAGGTTTATGTAGATTGAGTGTGTTGGTGTTATTATGGAAGTGGGGTGGGGAATCGTCGTCGTGATGTCACTCATGCTAACGCAAACATAGATGCATGTCCGTACACCCGATGAGATAGGCAGACACACATACACACACTCTCTCGTCCGCCGGGGCTCATACAGACATAAACATATGTGGACAGTATGGAATTTGACATATGTATGTATATGTGTGCTGTTGGCTATATACATACGCATTTGTTTGTTGAAATTCAAAGATCGGATTCACAAACTCACATCAATCCAACCATATATATATATATATATATATATATATATATATATATATATATATATATATATAGTTTATGAAAAACTAGGTAATCCGTATGGGTAGACCCAAGGAGGATAAAATCCAGAGAGCTCAATGTAAATCCAGAGCAAATAAATAATTTAACTAAAAACAGACAACTTTAATGTTCCATGTAATAATTATTTCACCACAGCCCTTTTAGAGGACTGCGGATCATCAGACTTCTAATGATTGAAAACAAAATGAAAAAAATTTTACATTTTTGACGAGCCGTATTATTAATATATATACAATATAATATATAATTACGTATATATATATATATATCTATATATATATATATATATATATATATATATATATATATATATATATACGTAAAACTTAGTTATTGTTTTTTAGCATACACAAAAATGCACACAAGCATCTTTCTTTCGTCTTTGGTCGGATAAAGCCTAGAAAGGCGAAACGCGTAATAAAATCTAGTTTCAATTAAACAGTTCCCCATTTGTCATATTATGTCAAAACTTTGTCTGAATTTTATATCCTATTTTATACTACACACCCGTACTCGTGCGCGCGTACATACACACATACATGAACGCGAGGGTGGACTGAAAATTTCATAGCCGAATGTTGATAGATTTATGCTAGATCCATTAAATCTGACATGCATTGCTTTCAACTCTTCTTATTAATACCTGCATTGTTCTTTCGATATAAACTGACATTTGACTGCTGAAAGAAGGCTGTACATCTTGTTGACCAAAAAGAGTCATCCACGGTGCATTGTTACTGCGGTACTCGTTTCAAGGCAAGTTTGCTTCCATGTTGGAGAACAGATGATAATAAAATCTGGCGAATAGGGTCTGTGATCGACCAGTTCCACACCACAGACACGAACTACAACCGTTGAAACTAAGGCCTTAAGTGCTGATGAAACAAGTCACTTTTCGTAGGTTTTCCGAGGCGTGTGTTTCCGCTAACTGCTTCAGCGTGTTGGCACATAGCTCTCTATTGATGGTGTTGCATTTTTGAAGATAGTCAATAAACACAATGCCTTTTCTATCCCCGTAAAACGGAGGCTATCATCTTCCCTGTAGACGAAACGACCATGGCCTTTTTTGGAACAGAAATGTAGTGGTGTTTCCACTACATGGATTGTTTCTGACTCGAAGTGATAAATCCAATACTCATCCTATTCAGGGAAACCAGCTAGATCTACATCAAACAATGTCAGATTACACCATCATCTGATCATCTTGGGGCACGTTTTATCAGCTGTCAGAAGACGTGACACCCACCGAGCACAAACGTTCGTTATGCCAAGTTCATTGTGCAGAATATTCTCAACTCTACGATATATGCTAATAGCATTAGCTATTTCATTTATAGTAAATCACCTCTCATGTGGTGCACACTATCAATATTTTTCACGGTAGTGGTGGGTGTAGGATTCCAGAACTTGGGTCATTCTAAATTCAACTTCCGGCTTTTGCACTGTTGATAAAGCATCCATTAATGTCAGCATGAATGTGTTTAGGGTCTATCTTCTTTGTTTTGTAGGTGTAACAATACGATTTCTCATACATGCTTAGGAGTAAAGTAGACAAATTCCTTTTCCTTTCTAGTCAACTTTATTTCGTCTCCAGTCCATCTTTGTGTCAATTTAATTGTCACAGTTTTCAGGATTCCTGTCTCTAGTCTGTCTTTGAATTGCTAAAAATAATTTTTTTTTTCAGATTTTAGATAATCATAAAATTAGATTCCTTAAAAGAAAGTGGCCACACCGCCAGCTTTTTGGTTGGTCTACTTTTCCGGAACACAAGTAGACGGTGGTCAGTGAGTGAATGACCAGGGGTGAGTAAGTAGCGGCTCAGCAGGCAGGAAGCGACCAGTAAGAAACCAGCAGCCGCCTGGACAGTCAACGAATTTTAGGGTCCTCTTTCCGTGGTCGGATGTTAGTGAAATGGCAGTCAGTCCATTTCACGCAGCTGAACGAAGAATACTGAGAAATCGTACTGTTGCTATTTTGCAACCACTGTCTTGAAAAACATTTGTCGTTAACTTTTCTTGAATTCCATCACGGCGAAGGAGATAAAGCTGTGAACATTTTGAGTCGGGTGTATATGCAGACACAGCCGACCTTGGACGTCATTATAGTTGTACATTGAACGACGTGCGAACTAAGTTGTCACACAAGTATTTGATAACATTAGGATCCCAGATTTTGTCCTTTTTCAAGAAAAGTTGTTAACAGTTAATTTTGAAACTTTCTTTGAACAGTCAGACGTGAGTTTATCTGCAATTACGAAAAGAGTTGTAATTAATGCATGCAAGATTTCACAGCTCAAATATCAACCCTTCATATTCAGACTATGAACTCTTCAATATATTGTCAGAGAGAGAAAGAGAGAGAGAGAGAAAGTTATAAATAGAGACAGATATATATTTATTCTAATATATATATATATATATATATATATATATATATATATATATATATATATATATATATAGTCTTAAGATGTGCTATAATTATGGGATAAAGTGCTCAATATCA
The DNA here is from genome assembly GCA_903632075.3 of Acanthosepion pharaonis. Taxonomy (NCBI): domain Eukaryota; kingdom Metazoa; phylum Mollusca; class Cephalopoda; order Sepiida; family Sepiidae; genus Acanthosepion; species Acanthosepion pharaonis. The sequence continues at coordinate 265,494 of CAHIKZ030004034.1, read as the reverse complement.
GAGATAGAGCGTGTGTAAATATAAAAGTGAACATAGAAATCAACACTTAGAGGCGACAGTCTGTTTCCTGCTAGACGCAATGGTCAGGCATGACGATTGCATATAGCATGAAACAGACTGTCGCCTTTAAGTGTTGCTTTTATGTTCACTTTTATATATATATATATATATATATATATATATATATATAGATAGATAGATAGATAGATAGATAATATTAGTGTTAAATATGCACATACATATTCAATCATATATCTAAAATATATAAATATATATACATACATACATACACACATGCATATATATTTGTATAAAAAATAATTGCAAGAGGATAGAATCCACGTAGAACTCAATGTCCAGGACAGAGTAAGGATATAATAAAAAGGCTTAAACACTAATGGAATATTAGTGTTTAAACACTAATGGAATATTAGTGTTTAATCCTTTTTTATATATATATATATATATATATATATATATATATATATATATAT
>CAHIKZ030004034.1:212500-260000 GCA_903632075.3 Acanthosepion pharaonis | reverse complement strand
TTTAAAAAAAGAACAAAAAAAAAACACCTGAGTTTCTTTTTTCCAGGTCTTCTGATAAGACGTTTAGCCATCTTGACAGCATTTGTCATAGAAACACTGAAAAAACATTTTTGTTATTCAGCTAGAAGGTGAACAGGATAAAATCATTTTGTATGAACCCCACTATATCTTCCCAACTGAGCAATGGAAAAAGATCATCCTGGCCTTCAGTAATGGTACCAAAATTCATACTCTGGCTTCCATCTTCAAAGTGCATTCAAGAACCATCAATAGTACAGTGAATAAGTTTTAAAAATGGGTGTAGCAGAGAGAAAAACCGGATCAAGTGGTTATAAGAAACCGCGGAGAATTCCAGTAAGATATCTTTCATCATTTCGAAGTTACAATATTTCAAAGCTTAATCTAAAAATTGGACAGTTTTACGATTTGAACAATTTTTATGTTACATGGCCTTTATATATATATATATATATATATATATATATATATATATATATGTGTGTGTGTGTGTGTGTGAGAAAAGTGTGTATATAATAATATATATATATATATATATATATATATATATATATATATATATATATATATAAAACTCACATCAATCCAACCAAATATATATATATTCATCCACAGACAGATTGTTTCGCTGTATCACAGCTCTTCAGTGTGGCTAGACGTCCGGTTGTCTTTAGCTAGGATTGAAACCTGGCTGAATTGGCGCCAGTTGGTTAATCTACCACTACGACGTCGGCGCACGGCAGTGACAAATGTGAATTTTAGCGTATTTATTTTTAGATAAAGACACAGTGACTGAGAATACTCGATTCGCTTTATCGAGGAGTCTTGCTATAATAGCCGTAATAATCACTGTTTACAAACTCACACTTCCTCCCTCAGAGAGCTCAACCGACATAAATTTTTCAGGAGCCTATATATTGTTATCCACAGACAGACTGTTTCGCTGTATCACAGCTCTTCAGTAAGGCTAGACGTCCGGTTGCCTTTAGTTAGTATCGAAAACTGGCTGAATTTGCGCCAATCTAATATTCTACCACTAAGCCGTCGGCGCAGGAACAAAGGTGAATTTTAGCGTATTTATATTTAGATGAACACACAGTGACTGAGAGGACTCGATTACCGAAGAGTCTTGCTATATACATATATATATATATATATATATATGTGTGTGTGTGTGTGTGTGTGTGTGTGTGTGTGTGTGTATATATATATATATGTATATATATATATATATATATATATATATATATGAAAGAAAGTGATAGATAGATAGATAGAAAGAGAGCGAGAGAGAGAGAGAGAGAGAAGCTGAGTGAGATTTATATAATTCATCAGATTAACGGCTAATATAACATCCTACTCTGACATACAAACAATTACATTACTGAATACTTAAAATGTTTGAAAGGCATGTATGCGTTTCTAAACCTAAGTATTCGCTCAACACGAATCGGCTAAATGGTTAATAATAATTTTCGACGAATTAAATAAGTTCCAGAATAAATGATATACATATATTTCTCTCATAAAATCTTTACTTTTTCTACTTAGTTTAAATTATGTAAATATTATGCAATTCATGTAAAATTATTAAATTAAAATATCCAAAATATTAATAAGTTCTTTAATTTTAAATAATCAGTAGATATTAATAAAGTGCATTTCATTAGTTGAACCATTTCGTAAGTTCTAATGAATTCGTTAAATTCACTAATTTTAAATAACTATATCAACATGAATAAATGCATTAAATGTGTTTAATACAACGTTTGCAATTTTTTTATGATTCATTAAATATCATTGGCTGTTGCTATTGTCTCTTGAATGTTTTACACGTTTCTTTGCGGACATCTTCTACATGCCGTATCCATTGGCAATCAAGGCTCTCCACAATTTCCCGTACCTGGTAGCTTTTAATAATTTGGTCTTTTCTTTTACTACTCTCTCATAACCTTCTCCGTCATCCAATCACTCAAGCTCGCCAGGTAAGCAGGGATTTGCTTTCCTCTGTTTCTGTTACCTTCAATCTGTCGTGTGAGTGTGAAATTTTCCAAGCCTTCCTTCCACAGTATTTTTCCCAGAAACCTCAACTTCCTGATGTTAAGTAAAAGTGTCCCTTTTTCCCATTGCTTCTAGAGCTTCATCGTTGCTCATATAATCTGTCTATTGTATTGTCAGCATCGTTTCGGGGAACCACATATCGGTTGCTTCAAATCTTTTCCTCATCCGTGAGGATATTGTCCAGTATTCACTGCCAGTGTGACACTGTTGTGACAGTGGTAGTATGAAATTAGGATTAAAATGATTCACGTGAAATCCCCGTGTAGGAATTGGAAGAGTTAAAAACGCTATAAACTTGAATTGGAATATGAGGCGAGACAAACAGAGAGATTTTTTTTCTTACTGATAACCAGGAACTCAGAAAAGAAGATGAATATAAAATGTAAGCCGAAGGACAAAAGAAATTCGCAAAGTCGGTAATGTAAACAATGTGTAGTTCGTTTTGTAAACCTGCAAAATGGGCAGAAAATCATATGGGTCATATTGAAAAATTGACAACAATGAATATTACTTGATGTCAATTTATAAACACAAAGTTTGTTATCGGTAAAAAATTATTGCTTTGAATCGCGGTCCGGTTGTCGTCAGGATATACAAAGGGATGATAAACAAAATTTTTTGTCGAAGAATGTATCATTTTGAATAACTGACCGCTTTGTTTGAAGGTCAGTGTCGTTTCTCCAAAATTGGAGAAAATAATTAATTGATATGAATATTGATGAGTCTTGAAGTACGGTGGTTGTTGCGCGTTATACATATAAACAGAGCGCTTAATTTAGTGCGAGAGACGGCAAAAGACGCAGATGAAACCAGACATCAACGGACGAAGGAATTACTGAACCCCATATGACTTGCTGCAGAGAAAATTCCTGATCGAGTTCTTTCTTTGATAACTGAACCTGCTTCAAGTTTTCGAAGAAGATAAAAAAAAAACAAAGTGTCACGATAGAGATTTTAACGGGAAGGGTTAATTTTGTTGTATCGAAAAGTATATAAACCAATTAAAAATTAACCCGGCAACCATTTTCGTTACTTTGCTAAGTTATATTGATTTTTGTTAGCGTTCTTATTCAATTTTGTAGCACGGTCTGATACAGCGCTCAAGTACAGATGAAATTCGATATTTCACTGTTCTGTGATCAAGAAACACAACGTGGGGCGGAAGCAGATGAAGGAACGAAGCGGAAAGCAGATAAAGTTGACCAGCCGCATTACTGACCGGCCGTGTTATACACTACAGGCGGACTGATACAGCATAACATTGCAGTACTTTTTCTTTGTTTCTAGCGGTATTTCTCTGCTTCTTAATACTTTGCTCAGATTTTGAAGCTATCTTTTTACTATCCCAATTGTTCTTTCGAATTTCCGTGTCACACTTTCCGTCCTCTGTTAATACGATTCCAAGATTGCTGCACCTGGAGAATACCCTCGCTTTAAACACGTTAAAAAAACAAAGGAGCTGTTAGTGGCCTTTCAGAGAAATGATGCGGCACCTGTCAATATGCTTATCTGCGGAGTTTTTAGCGGAGACAAAACGTAAAATTAAATTTCTGCACACGTTGATTGCAGAGAATATCTTCAGGAATAGCAATGGCATCGTGTTATTCAAGAAAGCGTAGCAGCAATTCTATTTACAGAGAATATTCATATAAAAAAAAAAAAATTACAAAAAGAGATTCTGATGTGACGTCGTCCCCCGGTCGCAGCGTCGACTGTGTCGTTCGATCCCGGTCGCGGCGCCAATTGTGACGCCACGTGCTCCCCAGGCTCTGATATCCTGGTCACGGACAGCACCAACTGTGACGTCTTCGCCGCGGCGTCAGCTGTTCGCTCCTCGCTGCTCCAAACGTGACGTTCTAACCCTTTGGTTAGATTGATACCAGCCTCGCCGTTCCCAACCCGCTTCCAACGCCTGGTTACCAGGGTAACTGCACTGATCTCCAGTCTGCCTACCCACGTTGTGAATTGATCTTAGACAGACGAGATCAAACAGGGTTGGGGCCGTAATGCAAGTTGAGTCTAACGGGGTGATAACACACAATTATGTATAAAAGAAAATAAAATAAAAACTCACAAGGTCCAACGTATCAAAGAAAAAGGTAACAAACTTTTTATGTCTATTTGCTCGGTACATAGGACTATGTCTACTTCCCGACCCGTTCTGTGAATTGTGGCACGACGCTTTTACTAGGCAACTTTAAGGCTCCAAGTTGTCTGCTCTCTAAGAAATTTGTGTTTCGGTGTGTCTTTGGACGAAAGTCGAAAAAAAACTTATTTCTGTGGTCGCTCTTCAAACTACTTGTTCTTGGTTGAAGAAGAGTCCAGAAGTGTGCGTGAATCTTGGTCAGCTATCTTGACGCGGTTTCAACACTGGGCGCTGATCTCTGCTTGTCGTCCACGGCTGAACTCTGATTTCTGTCGGTTGGGGTCTCGCTTTTATTGACGCAGTCAAAACTGGGGTGGGTCTGTCGGCGCCAGGGGTTCTTCGATAATTCTAAATACGTATCCACCCTTCTTATTTCTGGTTAGGGATTTTCATTCTTTTCCATTTTCGGTAACTCACTCTCCCCCACTCCTTTACTGTGCCTCTGAGGGGCGTGTACCCGCTTCCCCGCTTCTTCGTATCGGCTCCTTACACTTACACTCCTGACAGGGGCGTCGACCGATTCTCCTCGTGCGTCACGTGACCGCTCTCGGCCAATGAGGTCCTGGTCGGGTATCTTTCCTCCTCCTTCGTGTGTCATGTGATCTTAAATTGCCAATGACGTCTTTAGTCGGGCGTGGACAATCCGTGGCTTTGTTTTGGGAAAGAAATACCTTGCTTAAAAAACAAAAATATTAATTTAAATCGCCCTTATCATGAGCGACTGAGATGACACCTTCGGCTTTTTAACACGTGGTATTTGTCAAGCAGTTTATCGCTAATTGGATATGATCTAAGAAAGGAATTTCTCAGACTCGTTGGCATTTCTGAAACGGAATAAAAATATTTCATTTTCCCTCCGCTCGAAGGTCTGATAATAAAAATCTTTATTATCTCAAAAACATTTTGCCAGTGACCACCTTGTGTGGACTTTTTCTAATTCTGAAGACTGTCTATGTTTTCGTATTAATGGTTTGTCTTCATATCCTTAGATACACTTCCCCACCCACTTAGACCTTTACTATCATTCCAATGACACACTTTCCACTTGTTACTTATCAATATTTTCATTGTCCCTAAACTTCGTTTCTTCTTTTCCTTTGGGTGACAACCAATTGATAACAAACTTCCATTTATCGCGGATCCGCGGAAATCGGTCAGATGCTTGACCTGAATATTTTTCGACACCTGTTTTCTGTCAGCCGTGCGTGTGTGTGCTCGCCTATGACATGTTTTCGTATTATTTTTTCTTTATTTCTTCTTCGTTTTCTCTTTCTTTCTCCCAGATCGCTTGAATGTAAAGAAAGAATCATTCTTAAAACCCAAAATATTTTTCGGCCTTAAATAATTATTAAATGGTTGATAAACCGTAAAAAACAAATCATATATCTATGAATATTTCTCTCAGCTCGTCAAGTATGCATGGTGCCACGCTGATGACCTTCTACCGCTGATCTGTGAGACTGTGCTGGCCAAGTGCACCCCCTCCCCCATTGATCATTCATCTGCTCGACAGCGGTCAAGAGCGCTCTCCAAAAAAATCACAAATTTTGTCTCAAAATTGATCGGCTATTCGCTACCCTCCTTGGTGGAAATTACTATGTCATGGCGAAACATAATGAAAGACGGCATCCATCCGGGGTACAACTTCTTTTAACCATGACACTCCCGAGGTTTTAGTTTTATTAGTTCTTGGACAAGGGACAGTAGTTTTTTTTTTTTTTAATTCTTAAGCCCTGCGTAAAAAGAATGCTTCTGTATGCTTATATTTTAAACGCATTTTAAACGTTATTAATTTTCTCCATTCGATACTGTGCGTGATTTTTTTTTTAATTTATCTATTTTTGTTGCCTTCGGGGTCTACTGTCTGATTTCATTGCATATTACACATTGAAAAAAAGAATAAATCAATAAATGCTTATAAAGGGTGTTTCATTAAGACGGATCAAAGTCAGCAGTAAATAAATCAGTATTATTGGCGAAAATTTATTTATTTCCCTATTGAATCATGTTATTTAAGTCATAGCAATTATGTGTGAAAAATAATATCGCCCAAATGTCCGCAAAGTCTTCGGCGGAACACCTTCACTCGATGGTCAAATTTTTTGATGACGACTCTGTATAGTTGCTCCTCGATCTCACCATTATGCCTTATTATCTTATCCTTCAGCAGTTGAATTGTTGTTGGCTTGTTGGCATAGGCTTTGCTATTGAGATGACACTAAAAGAAGAAATCTAAAGGCGTCATGTCGTACGATCGTAGTGGCCAACTGACTTCGCTGTTTCGAGAGATGATGAGACCTGGGAACTTCTCATTTAAATTCTGTTTGTACGTCCGTTTTCGTAATAGGCTTCAATAAATTTAACACGTTTTTTTATTGTTAATCTTTCCATGCTTGGAATTTCCAAAGTCTTAAGTTGTTAAATCTGAAAGAAAAAGAAGAAAATCATTAGACGCTTAAACTTAATTCACATTTAAAATCGGTCAAATTAATTGGAACAACATTTATAAATAGGACCACACATCTAAAATGATTAGAAAGTAATAACAATGAATTTACGAGCCATTTTTCCAGTTTCACTCTTCATACTTTAACACGTTGTTTGAAATAAATATTTCTGCCAAGACTTTAATAAAAGAAAACATATTTGTAATAATTTCGATCATCTGTGAATAGTTTCTGAAAGTTTCATTAACATCCAACAATTATTTTTATTTTTGCAAGATTTTCCAAATTAATGTGTGTCATGCAAAAAAAATAGTGTTAAAAGTTGTATATGCTATTTTAATAGTTCCGGTGATACAAAGAGAAACAAGGATTTTTAAATAAATATTCAGGTTGTTCTAAAAAGAAGGAAAGATATTAAAAAAATAATTAAAATAAACTTTGATTTTTCCTCATAATAATAACATAAACATTTAGACGATAAAATCTTATTTTCGTCAAGTTTGTAGTTTTTTCATCATTCTATGCTCTTTTTTTTAGCGATCTCGTGGAGGTACCTAAGTTTATTTTAATCGTTTTACCCCAAGCAAGGCAAACAGGCCTTTAGGACGCGGGGGAGGTGGTGGTCACAAGGTGCAAAAGGGAATGAAAAAACTTTAGTGACAAGAAATTAAAAAAATGACAATAAAAGAACAGCGCTCAGTTAGACTGAAGATGGCATCTGACATCCGCATTTAAATTTTTTTAAAATTATAGTTCGTATGAAAGCAAGAAATCGGATGGGAGTTCCACAGGTGATAACTGCGAGAAAAGGTATCTATTAAAATAGAACATTCTGTTACATCTATGTAATTGAACATTAAAACGGTGAGACCCAGTTACCAATAGAGCAGAACGTTTAAATATATGCAAACAAAGCAATAAGGAAAACAGTTCATCAGAAGAATTGGCATAATAATAATTGTAGAAAATACAGAGGGAAGCTATTTCACGTCGATCGGAAAGTGACTAAAATCGCGATTCCAGGTCAGGGTCGATTATATTACAGACCCTACTTTGAATTTTTCTCTAGAATCTCCAGATAAGTAGTAGGAACACCAGCCCAGATATGACAGTAATATTCAATGCACGCACGAATAGTAGATGTATAAATATACAAGAATGATTCTGATGAGAAGAACTGTCTGGCATGAGCTGCCAAGCAAAGTTCTAGCAAAGCTAGATAGATAGATAGATAGATAGATAGATAGGAACAGACTGGGATAGATAGATAGATAGATAGATAGATAGATAGATAGATAGATAGATAGATAGATAGATAGATAGATAGATAGATAGATAGATAGATAGATAGATAGATAGGAACAGACTGGGATAGATAGATAGATAGATAGATAGATAGATAGATAGGAACAGACTGGGATAGATAGATAGATAGATAGATAGATAGATAGATAGATAGATAGGAACAGACTGGGATAGATAGATGGGATAGATAGATAGATAGATAGATAGATAGATAGGAACAGACTGGGATAGATAGATAGATAGATAGATAGATAGATAGATAGATGAATAGATAGGGAACAGACTGGGATAGATAGATAGATAGATAGATAGATAGATAGATAGATAGATAGAACAGACTGGGATAGATAGATAGATAGATAGATAGATAGATAGATAGATAGATAGATAGGAACAGACTGGGATAGATAGATGGGATAGATAGATAGATAGATAGATAGATAGATAGATAGATAGGAACAGACTGGGATAGATAGATAGATAGATAGATAGATAGATAGATAGATAGATAGATAGATAGGAACAGACTGGGATAGATAGATAGATAGATAGATAGATAGATAGATAGATAGATAGGAACAGACTGGGATAGATAGATAGATAGATAGATAGATAGATAGATAGATAGATAGATAGATAGATAGATACTAACTTTATGCCTATATTTCAGAAAAATATGTAAGCAAAGATTTGATGGAATTTTGCATCCCCCCACTGTGTCATAATATATTTGAATGAAGCCTCGAGGAAACACAATATTTGTTGCATCTTAAACGAGATTATATTTAACGCGCACTTCGCACTGCATGGCCTTCATCGGTCCTTCCAAAAAGTAGTTCACAATTCTGGTAAACTCATCACTTAAATGAGGACTTGTTTTAAATATATTTTCATTAATGTTTCAACAATTAAATTGGAAAATCAGTATTAATCTATTTTGAATCAAATTATCTATCTTGCGGCATATATATATATATATATATATATATATATATATATATATATATATATATATATAAGGAGAGATTATAGTTGTTTCAACAAGCGAAAACGGTACATTGTAAAAAGAAAAGAGAAGCCTTAAACATTTTCTAGTTATAATGTTTGTTTGTTTTTTTTGTTTTTTTTTTGGTTTTTTTTTTAAGTGTTTCACCCCAAGCAAGGTGGGAAGGCACTAGGACGCAAGGGGTTACAGAAGATTTGGAGCAAGATCAGATGGGAGTGATAAAGGAAAGGGTGAGCAGAAGGATAGTAGATAGATCAAGGCAACCGGAGATGTCGATTGAAATTACATTTGATAGGCAACTGGAGATGTCGATTGACATTACATTTGATGTGTATTTTTTTTATATATTATAATTTATTTTCCATATTTTTTGCTATACGTGTTTCGTGTCTTGTGTCGTTCATCAGTCGAAGAATGGTTATTTCCACATATTATTCAAAGGAAATAATGTTTTCCTATGATTACCCATTGTGTTTTGTGTGTGGTCGTAATCGTAATTCTACTTGGACTGGCGGAAAAATATTCCTCAGCTTAAGGAGCAATATAACAATTAGGACTGGTCAGAAAAAGGGGGTAGGAAGGAGGTCTTTGTTCTTATCTTTTTATGTCCTCTATTCTTTTTAAAACATTTCTCAATGTTTGTGTATTGTGTGTGTTTTTATCAATGTGTATACATACACTTTCTCCATACATATATATTGTTTTATTATAAGGAAGTAGTATATATATATACATATATATATAAACCGAGTGAGACAGACAAACCTACCTAGGTTTCATATAAACGGATCGCCAGGGAAAGTTGGTCTGCTCTACGGTTGTATTGAGCTCTTTTGTTACTTAGTTGTTTACTCGTATCGGGATTTTTTCTTTGGGCTTCAAACCTGTACCTGTGCGATTTTTTTTTGACAGACTTTCATGTTTGTAGCTCTTTCTTTTTTTTAAAAACTTTTTCCCTCCAGATTGATTTGATTAATGTCAAATCAAAAATTCGAGGATTTTTCGAAACGAGTATAGTTATCTATCTATCTATCTATATATATGTATATATATATATATATATATATATACACTTTGTGTGGTGTGTGTGTGTGTGCGTGTGTGTGTGTGTGTGTGTGTGTGTGTGTGTGTGTGATCCGTCTTGCGTGCTTGTTTTTGTCAGTATGTGTGTATATATTCGTTCTCCATACATATATACTATGTATTATATTATAATAAAGACATCACATTTTTGGATCTGCAGTTTAAGGGGGTTTTTTGTTTGTTTTTTTTGTTTTTTATTGTGAAAGAATAATATATTTTAAAAAAGTCCACATTATAACACAAAACGTTTGCAGTTAATCTTTTCTCTTTAATAAATATATGTGTGTGTGTGTGTTGCAGATAGATAGATAGATAGATTGGCAGAGAGATTGGGAGAAATGCACAGACATGAGTATATGTACTTCTGATTCCATTTCTCTGCAGATTAATAAAATAAATCTCTCACGATACTTGCCTTACTTCTTAAACCTTTTTTTAAAGGGGAGGGTTACACATTCTCAGAATTCACAGGTTACAGAATTTCAAAACTGAAATAGTTACATGCCGCTCCCGTAACATCAGAAAATTCAAAATACAATATTTTAAATGTTGCCAAATATACCAACTGCCATTCTGTCTTTGAACATCATCTAATTTCGCGCGTGACAGAGACTGAAACTAGTAGTATTCTCACTAAATTATCAAGGACGTGTTAGTTTGATCGATGTTTATAGCTGTTCAACTCTATATCAGATATTTAAAGGATAATTATTTTGGGGACGAGTGAATATTGCACTAATATGCCTTTGTGAACAACAGTGATTTTTCCAGATGCAAATACTACTACTTAATCCATAGATGAGAGGGGAGTATATGGATTCTTAACTTATCTAAGGGTATTTGAGCGAAGTGAATGTAAAGAAATCGACTGGGTTTTGAAGTCCGCCATTCGATTTCTCATCCGAAACGCTATCAATTACTCCGCTCGCACATCCGGACTAACACGAACTCATCACAGTTCTTTTGTCCTTTCAACAACTAGATATCGAGAAACAAATCTGTCAACAAATCAACTCAGAAAAAAATTTATTTGAATTTTGATATATATATATATATATCATAAAATTTAATGCAATTATAAAGTTTGTCACTTAGCAAACTTGTGTTACCATCAGCATCCCGACTCCAGAGTTTCGTATACGGTCTCTCCAGAAATCACTCCGCCCACTTGTCAGATGGTATCGTCAATATATATATATATATATATATATATATATATATATATATATATATATATGTGTATATATATATATATATATATATATATATATATATATATATATATATATAGATAGATAGATAGATAGATAACTAGACTCGTTTCCGAAAAACCTCGAATTTTTGATTTGCTAATCAAATCAATCTCGAGGGAAAAAAAAGTTTTAAAAAAAAAAGAGCTACAAACATGAACTTCTGCCGACAAAAAATCGCACAGATGCAGATCTGAAGCCCAAAGAAAAACCCCGATACGAGTAACAACTAACTAACAAAAGAGCTCAATACAACCGTAGAGCAGACCTAGATACACCTAGTGAGCCAGACAAACCTAGGTAGGTTTGTCTGGCTCACAAATGTGTATCTATATATATATATATATATATATATGTATATATTTGATGTATGTGTGTTTGTGCCTCAGATTTAAATACAACCGGCGGTAAAATAGAGTTTTTTCTTTTGTTTTTACCCACTAACACAGTCTGTATTGATGTATGTATTTTTTTTTATTTGTCTAACAACTCTCTGCCTAAGCATTAATCTAATTAATATTAAAATGCCTTATATAGATAAATACATCATCATCATAGAATTTTATAGGGAAATTCAATAAATTGGACGTTTGTCTTCCAAACGCTCTCACAGCATTTTTTAACCAAAAAGGGATAATTATTTATGAATCAACTTTTCTTTTTGTTTATTTGTTTGTTTGTTTTTTTTTTTTACAATCAGAGTCACCCTTTACAAGGTTAGCGAGTCCCTCAAGGTAGAGGGTTACGTTAGGAGGCCACTTGTGAAGGAGATAACGATCAACCCGAGCCTTGAATAGGTTAAGATTGTAGGGATCAGGGAAGTCGATTCATCAAGGAAAGGGTTCGCGGGAAGAAGCAATCCGAGTGGAACTTACTTCTCACTGATGGAATATAGAAAGAATGTAGGTGGTTTGCAACTATGTAAATGTCATGTTCTTGCTATGATGGTTTGCCTTCGTGGGACCAGGAAATGTAGTTCGTCCGAGCACTTTCCATGGAATTAGCGGTAGAGACGCTAGAGGTTTGCCACATCAGGCTTAAATTCTATTAAGGCTGGAGAGTTAGATCTTAAATTTTTTGGTTTTTTAAGCGTTTCAACCCAAGCAAGGCTGGAAGCCACTAGGACGCAAGGGGTTACAGAAGATTTGGAGCAAGATCAGATAGGAGTGATAGAGGAAAGGATGAGGAGAAGGATAGTGGATAGATCAAGGCAATTGGAGATGTCGATTGATATTATATTTGAATAGTTGGAGAATATAGCTCTCAGGGAAACTGGAATAAGGAAGAGAGTTCCACAGGCGAGAGGTGCGAGATATGAAGCTATTGGAGTAGAAGAGACGGCTACATTTAGGAGTTTCGACAGTGAAAGGGTGAGAGCGGGATACCAGCCTCGTAGGGCGCTTGAACTCATGAAGTCTGGGAACCAGCGAATGCAGCTCCTCGGAGCAATTACCATGAAAGTATTTGTAAAACAGACAGAGAGAGGCGACGCGCGTCTGTGAGAAAGTGAATGTAGACGAGATTCCCGAACAGGGCCAATTATATTGCATATCCGCCTCTGGAGCCTATCAAGAACCCCGAGGCAAACAGAAGGGGCTCCAGACAATATATGGCAGCAATACTAAAATGATGAAAATTAAGGCATCGGAAAACATTTTGATAGCAAAAATAACACAATAAACAATGCGTTTGCATAAAAGATAGAGATGAATTGTTTGTCACATTCGTATCATGCACCGGAACATACATATTTCTGCTCAAAGATCTTGACAGGAGATGGTGTTCCAAGATAAATGTTACAAATACGACGCAGTGAACAATTATGTAGCTATAATGTAGAGTTGTACATGTGGTATATTCCTTAGACTAGTTAACTTATTTCTATAACATTCATTTGCATCATGCAATACGGTTTGTCGAAATTCCACTGTTTTCAAGATATCGAAAAACTTCTCTCACCCAAATTAGTTGAATCAGAAGAGAGGGTATTCTTTTGTGATAGGAAACACAGTTTAACTAAGAGGTTAATTAAGTACAAAAAAAAACAGTTATTCTCAGTGTAGACGGTGACACCTTCTTGGGGTCGCTACGAATTCGCGAGGTGAAAACCTTCAAGAGAATTATGTGGTAAGAGCTAAAATCTTGAAAGTAAATTGCATTAGCCTTTAAACCTTGATTAGAATATGTCACAACATTTTATATATTTACTTGTTTTTAATGCTGGAATCATATATATATATATATATATATATATATATATATATATATATATATATGTGTGTGTGTGTGTGTATTGTTGTGGATTCTGGGTTAAAATCCGGTACCAATAAATAACAAACGCCAGGAATGAATATATGAAAATAATGTATTAACGTAATAATAAAAACTGGTAAAGCATGTTAGTAGTTCCAGGAATACGAGTTAGTAGCAAAATATATATATACAGTCTTTAGTATTGAAGTATTGCTGCATGACTTTTTACTGAGTCTACGTGCTCGCTCACTGTGACTCCTACAACGCCGTTACCTCACCTTCACTCTTCCGGTTACCTACAACCTTTTACTCTGTCACTCTGTACTCGACTCGACTCGACTCCTCAGTCTTGCTCTCTCTTGCTCTTGCAGTAATATATGTATATACTGGGTGAGTTCATTTGTATAAAAAGGGGTGGACCCCTCAACATATATATATATATATATATATATATATATATATATACATATATATATATATATATATATATATATATACACATCTATCTATCTATCTATCTATCTATCTATCTTATCTATCTATATATATATATATATATATATATATATATATATATACACATCTATCTATCTATCTATATATTTATATATATATATATATATATATATATATATATATATATATATATATATATATATGTATGTATATATATATATATATAAAAAGAGAGATGATGTATATATATATTATCTGTGGGTGTGTTTGTGTGTGGTGTAGGACGTTGCATATTGGACATTTGCGTCTCGGACAATTGCGTCCCTACACATTTGCGTCTGTTGACAAATGCAGCCATGAATAATTGCGTACCGCTGATATATTTTTTAAGCTTTTAGAGGCAATCACCATAAATTTTGAGAAAAACATGGATAGTAATCATAGATTTTTTTTTAAAAAAAAGGAATAAAATTAAAAAAAAAATAAAAGTTTAATAATTTGTTTAAAACTCAATGATAGATTAACAGTATTGCAAGATCGCTCTACACATCGCCAGCATGTTTTGCTTGATCAGCGTTTTTCATATGATAATGGTAGCTGTAATTTTCCTCGACCACAAACATTTCTCTCACCAGTGTTTGATTTTCGGAATTTAGCCATGGGTTCAAATAATAAAATAATCTATAAAATCCAGTATCTATTAGATGTTTGTGGTACGCACTGCTGGAGTGAACTGAAACTGCCGAATTAATTTTCTCTTTCTTTAAAATGGATTATTCTCTCTTTTTTATTTATGGTAACTTTCTGCTTGTTTAGAGTAATTAAAAGTATTGGTGCGCAAATTTCTATATTAAACATCTCTTTTAAAAAAAAAATGATAACTTCAAAAAAAAAAAAATCAGAGTTACGCATTTGTCTAGGGATGCAATTGTCCGGACGCAAAAGTTCAGTAGTCAACTGTCTGTCCACCATATATATATATATATATATATATATATATATATATATATATATATATATATATATATATATATGTGTGTGTGTGTGTGTGTGAGAGAGAGAGAGAGATGGAAAGCAATACAACCAACGCTGAAATGTTGTTGATGATACAAGTCTTAACATTAAGTAAATGATAAATGCGAAAATATATTGGAAATCTGTCTATATTTCTGAGATGAGGTATTATGTACATTATTTACATTATTCGGACTATTGTCCTCATATTTTTTGCCATATTTATTACAACGCTTCGGCTTTCTTCAGGTGGTTGGAATGTCGAACTGAACCCTTTATTTCGCTCACTGGGATAGACTGTTCTAGTTCCACGTGCCATGTTTAATATGGGTGTCAGTTAACTGTTATCTCCTGTTAATTTCCCTCTGAAAGTTCTCCACCGCCTTAACCGGCTATTGAACTCACACTCTTTGGGTCCTGTCACTGGATCTAACCAACGCCTCTATCCACATGGCACAGTGGATAAAGGCTACAAAGATGAGGACAATATTCTCAATAATGTAAATAATGTGTATTGGAAATATACTAATTTCGGAATCATTCACAGAAAATGCGTGTCTATAGTTATATAACATATCTCCTGTCTTCGCAGTTCTACTTCTATTTTCATCTGTAGATATTAAAAAAAAACAAAGAGGCAAATAAAGAAAAAGAGATAAATAAACAATTACGACGGACCTGTTTTAATTTAGTCCGGGTTTTTACTTACATAATGAGAAATGGAACTCTCATTTGCTATGTCAGCAAATACAGGAAACAACGCTTTAAACGAATAGACTATAACCCTGTGGGAAAATTCTGAATTTCGAACATGGAAACCTAAAATGAATGTTCTTATAGCCTACCCGCTGTTACGCTTGATTTCCTTAGCCTGTCGATTCTTTCTTTCACTAAATCTAGCCCACGTATCGTCAACATTCGAGTGTAGATTTTCAAGTAGATGACTCTCTTGCCCGAGGATATTTGTTTAGAAGGGAAGCGTGAAAAGACGCATTTCGAGCAGCCTTGAGGTGCTCTCAACCCGGGAACTGACGAGTACCTGGAAAATACACCGTCCATCGTGGGGAAATATTGTTCTGTAGAAGAAAAACTTATACTGTTGGATAAAGTATCCAACAGAAATATCTGCTGGAGTTCTGTAGATATAAATAGTGATTTTCCAAGCGTAGCTTAGATGTGGCACAAGGCCGAAGTTATGGGGCACCCAGTGAGGATTGAACTCACTACTCACTCGTAATTGTTCTAGCGAGAACAAGCTTGCTAACCATTACACTGCCTTGGGGCGCCCCTGTAGATACAAATAGTAGGCATTATTTTCAGTTCGTCGTTGTATTTTTGTGTATGTTTTTGTGTTTTTGTGTGTGTTTGTGTGTGTGTGTGTGTGTGTGTGTGTGTGTCTGATTGTGTATGCGTGTGTTCGTATGCGTGTGTATGTATGTATGTATGCATGTGTGTGCGTGCGTGTATGTGTCCGTAAGTATGAACGCAACATTTGTAGGGGGTTGAATCATTTCTCCGCCCCAATTTGAATCTAATCTTTGCTCTTTTATATTAAATGTCAATTGATAATAGAAATGTTATTAACAGGAGATTTTTGTTGAAGTTGGCGAAAAACTGCTTTTCTTTGTGCTTGCAAAAAAAGAAATAATGTGAAGTGATGTAAAAAGACACCGATAAATTAACAAGTGACTTGCCCTTTTTATTCTTTTTCATGAAACGTTGGGATAATTATAAAATGAAGGCAAATTCTAGCAAAGACGAGAGGTGGGGGGGGTCGATCTAAAGGTGTTAATGGATTTGACCGATTCATTCGTTCTCTACGGTGTATTAACCCTTTGCTGGTTATTTATTAGGTTGGTGCAAAAATAATGACGTAATAATGTCGTTTTTTGACGTATTTTTTAAGGTCAAAAACGACATTATTACGTCATTATTTTTGCACCAACCTAATAAAACCAGATAATAAGTTTAGATTGTTGGAGATAATAATGATTTTGTGTTAAAATTTTTAATAATTAATCTATAGCTGGGGGAGAAAATGTGGATTCATAACTTTCCCAAGGGCATTTGCGCGTAAGTGAATATAACGGGCCCAGCTAAAAGTGGAACTCGTTTCGACGATTAAAAATTTCGAGCCATTATTCTTTACGCCACCCGCACATCCAAACACCTGGCATTTCCAAGTGGTCACCCATCTAGATATCTATCAGTCTCGAAGTTGTTTAACGAATGTTTCAAAGTTATATGGCCGTAATCCTTGTGAGGTCTTGAAGATGAAGAAGTTCAAAATATATAAGTAAAGAGAAATAAACATTTCGTGTGGAGGAAGTCCTTCCTTATAAATTCATTTCGGAACTGACTTGGCAAAATCCTTCACGCTGTAGCCTACCGTTATTTTCTGTGAGAGACGCAGTTTGCGCTTATATTTAACCCGTAGTTGGAGGGGAAAAGAGATCGATTTATAGATTTTCCAATGATATTCACGCATAAGGGAATATAGCGAACTTTCTCATTTCTCTGGTTTCACATTCTGAGCCGTTATCCATCACATCTCCCGGACACCCTTGGAGAATTTAATAAAACCGAAAGAAAATGGAGTTGATAAAAAACAAAATTCGGAAACTGGAAAAATGACACAAAATATGTAACATTTTTAAAATATGCGTTTTTATTTAAAGAAAAAATAAAAATCTAAAAAATTTAAATTTTTAAAAATGTAAGTAAAAATAAGTCTGAAAGACAAAAACGTGTCAAAAGAGGATCATGCGATACTTGCTAAAAATTTTCCAAGATTTGAGGCTTCAAAATCAGTTAGAGTAATTAAAAATGAGTGCAATCGTATTGAAACATTACATGAAAGTAATTAAGGCGATACAAATGGAAATCAGCAGCCGACGATTAAATATAAAAAGAATCAGTTTCTAAAATGTTGTCTTCAAAAAACAGAAATAGTTTATTTTAATGGTGGTATTTTTTTTTTAATATCCCTATTTTAGCAACAACTTAGCATTTTACTCCAGCTGATTAATTTTGCGCAATAACTGATACTAAAGTTTTTAATTCTTTTTTGTGTTTGGGTTTCATAAATAGAAAAAAAATCATTGACTTCTTTTTTTTATTATTATGATTGGTTGATTTTGTTTACTTACATATCAACCTCTATGGATCATTTAATGCTAGAAATCTAAATATTTTGAACACAATTTTATGGCTTTAAGTAAATATATTTTGAACGCAATTGTCTGCCTTCGACTACAAATAATACGTATTGTTGGTCATTTTGCTATAGAATATATTGTTACTAATTTTGTTATAAATTGTATTGCAGGTCATTTTGATTTAAAATGTAAAAGGTAATTCAACTATAAATCGTATTGTTGGTCATTTTATTATAAATATGTATTGTTGCTCATTTTTTATATTAAACTCTATTGCTTGTATTTTTATCATATTTTCTTTAAAATGAAAATGTATTTGTATAGTGTTTTGTGGTTCATTTTTTGAACACAGCTGGGATCTTAACTGGTGCTTCCACCCCGGGTTCGTTTTTTACGGCTTATAAAGCTGAAATATAATTTCGATGTTAAGAATAATTGTTGTTTTTCCGAGTGAATATTGAATTAGTTTTTTTTCTGTTTTGTTTTAGATAACAATGATTTTTTCGGAGACAATTCCTACTATTTAACTCATAGCCAGGGGGAGGAGATTGATTAATACCTTTCTGAAGGCTATTTGTGCGTAATGAACGTAGCAAACCCAACTGAAATTCGAACGCTGTTCTCCGAGTTTTCATTCGGAGCCGTTATCCATTCCACCACCTGCACATCCATGAATAGCGTCAAAGTATATTTAAGTGGAAAAAAAAATAATAGTAGAATTAATTCAATTCTTGAATAGAGTATAAAACAACGTATTTATTAATTATTTGAACATTAAGTTTCACTTGTTTGTTTGTTGTTTTTTTTTTTACTTTTTTTGTGTTGCTTTAAACACAGTGACGTCAGTATTACAGTTAATAAAGATATAACCAAATTTTGAATAAAATGGTTTATTAAAATTGTCTATTGCAGTTCTGCAGGCGGCATTTACTTACAATAATATTAGGGTGGGTAAGAAGGAATTTCCATTTCTGGAAACCATATGTAATGACGAATTAATAATTCTTACTAAGTATTCCATTACGTGATGTAAATGAATTACACAACAATGTTTAACGCAAAAGCCCCTGGACTGTCAAACCGTTCCCAAGAATGAAAGGTAATATCAGGCGCATGTTATGATCATCAGGGTTTTATTCATTTGCATTTCTATAAAAAAAGGCAATGAAACCGGAAGTGGACATTTATACATCCAGCTGATGCAACGTGTCTGAAAAGTTTAGCCGAGAAAGCATTGCGATCGAAAATAGGAAAACGTTGTTCCCTTCGATGACATCGCAACGCCCTATACAAGAATAACCCAGGAAAAAAAAAATTGAAACTCGGATGATCGGTTTACCGTATCTGTCATAGACATCTGACCTTGCACCGACAGATTATTACCTATTTTGATCGTTGTAAAACGCTTTGATGGCGGAAAAAAAAAACATTCTC
The DNA here is from genome assembly GCA_903632075.3 of Acanthosepion pharaonis. NCBI lineage: Eukaryota > Metazoa > Mollusca > Cephalopoda > Sepiida > Sepiidae > Acanthosepion > Acanthosepion pharaonis. Next base: position 240,369 of record CAHIKZ030004034.1, on the reverse strand, counting down.
AAATGAAATCCAGATTCAAGATATCGTCAAAAAATATATTTTCACATCAAAACTAGCTGAATTTTACTGAAAAGTTATAGAAGAGTTTCTTGATAAGTGACAGCATATCATTGCACATAATGGCGACTATTTAATTGAAAAAAAACAAACAATCTAATATTATTTTCGCTTTTTTTAAGAATAAATTTTTTGAACAAAAATGAAAATTATTTATGACACATACTGGTAAAAACAAGATTATTTTCGTTTGGTAAGGTACTTTAGCATAGGGTCAACGTATCTTTACGCTCTCCCTAAGATCAAAGCATTGCTCCCCGGCAGTTTGGGATTATTTTAAAAATATTTTATTCGGTTTTACAACTTGTAACTTTACACATCTTCAAAGACCTTTCTTCTTAACTCAATTTACTCGTCCCAACGTTCTATTTTGGGGGCTTTTTTTTCTTTTTCTTTTATTTCACTGTTGTAAACTTTTTCAAAAAACACTTCAGTATGGATTTCATCCAAAGCCTCCAGTGTTTTTGGTTTCACAACGTCGACATCAGCAAATCGTCTCACTTTGATGTCATCTTTCATATGCTGGAACAAAAATAGTCATATGGGTCTTTTTGAAACTGTCCCTTCAAACCACGGCAGAGATTCAAACGATTCTTTTTTTTTCGCTTCAATGTGCAAACGAGGCACGAATATTGCAGAAAATGTATTTCCTTTCCAAATCACTCAGCTCAGATACTTCATCAATGATCCGTCCTCAATCTTCATTCATTGTGCGCGGAAGAAGATAAATACACTGGTTGGATTTTGTCTTCAAGTAACACTTCACTATGTTTGAAACACGACCAAGACTCGTAAACTTACGTTTTTATCTTAGGTTTCTTCCTTTAAGAGATTCTTGAAGTCTTACAACGGATTCCGAAACTGTTTACTCAAAATAAAACGCAACTTCGCACGCACTGTTTGTTCTTCTTTTTTAACAGCCATCACAAAAATTGCCTAACCTACTTTCAAACACGAGAAAAGAAAAAAGAAAGAAACAAATCATTGAATACATAACCAGGTCATGCGAAAAACTGACACAACATAGTTTTAACTAGTAACATCAAGCAGTAAACTGTTTAACTCAAGTCATATCACAAACCACATTCGAATTCCTAAGATCTGGAGTACACACTTCTATATTTGGATATACAGTGTTTATATATAAGGTTTTAAGTTAGGCTACATTTATGGGTAAAACAAAATAGAGCGTATGTAAATATAATTGTGGACAGTGAGATCAACACCAAACGGTGGCAGTCTATATCATGCTTGAACAGGATCTTCAAGCGAGGTAACAGACTGTTGCCGTGGTTTCGCTATTGAACCTAGTGTCCACTTTCATATATATACATTGGTGGACGTAGGTTCGTACGATGCCCTAGAATACACTTTTTTTAATAATTAAGATTTTTCGAAGACTCAGGCCGGTAGACGTAGTACAAACTGTTTAAAATAAAAACTGGATGTCTGTTTCAAACACAATTTGCCACTAAAATAGCCTTTGTGAAGTAATAATAATAATAATAATAATAATAATAATAGTAATTATATATATATATATATATATATATATATATGTAAAAGAACTGATGTGGGGCCAAAGTTGGGACCACAGAAGAAAAACACGGATCACGGATTAGCTGTAAGAAAGATATATTAACAACAGGTTACGGAGATAGTGTAAGCGGCGCTTACTATATGTTAGTGTCCAATACTGGTAGTCGTACGCGTCTCTCACTGTCTCTCTATGTCACTATGTCACTCTGTGTAGAGTGTTGTGTCGCATACTTAATATAGACCTGGAAGTGTCTATTGTGTAGGTAGTTTCCGGTCTCACAATAAGAACGAAGAGTAAGATTTCAGCGTTCAAAACATTAATTTAAACCAGAGCTCAATACAAAAGTAGAGCCTTAAATATTTCTTTATTATGCAGTCTTACACTGTATGTTCTAATGTAACACTGCATATATATATATATATATATATATATATATATATATATATATATATATATATATATATATATATATATATGTGTGTGTGTGTGTGTGTGTGTGTGTGTGTGTGTGTGTGTGTGTGTGTGTGTATTAATGTACCAGAAAAATACTACAGCTTAATCAACCCTTGCGATCGAAATTCTGTAGATTCATTTGTTCTGAAGACGTCGATAGTAATGATATCATGAGGTTACATGTCATCGTGATGGAGGGATTCAGTGTACTTGTCTTGTTCAAAGATGATGATCACGCCAGATGATGCTTTTTTCCAGTAACTAAAACTAAGCTGAGGTTAGTTGCAGTATAAAATATAGGTAAACTATGCATGTGATGAATAAACACAAATGGGCCTGAGCAGGAATCTGCAGCAGGGATTGGTGAACCGCCTAAGTTAAAGGTTCTCGTTAGAAACGAGTATCCCATCATTATATGTACATGTATATGTGCGTGTGTGTGTATGTGAGAGAGAGAGAGAGAGAGAGAGAGAGAGAGAAAAAGAGAGGGAAAATGGGAGAAAGTTTATGTATGTGCGGGCGTGTGTAAATACTTGTAAGTGAGGGTGTGAGTGTGTGTGCGTGTGTGTGCGCTCTTGTATATGTGTGCTTGTGTGTACAGTTGCATGAGTAACGCAAATTCTACCGGTTTAGTGAATTGGGTTTACTTTCTCATTAATACATTTTGGACATAATTCCATCATTTGTGTCCTAATCTATGGGTAAAATAATAGTATAGACTGGACTCTTTAGCTCTGGATGGCAACTAGTCGAGAAGAAGACCAACTTTGAAATCAAAACCCTGAGTAAGGCAACGGTAAATCACTCCACTATCTAAATGATTCAAGAAAATTCACATATAAAAGAAAAGCATCTACAAAAATAAAATACTAATCGTCTGCGTTCTGAAGGAACGTGGTATTAAAAACAAAATAACTGCAAGGAATTTCCCCAAAAACAAGATTAAAAAAAATAAAATAACTTAAAATAGTAAATTTGTCTACCAGTGATATTTGTCTGACGAATACACTGTGTAGTTTTTTTACTCCCTAATGCTGACCATTTCGTTTTCCAGATAATAAGCGAATAGCATTTTCATTATTTACATTATTCAGATTATTGTCTTCATCTTTGTTGCCATATTTATCACAACGTTTCGGCCGTTGTACGCTTCAGCCTTCTTAAGGTGGTTGAAATGTCGAACTGAACCCTTTATTTCGCTCGCTGGGGGACACATGACACAGTGGATATTTTTATTTCCTGATGTGTCTTAAAATTAAGTTAATGATTGAAGAAGCTCATGGTGACTTCACACGGGAATGAAATATCCGTAGAAATTCCCTATTGTATTATTAAGTATTTGAGCTTCACTTTAACAAAATATTGCAATAACAATTAACTTTAAGGGCACATGGCACAGTGGATAAAGGCGTTAGTTTGATCCAGTGAGAGAAAAAGAATTGTAAGAGTTGTAAAGCAGTGGAGAACTTGGAGAAGTGAATTAACAAGAGATAACAGATAACTGTCATCCATTAGACATGGCATGTGGGACTAGAACAGTCTACACCGGCAAGCGAAATAAAGCGTTCAGTTTGACATTCCAACCATCGGAAAGCCGGAGCGTATAACGGCCGAAACGTTGTGCTAAATATGACAACAAATACAGTGTAACCCAGATATAAGAGACCTGGATATGAGAGAAACCCGGATATAAGAGAGATTTTCACTGGTCCCAAAGTATTCCCATACTTACCTAAACAAAATAGATCAAACGCGAATATAAGAGAAACCCGGATATAAGAGACTTCTTCTCCGGTCCCGACAATTCTCTTATATCCGGGTTACACTGTATGAGGAAAATAGTCCGAATAATGTACATAATACCTCATCTCAGAAATATAGACAGATAACATTTTCATGTTTGAAACTAATATTGCATCTAGCTTTTCACATCTTGCACAAATTTCAGTGTAACAAGATTATGCATATGCTGGCCAAATTTAATTTTCTACCTGGAAATAGACTTCTAAAAACCTCGACAGAGGCAGGAATATATCGACCATATCATGTTCACGTCAGCATTAACTTAAATGATACAAAGACGAAGATATAATTAAATATTCAAGCCTTCGGGGAGTTCCTATCCCGCACAAATGTCCTTTTCTCACCGGAAGGACGATTATTATTCGTTTTATGAAATCGAAATATTTAGGTGGTTTCAATCACATTCACAATAATAACCAGGAAGAGTTTTCGATGACGGTAGAACAGATCTGCGATCAGCTTTTACCGTAAGACCTCTCAGGGAATGACACACAAAGGTCAGCCTGATGTGTCTAAAAGTCTACGTTGCCATGTTCATGGCTGACTGGAGTTCTAGCCAAGAGGTAGTCATCAATTGCACGGGAAATAATTTACACCTGATCATCTCTGAGACCAACTTATTGGCGGAATTGCGAAATTGAGTTTGGCAGCTATGAGTTTATATGTAAGTTTTAATGACGTCTCAAATTGAATATTGTATATCCTCATATGCATAAACACACAAAAATACACGAGCCCCCGAACAAATATACATATACAGAAAGGGTGCTGAAAAGTTACCGGCCATGAGAACTTTAACTTTGCAAAAACAGTATTCTTAGAGTTGGTCACTGAAATAATTATTTTCGGAGTGAGTTGTTCTGAGAAAATTTCAGTAATACTTTCACACACACGAATATATATATTTATATATTTGATAAAAAAATGGATTCAACCATGAGTTTTTAATTTTCCTTCCACATACAACTAAAACAACTTTACGAGATATTACTTACCAAATATCAGGTAAAATGGCGAAAATAAACTAGATTTATAACAGAAAATAACATGTATCCAATGCTTATGCGTGTCACTGTACATATATATATATATATATATATATATATATATATATATATATATATATATATATATATAGGATGCGGCAAAATGATCTGGCATATTTGTAGGTGTAATAAAAGCGAAAGAGAATAAAGAACGAAAAGTGATTTTATTTGCGAAATGTAGATATGCAATTTTGTTTTCTTTCTATTTAAGAATTAAATACGTCAAGTGAGTGCCATTACTTTACACACATCTTTTAATTGTTCAATAGTTCTAGGGCGATGAGTGTATACCTTTGATTTCACGTATCGCCACAGAAAAAAATCGCATGGGTTCAAATCAGGTGATCAAGCGGATCAACGCTTTTGTGCGTTGTAGTTACCGATTCGTTTGTCTTGATACACGTTTCCACAATGAAAGCAAGAGGCTCACTCATCCAATGCTATTCGTCAATAGACCTTTAGCAAGCAACTATGAAGATGATACCACTATTTATCAACGCACTTCCCAAAACCATGATGAAAGGAACCTTGAAACGGATCTCTCTCCTGATCTAGATATAACAGCTTAATGATGAAATGAAGTGGCTTGAATAATTAAAAAAAGTCTTGCAAAGGAAATCGTACGTGAAAATAATCTTGACATCTTGAATAAGTTGTAAAACGCACTTGGAATAAAATAACACACACACACACATATATATATATATGTATGTATATATATATATATATATATATATATATATATATATATATATGAACTTTATTTCAATCCTTCATAAGCTTCCAATCGTTAGCTATGATTACTTAATGATCAAAATGTCATTTTCATTTATGATCGATTTCATCATGATTCTTCTGTTAAGCTTGGAGAGTAATTATAAATTCATACGGCTCAAACTAGAACCCAATAGTGTTATAAAATATCTCGGAGAATTCCAGTAAGATATCTTTAATCATTTCTAAGATACAACGTTTCAAAGCTTACTCAAACTGTTGGAATATTTTGCTATTACACGAGTTGGCCAATTTTCCTGTTACATGCAATATATATATATATATATATATATATATATATATATATATATATATATATATATATATATATATCTGTGTGTGTGTGTGTGTGTGTATTATGATATGTGGTATATTGTCAGCTGTCAATATACCACATAACACCCTTGAGTGCTTAGCCTTGGAGCGGGTAGAATGGAGATCAACGTGATTTAGTGAACTCAGCAGTTTTCAATCTGCTTGCCTGAATCATTTTCAAGAAGCAAGAGTATGATCTAAAAGGTCAGCCAATCTAACAGTAATCTCATCCCACAATCCTCACTCTTGCTCCATATGTAAACTCTTAAGTACCACTTATCGCACAAAATTTCATAACTGAAACAATTAAGCTGTTAGATCCTCATACGTCGAAACCGACGTGAGAGTCTATTATATATATATATATATATATATATATATATATATATATATATGATCTCTTGATATACGTGTAATCCGTCGGTACCGAGATATAGTCGATCTGCGCCCCAAAAGTTACGCCTCAGCAGCTGATGGTGGCGCACAGGCCCACACGGGAGTGACAATCTCTTGATAAAGATATTTAAAAAATCCTTCTGCTATGTTTTATTTTTCAGTAGTCATATTAAATCAAAAATGGTGTATTGATGCCCTAGCAGGGCTAATGTTTTTAGTTGTCGCCTTCCATTCTTTGTATACTTCTTCAACCTGTACAGTGAATCAATCCTGAACGAATTAGAAGTCCTAACTGGATTCATTAATGAGAGCAACACTGTAGCAACTGATATGCAAATGGCACGGTGTTGATAGCAGACGTAGAAAGAAAACTACAGAAACTCCCAGAGAAAATAGTAAAGGAATGCCAGAAGAATAGATTAAACATCAACTATAAGAAGACAAAATATATGGTTTCTAAATAACATCCAAAATATTATTACGGATTACAAATTGGTGACATCTAAATCAAGCAAGAAGGAGAATTTGCATACCTAGGATGTGTTTTTAACAGAGGGCGGAAAATACGACACCCGAATCCGAAGAAGCTTTGGGGCAGTGAATGATGTCTGCCAAAATATAAGCAAGATATTAAGAAACAGGAAATTTTTTTTCGAAAAAAATTAAGTGAAAAAATTACGGAACTGTCATGTAATATAAATCCTCCAATATAGCAGAAAATATTGGACAATCTTATCAAAGATGGAGAGGAGCCTTGAGGCGACAGAAATATGGTTCTACAGAAGGATGCTGAGAATACCATTAACCGAGCATGTAGGCAACATCGAAGATTTAGAGAAAATTGAAACCAAAAAAAAAAACACTTATACGTTGCATGAAATAAAGGCAGTCGGAATTTCTAAGGCAAATAATGAAGAAAAAGGGATTAGAAATTTTGACACTGTCATATAGTGATAAAGTGTCGTTGCCGTCACTGGAATTTGACCACTGATCACCAGTGATTAAACATTTGATTTCTAATAAGTAGACCACGTGATCGTAAAGGAAAGGTATATATGGGAATTAGCGTGGCGTCTAAGTAATCGCGATTCTCTCTACTATCCTCTATAATATTTCTCTATACTGATCACTTTTCGGATTACTATTCGGTGGTTACTATACGAACAAGTATTACTAGTGCGAGTATTATTGGAAGGTGTTACTTCTGGTATCGTGATTTCAAAGTCTCAACTACAACGAGTATTTTGAACGTAATAGCGAGCATTCGTTGACATCACAAAAGGGATACCGACGAAGGCGTCTGACATCACAAAAATAAGGCACTAGTTAAAGCAAATAATATTAGAAATGTACATATACGCACACACACACACACACACACAGAAATTATGTTATATTATTTCTCTTTAGCACTCTCTGTTTAGCTCCTCCTACTCTATCCTCTCTCTCTTTAATTCATTCTCCCTCTTTGTCCCTATCCATATATGCCCTTTCGCATGAGTTTGGTTGCCTCCTGACACAAATTATTGAAAAAAATATTGATGATCATAAGTGTTTTATAGGGATAAATTGTCGTTGCCGAGACTGGAGTTTGAACACAGATCACCAGTGAGCAAACATAGGTGATTCTATTTCTAATAAGCAGACCACGTGATCGTAAAGAATAGTATAAGGATAAGGAATATTTTGTTGACATCACAAAAGTGACAACGGGAGGGCGTCTGAAGTCACAAAAGACACCCACCGGTTGTATTGAAGACAAGAGAGACAAAGGAAAATAGTGTATAAGCAGCCTAACGGGCTTGTATAAATGCATGGCAGAACAGTTTGTCTTTTTGCTATCCTTCTTAGGATAGCAAAAAGACAAACTTAGTAAAGCTTCAAAGGAGGGCCACAACTACCCATGTCCTGAAGGAACACGGTGTGTAAAAGAAGTACCAGAATTCATTTTGTTTTTCTGAAAATCGCCCGAAAAGTTATACATCTTCAGATTTCTGTATCACATTTCGTCGTTGGATAACAGACAACCTGATGGTTAGATTTACACAGATGCTTAAATCTGAAACCCACCCATATATAACACATCTATTTCTCTGATGACAATGCATTTGCCGTCTTACGGTTAATACGCCGTGTACATAATGAAGAGAGATGGCTTTAGAAACTTTGACACTTGTATAAGGATAAAATGTCGTTGCTGACACTGGAATTTGAACACAGTTCACTAGTGAGCAAACACAGGTGATTTCATTTCTAATAAGTAGACCACGTGATCGTAAAGTAAAGGTATAAGCATAAGTTGACATCACAAAAGTGACAGCGCGAAGGCGCCTGACGTCACAAAAGACACGGGATTTATTGAGACAAGAGTGACAAAGGAAAATAGTGTAAAAGCCGTCTAACGAGCTTGCATAAATGCTTGCCAGAACAGGGCTTAAGAGGGATAGAAAAAAGACAAGCTTTACTAAGAGCTTCAAAGGAGGTCCACAACTACCTACGTCCTGAAGGAACACGGTGTGTAAAAGAAATACCAGAATTCATTTTGGTTGGTTTTTTTTTCTGAAAATCGCCCGAAAAGCTATACATCTTCAGATTTCTGTATCACATTTCGTCGTCTGCTAACAGCCTACCTGATTGTTACGTTTACACAGATGCTTAAATCTGAAGCCCACCCATATGTAAGATAACAATGCATTCTGCTGATAACAATGCATTCTTCGTCTTACAGTTAATACGCAATTCTTGTTGCTTTCAACAGGTCCCTTTTATTTATATTTTTTTTCGTTTTTTCTTCATCTGATTTTTTATCAACGCAGAGAAAACAGTAATCATTGGCAGCAAATACACAAATCATATCAATCCATATTTTTTAAAACAAGTTCAAAATATAAAAAAGAATAAATTTCTTGCGCTACAACGAACCAATCCGTAGAAATTTTATGTGTTCATTAATTTTGTAATGTTTACATGACGTATTGGTAATTAAACACGTAAATGGAAAATATTCCTTATTAACGTAAACTAATTTTTTAAATTTTTTTTTTATCAAGTGAAAAAATAAAATATAAATGCGTTTGACGGAAATTGCGTTATTACTTCGGCAAAACAAATTAGACGAAATTCATTTGGAATATATTTATACTAGCAGAGAATGACACCTTATAGATTTTAGGAAATTTTGTTTGAAATCTTGTTTGAGCCATATTTAAATAAACAAGGCCAATTTGGAAATAATTCTATAATAATTTTCAGTTTTTGAGAATTATTCAATATTCGTCTACACTTATCTATATATACTTGTTTCCAGTTCTTTTCTGATCACTTGGTGTGCATGTACACATTAACTCCATAATAGTATATTATGTGATGTCAACAAGCACTCGTTACCACTTTTGTGATGCCAAAGAATAATCGTTGTTACTTTTGTAATGCTTATTATAGTAGAGACTTTGTAATCGCAGATACAACTATAGTAACGCCGTTGAACAATGCTGGTGTCAGACGCCTTCGAATATCACTCGCACTAATAGTACTTGCTCGATAATACTCGCTCGAATCCGTATAGTGAAATAGTATAGAGAATAGCGTTCTGTATAGTAGAGTAGAAATTGTGATCGGAACAGTAATAGAGGATAGAATAGAGATAGCGATATTTAGTTACCCCCGACGAGGGTTACATGTGGCACAAGGCCGGTTTAACGTGGGATCTCAGATCCCGTAGGATCGGCCAAAAACAATCCCTCTTTGAACCCGCATAAACGGGTTCAGGGGCAGTTAACCTCCCCGAACGAGACTCTGTCTTCGGCGGAGCCTCGTCCGGGTTCCTCTCCGCCCTAAGGCAGAGAGTTCGACTGTTTAGCTGGAACAGGTCAACTGTAGACAGTTGTAGACAGTAATAGAGGATAGAATAATAACTGTAGACAGTAATAGAGGATAGAATAGAGGTGGCGATCATTTAGACGTCACGCGACTGCCTTATATAGCGTTTCCTCTATGGTCACGTGATCCGCTTAATGCAATAATGGGATCGCCTGTGTTTGATCACTGAGAGATCTTTGGTCAAACTCAAATGTCGGCAGCGACACGTTATTCCTACATAATAATATTATAAATGTCTACAAAGCTTAGACTTGACTCTTACAGGTCAAATTTCATTGAGTGTACGGATAAAAATCTACAATTATTATTATGCTCGGCCCTGGGGGCCAAACTTCCCCAAAGAAGTAGGGCTATGCTTAATATCTTCTCCGTCCCCAGAAAGTAATGGCGACAGAGCTTGTGCAATTTTTGTCCATAGTCATTTTTAAAAGCGGGAATATGATTGTAAAGTCGTTTTATTGCTTTATTTATTTCTAGTGGACTTGCGGACATATTACTTATACTCGGCTCCATTTGCCTCTTGCCCCAGACGTTTCCTCTCCCAGTTAGATGATATAGTGCAAATTCCTAACGGGTGAGTGCTTCTCAAAGATGAAATGTCGAGAGGGCTTACTCAATATTTCCTTAGACACATGTATATGTTGGATCCCACCCTAAAAGCGGCCTTGTGCCACATTCCGTTTGAATAGGCGTGCGTATATATATATATATATATATTCATCACCCAGTTGACATAACTCTAGACAATAGCTCCCTCAAGTGGTAAAGTTGGGGTAATTTCTCGTCGAGGGAATTGTACCCAAAGGGGAAGTGTCTAGAGGGCATAGTTTATTTTTTTCCTTATCACATTTACGTGCGTTGTTCCATTTTTAAGATCGATATTGTATCGCATTTAGTCCGTGTGAGCATGCGTATAGACAACTAATATTTATATGTTTTGCTCCGAGGATCCATACCCCACCAGGCATTAACTCCCCCCAAATGGAAATTTTGATAACAATTCCTGACGTTCACAAGAGAGAAGTGTCGAGAGGGATTAACAATTTTTCTCCTTAGTCCTTCCTATGTTCGCGTAGGGCTCCCATTTCAAACTCGTCCTTGTGTCATATTCTGCCTGAGTTGACGGTCAGATTAATACCAAAACAATCACATGCGTTTGATAACACCATTTTGTGTAATATTTGCATTCGGGGACTGAAAACGAAGTGCAATTCTCATTGAGATAGAGAATTCATCAATATTTTACGGCAGGCATTTCGCATTTCTGTATTATTTCATTTAAATCGGGAAGGAATCTAATTATTATTGTTAGTAACTATTCCGTAGAAAAGTAAATACTGAAATCAAAATAATTTATTGGAAAATATAAGAATACAAAAGAAAAAAATACTCTTGCTTCTGTTGAACCTAGAATAACGGGTCTAACAAACAAGGCCTTTACCAGATGAGCTACAATACTAGTGAAAGATTCCTTTGTCTGAATGAACAATATTTCGCAAGGTATAGATTAGAACGTATATGTGTTGTTTGAATATAAATAAAAGAAGAAATAAAAATTCTACTAATGATAGTTTATATCTTTTTAATTACACACGTGTTTCAAGGTGAAAAACAGTTTTTTAATAAGACATCCCTGTTTGGGAATGTTTTGAATGCTTTTTCTCTCCATAAATAGGCCGTAATTGATGGTAGATACGCGTTATAGGGAAGAGAAAAGTTAATGGAAATAAAGGGTGGGCGGTAGGAAGAAATTGTTGAAGAATTGGTTTGAAATGAAAGAGAATTAAAGAGACGGGAAAAAAAGCCGCATTGTTAAAGGAAAGAGCATAAGGAAACAGTGCTAATTAAGAGGGAAGAAGAAAAAGAAATGAAAATAATAATAATAATAATAATAACAATATGGGGCATAAGAATGAGAAAAAGCGTAGAGAAACAGAAAAAAGAAAGAAAAGTAGACGAAAGAGAAAAGGAAACACAAGAAGAATGAATAGAAGAAGAAAGAGAAAAGGAAATAAAGAATTGTAGAAGAAAGAGAAAATGAAACACAAAAAGAGGGAATAGGAGAAAGAGAAAAATAAATACAAAGAAACGCAGAATGAAAGAGAAAAGAAAGTGTAAGAAAAAATAAAGACAAATAGAAAACAAGCACAGGATGAAGGGAAAGAAAAAAAAAAGGGAAAAAGAAAATACGTGGGAGAAAGGAGCAATACAAACAGGAGAAGAAGCAAACGAAGAAAGAGAAAAAAAAACACAAGCTAAAAGAAAATAAAGTGAAACAGGAAAAAGAATGACAAGAAGAAAGCAAAAAGGAAACATGAGGCAAGGATAATGAAATGAAGTACAAAAAAAAGAAGAAGAAGCAGATAAAAGAAGCAAAAGAGGAAGCAAACGAAGAAGAAAAAAAGAAGAAGAAAAGTACAAGATGTAGCAAAAGCATGTGAAGCCGAAGATGAAACTAGAGAAGAAGCAAAAGATGAAATACAAATCAAGAAGAAAATAACTCCAGTAGAAGCGAAAAAAAAAAAAACGAAAAAAGAAAAAAACGAAGTCAATAAAGAAGAACGAAAAAGAAGCACAAGATGCAAAAGAAGAAGAAAGGGATGATGATGATGATGATGATGAAGACGACGACGACGACGACGATGATGGTGAAGAAGAAGAAGAAGAAGAAGAAGAAGAAGAAGAAGAAGAAAAAGACGACGCCGATTCAGAATTACTAGTATTAAAAGAGAAAAAGAAAGGGAAAAAACTGGACGAGAAGTACAAAAATAAGTAACAGATGGAGCAGAAAAAAGAAAGGCTCCAAGAATCTGAATAATAGAATAAGTAGATATGAAAAAAAAAAACAAAAAAAAAAAACAAATATAAATCGAAAGACTATAATAATAATAATAATAATAATAATAATAATAATAATAATTGTGATAGGCACGGAAACAATTAAAATTGGAAGAATAAAAAGAAACAAAAGAAAAGTTTCTTTTCTGAAAGGGAAAGTGTAATTAAAAAGATTGAATGAAGTTTTACGGTGTTAAAGAAAAATTGAGAAAGAAATCATTTACTCATTTAGCACCTGACTACTCCATCAAAATACGTTGACACGAAATCTATTGATGAAATGCTATCTTTACTAAACAGATAGATAGATAGATAGATAGATAGCTTCTATTATCTGCACGTACAATATAACATTTTTAAAATCAGCTTTATATAAAAGATACCTACACTAATTAGGAGGTGTCAGTAGTGATTTTACTCTGTGATTCGATTAATGCATGCGCGTTGTATACCTATGTTCCACAACTTGTTTACCCTCTTGACTAATGGATATTTCACTATTGCACTGGGCGTATGATAAAATAATAAAACAACTCACTATTAAAAGCACATATATACTTTTTTTATGGCGACAGAATGTCAAAGAAGCGAAGTCCTGCGAATGAATCCCAACAGGCTACTTAAGCAGCCCACATCTTTTGCATTTCATTAGTTTCTGCTGACATTGTTTTTCGTGCCCAAATCGTATTCGATGAGAGATATCTGATGTGAAGTTGGATGAATTGACCGAATTTGGCGAAGTTCACTTAGGATTTGTTCATTTTTTTTTTCTTACTTTTTAAAAAAAAAATAAAAATGAAACTGCTGTTGTATTTGTTTTTTTGTTGTGAAACGTAAGTGATGATCATTCTTGGCTGAAAGCCGAGTCGACAGTTTTAGACAAGTTACACTGATTAGATTTGAATGCTTTCAGTGTACGGGGAGGTGTGTAAAGCTTGACACCAGGGGAGAGGGTAATGAGAAACGGTTTCTATCCCGATTGAGGGTATCGAATAATTTTCAGAACTAGCCATTTGATACATCTTGTTTAAATTATAGATAACATTACCTAGCTGACAAGTATATGGTACCCAGTGAGGATCGAAACCCCTACAAGTGTAATAGACTACGAAAGAAAAACAAAAATAATCTCTGCTCCACATCGAAGTGCTAAGGGTATTTACTGAGAGCTTCTTTTGTTTCTGCATAAAGGAAATAATTGTAGTGTATTCGGGGGCAGCAAAAGTGATATCAAAGCGAGGTTGGTTCTTCGAAGTAAGTATATTGGAGATATTCAATGTGTTTGAAGAGTAAAATTATCAACAGCAGGAAAAACTGCCCACAAAAAAAAGAAGCGGGAAGAAATTTCAAACTACAGAGCTGATGAAAGCACACAGGAAGTGTCCCTCACTGCTACTGGCGCTTAACCCAAGAAAGCAACAAAAAAGGGAATATATCGACAGAATAAAGAAAACGACGTCAAATGGAGAACAGGGGCTAGCATCACTAAGACAGAAGGAAAAATGCAAGCAGTAACGGAAATCAGTTCTTACCGTAATATTCAAATTGATAACAACCATTGCAAATATGAAGGAGCAATGTTATCAATAAACTTGATGTTAGGAAATATACCATGAAAAGAAACAAAACCGCCAAGGTTGTTTATGACAATGGAATGAAGCAATAACTAAGAAAATTCTGAGGAGACTAAAAAAATGCCAACAATATATGATACATCAGCAAGATGTAAAAATTAGAAAATAAATTGCTATAAAACTAAATCGGGGAGAATACGAGCGAAAGAAATTAGCTACAAATGGCCGACTTTAAAAATACTGAGAAAAATCCCAACAGTAGAATGAAAAATCTATATTCCACAACAAAGAAAAAAAAATAATGGGAAAGCCCAAAAACTTGATGCTATAGAAAGAACACAGTTCCGGATTAAATTACAGGAACTGATAAAAGAAAACAGCAAGAAAGACCGGGTGCTTAACAAAACATACGAAACGAATCTGCAAAGGAACGAAGGAGGTGAAGTTGAAATAAATTTCAAGACCTTAAGAACATCCCTAAAAAACATTACTTACTGGAAAGCGAACAGAAACTATGCTATACGTGATTTTTTGTTTAATGTGATCTAAGGCTGTATATTGGTAGACGACTTAGGCAAAAGCTTGAAAAAATTGAAAATCACCGAATAGATAATGAAAGAGAAGATATCTCCGATCAAGCAAAAAATAAATAAAATTGAACAATTTCTAGCAAGTATAAACCAATAACATGCATACCCACAATTTGAATTCACTGACATCTTTTTACTCTATAGAAAGCCGCAATCTCCAGGAAGAAAATGAAATAAAGCCCAGAAAGGAAATAGAGGAAAGTCTAAACTGATCGATCCATTGATAAACTTAACAAGTTAAAACAAGACATAAGATGCTAGGCTTGTGACATGATACCACAAATCGAGTAATAGAATGACTGGATATATTAAAAACGTGAAACAATATAGCGAATTTGTTATAACCTAAGAAAGGTTACTGAATGAGGAATAACCAAAACGGAGGTTGGAAATGAAATGGTAATCTTTATAACATCAACAAAATACAATACTCGCCAGCGGCGTGAACTTGGTGAACCACTACTAGTGACAGCATATTACCTCCATTTACGAGTGTGTCCACCGTATTTATGAGGATTGGGGTATATCTATTAGTGTACATAGGTAGGGTATATAACAGATTTTTTTAGGTAACCGAAAATTGTAATTTATCACAGAAGGACAGTAGTTTCTTCCGTTGGAAGTAAAGTTCCTCCAAAGAGAGTTTTTTTTAGAACTGCTAATTTGCAGACCAAAGTCCTGCTGGACATTTCCCTGAACACTAAAATCTTAACGTCTTTAAGTTAAGGGTCCATCATTATCTCTGCTCACTATCTGCATTTCGTTTGTATTCTCTTTATCCTCACAGTTTTAACTTTCTACCACCACCTGTGTTGGTTTCGATCTTTAAGAATGACTACAAAACAACTGCCACCTTCCCAATATATGGGCAGAAGCACACAAATGCATGCTGGGATTTTTTCCTAGCCAACATAAAAGGCCGGTATTCGGTTTCATCTGACTCAGTCCCGGTCTGTCTTGTCTTGAAGTCAGAACGCTAGGTTCGCTTGTCCGAATATTCTTTTCTGTGTTAACCCCAATTCTTAGTTTGCGAAATTTTTGCCATAGTAGTTTCACTTTGCTTTATTATTATTGGCTTGCCTTCCATATATTGTTTGCTTGCTTCATATTATTTTCAGTCCTGTTATTTTTCTTGTTATTGCTTATTGCAAACTTTGTCAGTTGTCTTCCTTGAAGTGTGTGGTTACTTATTTTGCACTTGAACATGGCTACTCACTCCACAACCTATTTCACTTACATCCCACACCTCAGTCATTGTAACAGTAATCCTGTATCTTGGGTCGCTCTCCTATCTTGTATTGGTTGAAAGCAAATATGCCTTTGGGCTAATTTATAGCAGAAACCACCATTAGGACTGCTCATCTATGGAAGACTCTCTAACTTGGACAAGGATAAATTAACCTTTCAAGAAATGGTTTTCGGCCATATCAAATTAAAAACCGACTATCATCTGATCAGCAAAGTTAAGCAAAGTTCAGCTTGGTCAATACCTAGATGGGTGGTCGCTAGAGAATATCAGGTGCTATAAGCATGGATGTGAGAGTGGTGTAATGGATAACGGCATAGAATGTGAAATCGGAAAGCCGAGTTTGAATTCCAGTCGGGTTCATCCGTGCAAATACCCTTGCGAAAGGTATGAGTCTTCCTTTTCTCCTCCCAGGTATGGGTTAAACTGTAAGATCAGAAAAATAATTATTATCTCAAAATAAAATTGCTTGTAATCCCCATGACTGTGATGACTGGGTTTCTGTTAACTTGATGTGGCAATCACTCTAAGAGAAGGAAAACTAAACACGGAACCGGCACGATAATCGGTGGGTACCGTCAGGCTATCTTACCATAGACAGATCTGATTGTTTCACATGTTGTGTCTTCAAACCCGTAATGGTTTACGAAACTCCTGGTGTGACGTGACATAACGGAAAGAGAAACAGGAAAAAAAAACAGTAAGGGAATTTCAGAAGACAAGTTCAAGGAACTGAAGATTAATCAAGATGGGCATGATACGCCGAGGTAACTTAAAAAGATAAACTGATTTACAATGAATAGCAGCCCATGAGAATGCCAGAAGAACTAATCTAAATAGACTTGAATAAATAAAGCATATGAGGATATTAAATGCAGTCTATGTTGAGATAATATAGAGTAAAAGCAACCACATACTGAAAAAATAAAGCAAATTATTCCAGAAAATATCTCAAAACATATTTGAATAGGCATGGAGGTTATCCACGTGTAGCTATACAAGCCACTGCGTTTAGAACATACAGGGAAATGGTATGCATTCAGAGTAGAATCTCTTCTAGTGAATAAAACACATAAAAGCCTCTGTGACTTTAAAGTTCAAACAGATCTTCCAATCCAGTACAGGGAACTAGATCTCGATATTATAAGCAAGAAGAAAAAGTATAAGATATCGTATTTAGTTTCAGGTAAAATGGAAACAAAAGGGATATTTATACCCAGAATCCGAAAATAAAAAAGACAGCTGAAATTCGTAGAACACATAATGAGGAAGTTGTTTTGAAACGTTTGACATTCACAGGACCTATCGCAGGCAAAAGGGACAAGAGGTATCAAGCCAACTAGCTTCTGTAAAGGGCTGTCAGAACACACAGCTGGAGGGTTGGTAAACAGACAATCATTAACAAGAACGGCAAAGGAAAGGATGCTGTAGGGATCCATAATCCCTTGCGTTCTAAAGAGAAACGTCACATAGCAAAAGTTCCGGTAGATCATGAATATGGGGAGGAAGCTGTTTAACTATTAGGTTGGTGCAAAAATAATGACGTAATAATGTCGTTTTTTGACGTATTTTGCACCAACCTAATATCTCGACCTTGCCAAAGAACAGGCATGCTTGTGAAATTCGAAGATGACTATAATGCTAGTCATGGTCAAAGTCCTAAGAACAGCAACGAAGTATCTACAAAAAAGAAAAAAAAAGCTAGAAAACCTGGAGATCCCTTGAAGAACAGAAACCATTTCGACGACAACACCATTGATACCAGCTAGAATAAGGAAAAGACTTGCTATCACTTGATCTCCAGTGAAAGCTACCCCACTTTGCTGCTACGAAAGGTTAATGTTTACGAATAATATTACTACTCCTAGTAGTAATACATCTAATAATAATATTAATTAATTAAATATAACTGGAACTAAAGGCAAGTTTCTTCAAGTCGTTGTAAATCCAATAGCGAATTTTTAAGATGTGCTATGACGAAGTTAGTACTGAACGAGGGTCACGGTTAGAAAAAAGTAGCAGGTGCCAGCTTGGAGAAGTAAAGAAAAAAAAATTAATTAAAGAAAAAAAGGGGCCGGAGGTGGGTGCTGAAAATACCTTTACTATCTATCTCTTCGTGTAATGTAAGTCCAATCAACCATTCAGATCTTTTCTTTCAGCGGGAATCTTGCTTCTTCCTATTTTTAGGCGCATCCTAATTCTATTTCGATGATCGACTGTTCCCGCCGAACTGGAGAAGTTTCTTTTCCTTTCTTAGTTTTTTTTTTCTTTTTTTAAATATCAATTCTGTTCTCATCATCTCCTCCAATTTCTTCCTTCTCCTCCTCCTCCAATTCCTTCTCCTCCTCCAATCCTTCCTTCTACGACGCTCAGTTTTTCTTATACTGACTTACAACTCTTGACTTTATTCTTCTGCTGTATTTTTCTTTTAATTTTTTAGAATTATCTCTTTAATGGAGGGTTTATCTTTTTTTTAAATTTTCTATCCAGGCTATAATCCTTCTTTTTGCTTTCTATTTTCTTTTTATTTCGTTTGTTCCCCATCAACTTTGCTTCTCATTAGTTTATCTTCTTTTTTCATCATCAGCAGCCTGACATTATATATTCTTGCCATTATTTCTACTACTGCTTTGAATCTCATCTATTACTCCTCCTTTTCTTCTTATTTGTCTCCTTCTTCCTCTACTCTGAAACTCATTTATACTTTTTCTTCTTCCCATAATTCTTTTCTTCTTCCACTTTGTCTTCTTTTTCTTCTTATTATTATTATTCGTCTACGCTGAAGTTATCATGACGTTTTACTCTTTGCCTCCTCCTCCTCTTCCTCCCCCTCCTCCTTCTTCTTCTTCTTCTCTGAAATCCATTTGTTCTTTTTCTCTGTTTCCCATTAGTTTTTTTCTTCTTCCCCTTCTTATTCTTCTTCTTTGATTTGATTTGTTTGTTTCTCCTCTGTTCCAATTAGTTCTTTTCCTTATCTTCTTCTTCTTCTTCTTCTTCTTCTTCTTCTTCTTCTTCTTCTTCTTCTTCTTCTTCTTTTCCTTCTTCTTCTCCTCCTACTCTGAAATCCATTTGTTCTTCATTTTCTTCTTCTGGCATATTTCTTTTTTGTTGTTGTTGTTGTTGTTCTTCTTCTTCTTCTTCTTCTTCTTCTCTGAATTCAATTTCTTCTTCATTTTCTTCTTCTGGCATATTTCTTTTTTGTTATTGTTCTTCTTCTTCCTCCTCCTCCTCTTCATTTCTTTGTCTTCTCCCTGTCTACTTCTCTTCTCTTAATAAATTTCTTTGTCTTTCTCCTCCGATTTTCATCTCATTATCTTTTGTTGTTTTTGCTGATGCCTCCACATCATCTTTTCCCCTTCTTCTTCTTCTTCTTTAACACGCGCAGCTTTCATTCCATTTATTTATTATTTTCACATCAGTTTTACTTCACTACTCATTACTTCACGTATCTTCTCGTCATCCTTTGCCGTCCACCCAGCTTTTTGCCCTTTTTTTCTCACCCTGACATTTTGCTTTGTTTTTGGCTTACTATTGCTCAAATATGTCCTTTATATCATCTCATTTTTCACTGGTTTTTCTTGCCATATTTCACTCGAACTGAAACACTATCCTCGTTCATATTTTTTACTACGTTAGCAAAAGATCCTCTTTTGTAAACCATCTATTTACCTATTATCGTATACATCTAAAATCGACTTTAACTCTACAACGTTGCTTATACTGATTGTAGTCTCTTTATTAGCTCTTTCTATACAATTAGTTACTCGTTTCTTCTTAGCTCTCAAGATTTGTTTTTCTTTCTTATTCTAACCTTTATTCTTCTGCCTCATTTCTATATTGGAATCCCTCCTTTTGCATTTCATCTTTTACTTATCTACGCTTTTACCAGGTGTTTTAGTTTTCTAAGTTTTCTCCCTTTTATTCACTCGTCTGATGACCAAATAAAGAGTGATACAGCCAGTCCATATGCAGTGTTGACATCCACACGGTTTATATTTATAAACGCTCTATCAGCGACACCAAAAACTCTTCTACACATTATAGCGAATATTTTACACACACACACACACACACACACACACACACACACACATATATATATATATATATATATTTTATCATTTATGTTTACAAGCTCTCCATGTCAACGTTTCATTTTTTTATATCTGCATTGAGCACTTTTTGATACTACAGTTTCTTTGATCTAATTCAGCTCTAACCATTATTTTATATTATAATATATATATATATATATATATATATATATATATATATATATATATATATATGAAAATTTATCATAGTTAACCTGTAGAAACGACAATATTTTTTAAACGACAATAGGAAAACGTCCAATGTGGACTTTCTCAAACCAAAAAAAACGAAAAAAATTTTTTTTCGTTTTTTGCTTTTTGAGAAAGTCCACATTGGACGAAAGGAATCAGCAACTAGTTTTCCTATTGTCATTTATATTATATATATATATATATGTGTGTGTGTGTGTGCGGTGTGTGTGTGTTTGTGTGTGTGTGTGTGTGTGTGTGTGTGTGTGTGTGTGTGCAGTGTGTGTGTGTGTGTGTATGTTAGGCCGGATTTGTAGGTGTGTAGTCAGTAACGTGCCTTAGCAAAACATAAAGTGATACTGGTCATCTTCAAATTGAACGTAATTCCGTAAATGCAAGACGTAAACTATTGGAGTGTCTTGAGTCCACGTCTATATTAAATTGTTTCCTGCCATTTTCGATTTCCCCCTTCGTTCTTCTTTTATATTTACTGAGCTTAGCTTCGCTTAGTCTGATATTCATATTCACTTCTCTGTAGCAATGATAATGTCCTACTCGCTAAAAGTTATTCCATTGTGAGACGATCATTCGTATTTTATACGTATTTAATAAGTCAGAAAAACGCAAGTGAGTATTGAACGCACAACGCTGAGCTTATTACGGCACATAGCCACAGGTAGGGGACCCATTAATAAGTATTGAACGCACTACGGTAGTTAGCCTATGAGATTAACTCAAATATTACACTGCAGTATTTATTAAATTTCAGTATAGCATGGAAAAGCGGAGAAATTAAAATTAATATCAAAAGAAAAATTGAAAATCCTAAAACAATTATTAACGATAAAATCATTAAGAAAGGTTTAAACTGTGGAAATATAGGCTGGAGTTTATTTGAGCATTTGTCATGGAAATGACAGTAGAGTAGCGATTTGGGAAAGAGGCTACAGAATAAGCCTTTCCCTCACAAGAACGATTTTGAAACTCAAATCTATCATGGAAAGTGAATATTGAGTTCCAGCCCAGATGCGGCAGCAATAATCCAGTTTCGGATTAATCTGACCTTTGTAAAGTAATTAGGGTCTAATCTGACCTTTGTAAAACAGTTTGAATCTAATCTGACTTTTATAATGCAGTTTGGGTCTAATTTGACTTTTGTAAAGCAGTTTGGATCTAATCTGATTTTTGTAAATGCAGACTGTGTCAGATAGAATGATAAGCGATAGAATGAGTCGACCATTCTTTTCTTTTTTTCCCAGCATCTTTGTAGATAATAATTTTGTTACACCAGCGTAGGCATTCGATTTTATTTCTATGTTCTTGGGATTCAAATTTCGTATAGATTTTCAAATTTTTTTTTTTTTTTTTTTTAATAAATGAAAGTTGTAATGCTATTATTATCACGCGAACACACAGAGCCAAGATATTATTGTCGGTTTTATTGTACGTCTTTCTTTATTCGGTGTTCAGACTGCGCATCATGGAACAAATTAGGAGAAGAAAGTCCAATTATATTCCAAATAAACCTTGGCAAAAAAATACCATCATCACATTTTGGTTGTACGCATATTTTTTTTCAAAAGTTGACTGACATAACCGTATTGTATACATGTAATCCATATTTTTCCGTGAACCATATTAGTGTATCGACCTAGGCGTATAGTTTTCACTGTCTGAATTAATTCGTACTGTGATCACATTATCAAATAGATATTTACGCCCATTCTCTTATGCAACTGTGTATTTCCACCTGTTTCGATTCGCAAAAGATGACTGCTACTTGTCAAAATAGCGCATAAGAAACGGATATATTATTGTAAGTATATATGGAAAAAATAATACCTGTACACAATGTTTGATTTTTCGTTTGTTTTTACTGTCGTATAGGTTAGGCTTATTTGCATACGTTTATTTATTCAGTCATATTGATCTATAGGCTTTTATGAGTTTTTGGTTTCTTTGGTTTTATAGAATATATAAAAAAAAATGAATCATGCCACAAATACGTGCATGATTTGTCTTTTCCTAGGTATGTGACGTATAACTGTGAAGTCAACCATAGAGAGAAAGCAGCCAGGTGCATGTTCATTAATTTCAAAAGAATATAGATTAAACTCTCTCTCTCTCTCTCTCTCTCTCTCTCTCTCTCTCTCTCTCTCTCTATATATATATATATATATATATATATATATATATATATATATATATATATATATATTTATATATATACTTATATATAAGTGTGTGTGTGTATCTGTCTGTGTGCGCGTATATCTGTGTATACTATATATATATCTATATCTATCTATCTATCTATCTATCTATCTATAGATAGATAGATAGATAGATAGATAGATAGATAGATAAATAAATAAAAGTGAACATTGAAGTCAACACTCAAAGGCGACAGACTGTTTCATGCTAGACGCAATCGTCAGGCCGCCTGTCGCCTCTGAGTGTTAACTTCAATGTTCACTTTTATATTTATAGTTACATACGCTCTATTGCTGATATTAAGCATTTTGTCCCATAAATATAGCACACTTTAAAACTATATTTCTGCATATATATGTATAGATAGATAGATAGATATATACATACATACATACATACATACATATATATATATATATATATATATATATATATATATATATATATATATATATATATATATATATATATATATTTTGCAGGACAATTATTCTCTTGATTCGTTTTCTGTCCGGTACAGGACACTTACGACTCTATTTAGACATTTTGGGGTCTATCATTATTAACATGCATCGTCCTGCTCTGTATAGACAACGGGAGTTGAAATAAAAGTTGGCCCTATTCGGGAAACAATTGCATGACTGGTAAGAAAATTAGTAAATATTTTTTCTCTCCCCACTCGAATTTTCTGCTCTAGTTTACTAATTTATGCCTTAGTATCAGTGGTTGGTAATTATTTTTTTTCTTATCAACTACTTCGTTTTAAATTGTCGACGATTTTGTTTTTGAAGAAGTGTCGGCCGAAAGTCACCTAAAATCTTAAATCTTAAACGTTATACTTTAAATATCTATCTATCTCTCTATCTCTCTCTCTCTCTCTCTATATATATATATATATATATATATATATATATATATATATATATATATATATATATATATATATATGATATAAATATTAATCTAAACATTTTAAAAAGATACTGGGTTAGCCAAAATGTTTCGGTTTAGATGACATTTAATTTAAACTGTGTCACAATTCTGTAACACACACAAACACACACATAAACAAAAGACTGAAAACAGTTCAATGTAAAATATAAAACATATAAATTACAGAGCAATATTATTTTAACCGTGTCCGCAATTGGCTGTTTCGTATGCTTTCTCAAGTTTTGGTGATGGCGCATTAATCAGCCGGTGGAATGGAACAGAGAATGTTCAGTAGTTTATTCTGTATTTTTGGGAGCAACAGTTAAGTGGTTATGGAAAAAGTGCTAAAACTTTGAAGGCATGTCATTCACATAAATGTTATGTTACCCAGGTAACCCCTATGTATGCAACGGGGAACGCGAGCGGGTGAATAAAGTTTATAAATTGTAGCATACCAATCTTCTTAATCAAAAATTTACATTTGTGTCTGCATGCAGCCATTAATTCATGTACTTTATTTAACATCCTCAATCCATCCATGCTCTTCAAACTCGTATTTTTTTCTGAGATATGTAAGTGACATTTACTGAACTATTCGTCAAAAGCCCGTTCAGTACTTTAAATCTCGCAATCAATATTAGGGTCTCGCTTACCCACTTTTTAAAATTTCCAAAAGTAATTCGATAACGCCGTTGAGTTCTTATATTTTCATTGGCCGTACTCAGTTTATGGTTGTAATATCTTTTTTCTACTCTCCTTCTGCAACCCCAATATAAAACCTTTCGTCATTATCACTAAGTATTATGGCCGTATGCACCACATTCTTCGTTAAGCATTTAACTTGAATGGACAATATACATTACTTCGGCAGTTATATAGCTTCACTTTATTGACTGTATTCTCAATGCTTTCAAGTATTCAATTATTGTGACTGCTAACCCTTTATCCAGATCGGCTATAATTAACTTTTACGTTGTTCTTTTCAAAGAATTTAGTTAACAATTTGTTGCCAGGCAATATTTAAAAGGGGTTGAGTCATATCATATTTCTGTTACGGTTTTGTGTACATTATTATTATTATTATTAATCCGTAATAGCCTAGACTACTGTTGTGGTCACTTTTCGGCAGGGCTTTTGCAAAATTATTTGGCTTCATCGAGCACCTTTTCATTAGCGGCGTTATTTTCAAACTTCGCTTGCAATCGTTTGCGTATGTGTCGTAGTATAGCAATTTTGTAGTAAGGTTCTCTGTGTGTATACATGATGTTACATATTCACATTTGTCATATAGACATTGAATTATATTGAATTATATGCTGAAACAGACTATCTATCTATCTATCTATCTATCTATCTATCTATCTGAGTGAATGCGTGCTATTCATAAATATAAATAAGGAAAATATACAAGGTAACCAAAAAGTTCTGTCCGTTTTTTGATTAGTCATTGAATGAAGTTGAAATATATACGAAATGCGTGTAGCAATTGTTTTCAAATTCGGACAGCCAGAAGTAGGAACATCAGACGTTATAAAAAAACACACGCACCGTGCCCGGCCATCAGTTATAAGCTGGACAGCTGTGAGAAGGATGGAAGTGTCTAGAGATCTCGTTCGGGGCTGTTTGCTTTACGACTTCAAAGTGGGCTTATCAGCAGCTGCATCAAATTGCCGCATATGTCAAGCGTTTGGGGATAGTGCTGTGGATGAACGTACTGCAAGGCGTTGGTTTCGAAAATTCAAGTCGCGAGATTTGTCTCTCCATGATGAGCCTCGCAGTGGACGACCACAGGTTTTGAATGACGGAGTCCTGAAGGCGGCCATTGAAGAGGACAGTAGTCTAACGTGTGGTGAACTTGCAAGATAGTTCAACGTTTCTGATGAAACAGTTAGACTTCACCTGCACCGCCTAGGTAAGACGTACAAACTGAGTAAGTGGGTTCCGCAAACGCTGTTGGAGGTCCACAAGGGACAACGAGTGGCAGCCTGCGTATCACTGCTTTCTCGCCACCGTACCGCATCCTTATTCAATCGAGTGCTTACCAGTGATGAAAAGTGGGTTCTGTACGAAACTCCCAAGCGTTTCAGACATTGGTTGTCTCCTCAGGATGCTGTCCCTCACACCGCTAGACCACCTATGCACCCACGCAAGATTATGCTTTGTGTCTGGTGGACAGGTCGTCAAGTGGTTCATTATGAACTGCTACCAACGGGCCAAACGGTCACTGGAGACCTATACTCGCAGCAATTGAAACGTGTGCAACAGGCATTGCGCCAGAAGGAGCCAGCACTGGTGAATCGCAAGGGTGTGCTTTTCCTCCATGACAACCCCAGGCCGCATGTCGCGCGAGTGGTCAGGGATACCATAGAGCAATTTGGGTGGGAGACTTTGTGCCATCCACCTTATTCACCTGACCTTGCGCCATCCGATTACCACCTCTTCCACTCCTTGGATAATCATCTTCGTTGGAAATTCTTCACCAATGAAGCAGACTTGCGCAAAGCTCTCACGGACTTCTTTGCGTCAACCCCCCCCCGAGTTCTACCGAAAGGGCATTGAACAGCTGGAGACACGTTGGCAGAAGGTGCTGGATACCGATGGCGATTACTTCGAAGACTAAATATAAGTTACACATACTGTGAAGCGTTTTCTTTTTTTCTTTTAAAAACGGACAGAACTTTTTTGGTTACCTGGTATATGCAAAGTATTTCCCTATTTTATAATAAACACTTATAATTTATTTATTAACAATAACTTTTAAAAGAACTGGATATGAGAGGAAGGCGTTTAGCATGAGGTTTTATTTAAAATTCTATACGGGCACCAGATGTCCCTACCACCTTCTCGAGTTGCCCATGAATCGCGTCAACTGATTTCACCAAGAACTCTTGTGTTATGGAAGACATAACATTTTATATTCACCCTTCAAGATCTTCCAAAATATTGGTTTGGTACAATAGACTTGTTCCTTTAACCAACTCCCCCACCTCATCCCAAATAGTCACAGGTTGTTAAAAAAGGACAACTACCTATGAAATAGAGAGTTACTTTTCAATCGCCTTATATTTATATATATATATATATATATATATATATATATATATATACAACACACATATATATATATATATATATATATATATATATATATATATATATTCGGATGAAAAGTTCGCCCGTTTTCCAATAATATGAATGTAAGGTTTACTTAAATTTATATCTTGGTCAGCCTATAAACTGTCCAGACAACCTTCGTATATATCCATACATATATCGTGAGATTCTTGTCAATATCCAGAAACATGCACAATGGATAAAGGCGTTGGTTAGATCCAGTGCATAATAATGATGTCGAACTGAACCCTTTATTTCGCTTGCTCGAGTACGCTGTTCTAGTTCCACGTGCCATGTCTAATGGATGTCAGTTATCAGTCATCTCCTGTTAATTCCCCTCTCCAAGTTCTCCACTGCCTTAACCAGGTATTGATCTCACAACTCTTTGGGCCCTGTAACTGGATCTAACCAACGCCTTTATCCACTGTTCCATGTGTCCTTAAGAACATATGTGTATGAATTTCTGGGACTTATATATTTAATGTCTGTCTAGAACAGTCTACCCCAGCGAGCGAAATAAAGAGTTCACTTCGACATTCTAACGTACTGAAGAAAGCTGGAGCGTAAACCAGCCGAAACGTTGTGTTAAATATGGCAAAAAATATGAGGACAATACTCCGAATAATGTAAATAATGTACATAATACCTCACCTCAGAAATATAGACAGATAATCCTTTGTTTATTACATTCATTGAAGATTGTGAAGTTAAATAAAAAGGAAGTCCGAACACATCGAGATTCATACAGCCGAGAAACGATATGTAATGAGAGGAAAGCGTATATGTATACATATATGCATACTCAGTAACTTAT